>JALDNG010000005.1:7700000-8152500 GCA_024349245.1 Neodontobutis hainanensis
ATCACAATAACACAACAAAATATAAATAACTAGGTTTGCAACTGCACTTATGCGCAGTATTTGTCTCAATCTTGTCTCGTAAATGCGTTCCCAGGAGGAAACATACAGAGGAACAAATGGCAAAAGACCTTTAAACAATTATAAAATTGTTTGTTTGTGAACTTATCCAATATCTGCATATGTGAAAAAAATGCATTAAATGCTACTGTGAAGAATGAATAAAATCCGAATTACCCCAGACTAATCCTACATCTCACAAAGCTACATGCAGAATCACAAAACAAATTGTGGAGCAAATGTAAATGTTCACTTCCCTACCACTCACACTAATCAATAGCACAGTCCATTTTATAACTTTACCTGCCTCACTCTGATTGGTCCACTTAAACATCCTCCTTTTGTAAGCAGAGCTGTTAAGGGAGGCCTTAACTAATTTTTTGCTGTCACCCGAAAAGTCAAAACGTAAACTGTACACGACCCCTGAACTTTAGAGAAGTGATCAGAGGAATACGTTTGGGCAGCTAAGCAGCCAAACAGTCATTATAGAGCGTACTTAAAGGTCACTCTAAGTTCCTGTCTGGAAAAAATGTATAAAATGAGTTTATGTGTCGAGCCTATATGTTGGAGTGTAAGCATTTAAGAACCTAACAAATAAAATAAAAACACAAACTGTTAATAACAGCAGACATTGATTATTCATCTTTTTGTCTGCCTTAGCTCCCCTCATCCCTCTATACTCCTTCTGTCTTTCCTTCATTCCTGCTCTCTGCGGGCCATCCATGGTGCGTTCAAGCGCTCTGACGACATGGTCTGCTGCCTTCTCAACATCTTGTCTCGTCACGGCAATTACACATATACACACAATTCACACTCTCACGCTCGCACATTTAACATTTTACATACTCACTACACCCCAGATCTGGTGCAAGAATTCTTTTAGGTGTAACAATACAGAATGCACTTGAAACTAAAAAAACACCGCTTCTCACTGAGGAAACTTCCCTATATCAATGTAAGTACGACATCTGTGCTGAAGCGGGGAAGTGTGATTTAGAAAGAATTCAGAAGCAGGTGGTCCGAGAGGTGAGGCAGAGGCCAGTCACTGACCTCCTCCGTATTATTGCAAAAAGAATAAGGGTTAATTAACAGCAGACTTAAATTGCCTGTGATGAATGATTCATAGCTTCTTGGTCTATAACCACTATTTAAAACACATGGGCAGTGTCTGAGCAACATGAATTATTCAGACTCTATGATACTCACTGTTAGTTTCACTCACAGACAATAGATACAGTGGAGTGTGTAAAAAGCTATAGGAAAGAGATGGGTTAAAAGATGTCTGATATGAAATGATGCTCTGATTATTTTGCAAAATTGTAATGAGACAAGGAGAGACATGGGGAGACAGAAATATGTTAAAGCACCACACTGGGAAAAGATCTATGGCATGAAAATGAGAAAGGAAGTAAGTTTGGTCAGTTAAGATTTACAGTCTGGGCCTGTGAACACAGCACATAATAAGTCACCAGCTAAGCAGCGTCAATGTATTCCTAAAATCCATGCGCAGCCTTTCTTTTTTCAACACATTCTTCAGCAGCATTTTCACCTCGTAGATAAATGGGCTTCAGTACTCATAAATATATACTGTCGCTCTTTTTGGTGAAAATGTCTTTATTCAAAGGGTTGATGATATACAACAAGTGTATTCATAATCTTTCCAAATATTCCACATGATATGGCAACCCATAATATCCAGTTTATAATATCTTAAATGTACAATAAATCTACACTGGGGATATTTTGTGTTTTAGTGACATTGTGCAGGTCTTGTTACAAATGATGTCCTTTCAGATGTCTTACAGGAAAACAACATTTATTTCCATGCTTTATACATGATAAACTTCAACTTGTCTCATTTTCTCCAATAGACAGACAAAGACAGACAGTTTCGGTTTACCAGCTCACTCAGACTCAGACTAAATAAAATGTTGTTAAAATGTTGTTTAAGATAAAAATAAATGAGGCACACGCCTTGTGGTTTAAAGAGTGAAAGTCCAAGAAGGAGAACAGATGTGAGGAAAAAGCAATTGGGAGGATTTGTTACTGTAATAGAGTCACTTATTTATCCAGCAGATGAGACAGATGCTGAAGACAGAAAGACCAAACAGACCCAGGGCAGGCAGAAAAACAAAGCCTTAGTAGATTCCTATCTGTAAATAAATAAGGACAAACTATTCATTTGTGGGCATATCTTGTTGTTAATAAAGCTGCATTTGAAATTTCACATTTCACTTTCTATTTACTTATGGGATTTATGTAAATGCCAATTAAAAAATGAATAAAGCAGTGTTTGTATCACGGTTTGGGGAGTCTCCATGACATATGTAGCAATATACATGATCCGAATTTAACGAGGCAAGTCCGACTAGAAACACATAAAAAAAAAGCTTTGTTTTTCTATAGATGCCCTCACAGATGTCACAGGGTAAGAGTTTGGGGTGTGTGTCTAAGAGAGCATTGTCCAGTATATCAGACAGCTGCTGTCATGTTCATGTCGCAGCAGCAGGGTATAGGAGGTGTTCTTGTCTCTGAGTGATGTGACGGCACGAACAGCTTGGTTTAAAAGCTAAAAGAAGGTCATCGATGTCTCGCTTCACTATCTTCCCCCCTTTCCTCTTCTCTCTCCGTTGCCCCTGTCATCCCGATTGGATGATCCCTCGCTCCCACTTCCACCCCAGCTGTCTTTCTGTCCTTTGTCACGGGTTGCTGTGTTCCTATTCTTTTAGTTTTTTTTTTTATTTAGTTTTTTCTCACTTGCCTTATGTCAAACTCCTCTCCTACAAACTGTTTTTATTTGTGCTAAACTTAAAAGAAATATTTGCAAACTGTAAAAGTGAGGCTGCAGTTAGGGTCCTAGTCTTGCCCAGGTTTGTTGTGGTGTCCTACGGAGTCGAACATGTTACAGGTATTGCCAGATCTATCTCCTGTCATCATTTAAAGAGGCTCTGACCTCTGAGAGCAACAAGAGGAACACAGCTGCTAAATAATTCACAACTTCTTATTTTTGAGGGACCATAAGGTGTTGGTTGATGTGACCAGGCAATTTGGTATGTCTGAATGAGCCGCCTGTCACTGTCTCAATGTTTGGTGACAGTGTGGGTAACAGTGCACCTCCTGACTGGCACTTGCAAATGAAATCAGATTCAATTGCACTATATCGCCAGTTGACATCTTATTTCAGATATCTGTATCAGGCTTGGTGTAATAAAATGTGCCGATATGTGGCTATCACATGGCCAGGACACTGTTAATGGTTGTCCTAATTGCTGATACCACTATACTATCATTACTACCACACTGCCATAATGTATACCGACTGTTTCACTGTAATTACAGTCAGTGACATACAATGTTACACTGTTAAAGTGCGTTCCCATGTCCATGCCTGAATTGGGAGATAGTAGACTGAAGGAGACATAGGGAAGAGGTGATAACATGGAGCAAAGAGGACCGAGGTGAAATTAAAACATGCTTACCACTCTCAACCAAGCAAGCCATCTAGACTAGGCCCATCGATTACTTTTTATAACTATATACATTAGGTCCTTTCAGACAGCACTGATTTTTGACTTAAATATTCTTAGAAATGACTGATCTTAAAATGTACCATCGAATGCCAGTGACTATGTGTAAATTTACTTATTTACACATAGTTTAGTTTCATAGCACATTTACTTTTCAGATCACAATACAATAAGTATATTAAGCCTCCAGACCACAACTGGAGGTAAAAATACAATTTCAGTAACATGACACTGGGAAGATTTAATATTAGGATACTTATTTTGAAGCAAATGCACAGATCTTTGAATTGGACAAAACAATGTCTTACTGCCAAACTCTTTTGCAGTAGTTTTTAACATAAGATATCTTTAGAAACTTCCAAAAAACTCCAGTCACAAAAATACTTCATACAGTATTTCATTAGTGTGTTGCTGCTCACCTGATGTGGTCTGCCTTGGTGTTATAACGCTGGAAAGACGGCGGTTCCAGCAGAGAGCAGCAGGTTGTTGGGACAGACAAGCGCTTTAATTAATGTTCAGTGTGGGGTAGAGGGTGCCTGACACAGCAACACAGCAGGAATTCAAGTTGCTACATTTAATCCACAAGTAATGAACTGTACATGAGACTCCTATTCTCCACTTGTCCACAGCGCTTCATTCACATTTCAAACATGTCACTGTGAGTGTAGCTAAAGGACTATGTTTTGCACACAGTGTTAGACAAGCTTCTAAATCCAACCACCAAACCAGACACTTTTGACAGCTTTTTACAGACTTAGGTGTCAACTGGATCCAAAGAAAAAGCAGCTTTTGAAGAGATGACCTTTAAGCAAGGGATTCAATGTTTTAATTATGTCAAGCGGCCATATGTCTGTGACAAATATCTAATTAGAGAATACCAATACGGATATGAATTGGAAAGATAAATCATTATTTACCGATGAGAGAGGGCTTACTTAACCTTGGCGTGCTGGCAGAATTCAAATGTGTATTTCAGGGAGAAGAGCCACTCTGTATGCTTGACCATAGCTGTGGACGGAGAGCAAGACACGAGTGCAGAGAGAAAGGTCTAAAGATAGAGAAAACACAGAACAAACAGAACAAGTGCAGAGAATAAAACACACCAAAGAAAGACTAAGATTGAGAGACAAGTGTTCTACAAAGAATCTACAGGAAAGTAAGCCAGCGGGAGATAAGGGGCTGAGGTGTTTCGGCAGCTCTGAGGTATGGGACAGGTGCACGAGGGATAGTGTGCTTAGGAGGGAGCAAGGCGGCAAGAAGGGAAGGGAGGGGGGTGGAATGGAGACAGATGACAAATTGTGATTAATAGATGGGGTCCGGGGCAGCAGTGTGGAGCGCAACTCATTAATAGAGAGAATTAGAAAAGCTGTGCAACTCAATCTGCACACTGTCACTTGCAATCAAGGACAATAATCAGATCTGCACAGGCACAGACAGAGCGGGATGTACAACAGGAGAGCAACGTATGCGCTGGTATACTTTTTTTTTTAAACCTTCCTCTGTGTCCTGTTACACTTAAGTCCCACAGCTGATCTATCCCAAACATTTGACTAAAATCCCGATGTCTAGGCTGAGGTCCAAACACTACAGTAAACACACTGGCATCATCCTGGTGAGTAACGGTTAATTGGACTGGTTGAACTGCAATAAATCGCCAGGTAAAGGTATTTCTAGTTACAAGTCAGTACAAACTAAAACTGCACTTGCAAATTTAGTTGCAAAAGCCAGCCATTACTTAACTTCTGAGGTGTCTAGGTGACTAACAGCATTTCTGTTCACAGGCGCTGCTCGGCAGGAAAGCATAAAAAAATTATTATTATTTTATAATATTTTGCAGAGTCTAGACATTCTTGTTATACCATGCCAGAAAAATTTAATTACACTATGTTAGACAGAACCTATATACAAAAAAAATAAAGAAAAGATCATCTGTGTGTTATTTTATTTAATGCCAGTGTAATGCTACATGACCCATACACTTCAATTACTGTGCGGCTCTTGTGCTCCCTCCTTTTCGAGCTCCTGCTTCTCTCCTTGTCCCCTCTCTGACCTCCAAGATTGCAGGTCAGGTTATGCTCTTTCCCACTGCCACTTACTTGTGCTAGTACATGTCTCTTGCAGGGTTGATAACACTTCCACCTTTAATGCGCTTGTTAATACCATAGTCACCTCTTCGATCACATGATGACTCTCTGCTGATGAGCTGATGGGTTTTAGTGATTGCTGTCCCGACTGTGTGCTGCTGGTAAATGGACTAGGCAGAATCTTATCTGGCCCCATCAGATGGCTGACTGAAAAAAAAAAGAAATGTTTGTGTTTGTCAATTCACCATCTTTTTTTTCTTTTTTACAAACTACAGGAAATGCAGCATTTATTCATTTTCGTTGATTTGAGCAACATAACATATAGCTTAAATTACATATTGAAGATACATGAATTAAAAACGTATTGGCATTTGTGTGACCTGCAGAGGAGTCTAAAGTCCTGTATATTTCTGCTGTGCCTGAAGTGAAATTTGTTATTGCAAAATTTATATATATGTAATATCTTAGAGACTAAAATTTTAAACAAATGAGAAAATAATTGCCGCTTTAAACTTGACTAGTGGGCACCAAATAAAACTATGGAAAAACAAATCACAGTGACATTCTTTGATTCAACTTAATAAATTTTGTTTTGAGTAAGATGGTTATGAGCAACCAGTAAGTGGTTTGTATTTTAATTGTTAGAATTTTACAAAAAAATAATAAATAAATAACTTTTATGGCTATACAGTATTTTACCCACATCAAAAGCCTGTTACATTGCTGGCAGTCTTTTATAGCTTGGCTTGAGTCTTTCTTTGGGTCAGCAGCCCTTCCTGTTAACAAACATCAGTCCCAGCTGAGACTTAACCCTGTAACCCCCTGCACAAGTGTCTTTGGTACAATATCCTGCTTCTGTATCAGTCATAACCCCACATAAAGGTCAAAGAAGACATGGACAGATGCCAGAATGAAGGGCAAGTCCTAAATGTTGTCAGTATTGTTGAGCCTAAAGGATATAGTGAAACATTTCGAACATGTCAACTTGAGTTTTAATTAAAACCACAATCAGACGAGGCTGTGGTCTATATAGAGAAATAGCCCATCATATATCTCAAGGGACCAGAGTAATCAAGACAGGTATTATAGCTCCATAGCTTATATATTCATCGACTTAGTTAATATTTCATGGGGCTCTAAAATCCTCATTCTCTCTATATTGTCCTCCCATCGTGGCAATAATAATTTAAATGCAGGGAGGATCTGAGTGTCACACCAGTGCCACACATGTAAATGATGTGTGTATCTGCACACATATGTATGCAGGTCGCACTCACATACATGCCATAAAAGTGACATAAAAAGCACACTCTGTCATAAACGTAAAGAAATGAATATAAGCAGTGGTGGTGTCAACATAGTCTTACAATTTACCTCTCATGACACACAAAGATTTCTAGTGCCCATACATTTTATTTGCCAGTTGTGTAAAACGCACAGAGTGAGCAGTTTCCACTTTTTCTCACAACCAGTAGTTATTTTCTATCTTCAAATGCAAATGCGACTAGAGGCTTGGCATCTGCCTGAGGGCTCAGTCGGCTGACAGTATGCATCCTGGGGAGTGATCTATTGATCCATATTCAATATCTGCTACACTCTCCTGCTCAGTAAAGTTGGGAGATGAATAAGTAAAGAGCAGAACTGACAGTACATACCAGTCCACTACTTGTGCCTTAGGACTTAAGGCAGCTTAAACGGTTTACCCGCCTGTTTCTTGTGCAAATACCCCTGAAAGCAATGGTTCTTAATCACCACAAACAAGATTAATGAGACTCGTGTGGAATATCAGTAAGTGTTTAACTGTTCAGAGTGATAAACCTTGCATGCAAACTGACACTATAAAGAAAAACACATTGTGATTTACAAATTAAGAAATGTTCAAGTGATTGTAAATACAAAGCGTAAATAATGATAAAACCCAGACCATAATGTGAAGACGGAGGGAGCGTGTCAGCATCAATACATCTTTCATGTTTAACAGGGTCTGAAAGCTGGAGAAACACAGAAGTTGACAATAACCCTGAGAACACCACTCTCCCTCCTTTCACCATTTCCTTTTAACTTGGTCGTTCTGTATGATATCTGTCTGTCTCACATGTGTAGCCCACGTTCAGTGTCTCTTTACACCTGCTGTGTTACATTCAGGCTATACTCTTTTTTTAGAATCTTTTTGTGGACTTTGTCTGCAGTGTGGTCCATTTGTCGACACACATTTATTACGACAAACATCCTATATATATATATATCGAAAGAAGTCTAGTGCCAGAGCAGATTGTGCAGATAATAACATCATTAGGATCTGATTTGCAACTATATTGTTATTGTCTGTGTGTGAGTCACTGATTATTTTTCAAATTGGATAATATTGTTAAATTAAGTGTATAACAGTGGGCTATGTGTATAAATTGTTCTTGAAATTAGACCTTTATAAAAAAAATACTAGAACAGTGGTGGATTCACTTAAAACAGTGCAAGCCAATGGGTGGTGAATATTTAAGTCGAAACGACACGCTTTGACTGAACTGTTTGGTGTATGTGGTCATTTGATTTGTAAAAAGGTCACTTGCAGGATGGGACCAGGGTTGGTGTCGGAGGGCGGGGGAGCGGCAGCTGTAGACAGACACAGAGAGGAGCAGCTCGGTGAACACAACAAGTGAACGAACTGTTGCTCCGCGGAGATAATGGCAGGATAAACCGAGCTCTGTTCAGTAACTCGACACAAATGTGATAGTAACAGGTGAATCTGACTTGTTTCCTTACCGTTATTGTGGACCGTCCGAGTGCGCGCGGCCATTGTTTTTTTTTTTTTTTTTTTTGGTTTTTTTTTTTGGAAGAGTGAAGAAGTCGTGCGCCGCGCAAGGAGTTGTGGGTGAAAGGCTGTAAGTTTTTACTTTGGCATTAACGAGACTTTGAGTGAGCCTCTGGGTGAGTTTGGGCCATCGTTCATTAACTTTAGCAGATGCTCCCGAGCTGAGAGGATTTTACCCGTTTCTGAGTTTTCCTGCAGCGAGTCCATCTGAACCCGCGGATAAACGAGCACCGAAAACCCCTGAATGATGGAATAAACTAAGGTAAGATTTTTACATTTTTTTATTTTTTATTTTTTTATATAGAAGTTGATCAGAACAGTTTGTGGCATTATAAAGTGCTGCCCTGATTAAATTTGCCAAATGTATTAACAACAATTTATTTATATGTAATTTATAATGCAGCCTTCCTTTCATCAGTAATTTTGCTCTTTTTTGTCAAATTGTAATTTTAATAGGAACTAAAATTATGTAGCATAATTTATTTTATAGATTTTTGATTTAAAAAAAAGCTTTAATATTATGTGGTTTATTTTTTTATATATATAATTATAGTTTAATGAATAAAATGCCCATGTTGGAGAAGCCTAATGTTCTATGTTCTGTGTGCTTTTCTATTTTTTGTCTTTAGATCTCTTCATATACTGTCCTCTTATGTGATTTTGTGTTATAAAGGATTGGGTCTTCATCCACGCAGCTTTAAATCAACATGAGAGTCACTTTGTCTACAATAAAAATTCTACTTCTTTGTTTCTAAGAAGTCTTCTACTTAACAGTAGAACAACTGAGATACATCTAAGCTCCAAAACAAAGAACTATCAACGAAATACAGGCCCATTGTCAGAAAAAGAGAGGAACAGTTTTCTCCCGTCTCCTCATCCCTGGTCAGGAAGTAGGCGCCTCTCTTTATGTGGTGGGTGAGATGAACTCCAGTGGGAATATTGTAGACCCCACCTGACAGCTCCCTGCCTGAGCAGCTCAAAGCCCCACTGGAGCTTCTACAAGCCCACAGCTGGATACAAAGCCTTATCCTAACAGTGCTGCTCATTATAATCAAAGAAAGACTAATATTTATTTCTTGAAAAGTGATACATTGTCTTTAATTGATATTGCGGTATAGATGAAAAGAAAATAATAGGGTAAAAATCAAATGGAAAAACATATTTGTAATCTTCTTCTGGTCCTGTCTGAGATGAGCCTGTTAATCCTAAAATAGATCTGTATCCTTTCTTCTGGCCCACACACACACACACTGTTTAACATTTGTTTTCCCATTGATAAGCTACTGCCCACTAAGACTTCAGCCTGGCCGGCACAAGCATCCCAGCTAAAGGCGAGGAGGACTTCCTCACGCTGGCCGCCTCTCGGATCAGTCGCAAAAAACGTGTGATTGGGGCTGGAGTCGGCGTGGCCATGGTGCTGGTCCTGCTAGTTGCCATCCCTCTATTGGTCCACACCACTAAAGGGGGAGGGGGGTCCGGAGGAGGGAGCACACATTACGAGATGCTTGGAAGCTGCAAGATGGTGTGTGACACTTTTACCCCCCCACAGGGCGAGCTCACAGCCGTCTCCCCACAGCCCCCAGACTTTCAAACCCGCAGAGGGAAACAAGGCTTTAGAGGGAGCCCTGGGCTTCCTGGGCCTCCGGGTCCCAAAGGGCCTCCGGGAGAACCTGGTAAACCCGGTCCACCTGGCCCACCAGGCCCTGGCCCAGGAGGGTACGGACAGTCCTATTACAGTCCAAAAATTGCCTTCTACGCCGGTCTGAGGAAGCAACACGAAGGCAGTGAAATACTTAAATTTGATGATGTAGTGACCAACGTGGGAAATTACTATGAGCCCAGTACAGGCAAGTTCACCTGCCCGCTGCCAGGCATCTACTACTTTACCTACCATGTCCTGATGAGAGGAGGGGACGGCACGAGCATGTGGGCGGACCTCAAGAAGAACGGGCAGGTGAGTCTGAACCTATGATGATGGTTGACATGCCACAGATAACACGAGATTATATCTTAACAGCTCGTTTAGGGACCAGATGTTGGTGAAAAACATTTTTTACAATTATTAAAAAGAAGTTTGTGAAAACTAAACTTTTAGTTTTAGAATGTAATCTAGTTCAATTTATTAAAAAACATTTCACCAATACATTCATGACGAAGGTTACTATTGTGGGTCTGACTACCACTGTTATTTTTGTTTGAAATAAATTTTCAACATTGAAACACTGACAATAAGAGCACACATAACAAACATGGAACAAATGTCACAAAAAACATACAAAAACCTTAAAACACATATTTCCAGTAATGTGGTACAGTACCACTAAAAATACTTTACCTTTTTGGATTAACTCAAACAAATTTAACATTTATCACCAGCAGTTTTTAGTCGCTTTGTGAATAAAGACAATGTCTGTGTTCTTATTTGTGCAGGAGGACTTGAACATGACATGACACAGGTGCGGTTTACTTTAAGTTTTAAGTTTTTTAGAAAGGAAGTAAAACCAGAATCATCTTCTCTACTGGTTCCACAGCAGACCATGCTATCCTGTGTGCACTGCACTGGAAACACAAGCAGCTGGAACAGTCGATAGCATCTGAGGTTAGCAATACTGGCTGTACTTTTGAGGTATTACAGGCTGGTCTGTATACCTGTCTCCTACATCAGCTGTAAACAGTCCAGGAGTTTAGCATCATAGCCATGTCACTCCTTTTAACAAAACTATGGATACATTGCTTGATGTCCTTTTGCATTGCCAGCTCAGTCACTAGTTTACATGCACTGCTTTGTCGGGCTACACTCATAGTTTGACCTATTTACTGGGTTACAGCCTTTCCAGTATAGGCTTAGATTTAAATGCTTTTAAACTACTATGTAATTATTATTCAGTCATAAGTATAGCAACTTAAACAACCCTTCTTTATAAGATGAACAAACAATCAAAAGAAATGACAAACAACTCGGCTTGCACCATAGTAGTGTGAACAATGCCTCTGTGCTCGTTAAAAATTGTGGTTATCCCTCTAAGCCCTAGCCTTTCTCCGTGCCACCAGTCTACGCATTTCCTACCCCAACATAAGCTTGGGTAAGCCATATAATAGCCCCGACATTGCATTATCAAGATCTGTTAATATATCTACTAAAGCATTTGGAATTACTTTCATTTTAGTCAAATTAATACAGCATTTAGAAAGTCAGATTATTGTTGGACTAAGGCAATTATCCATATTTCTCCAGTGGCATGTAACTAATCTCAAATGTTAGCCAGCTCATGGTCCAGACGACTGGGTCTTTTTTTTTATTGAGTAATAAACTGAACCAGTGTAAGCCAAAGATTTTTTTGGTTTTGTTTGTTATATGAAATCTGAACTGTAACCTGTTTTTTTAATCCAGTTGTTAGATAAGAACTGTTTACATTGAGACTATAAATCAGTAATTAATTGTGCATAAGGGAATGTAAGAAAGAGTGACAGCCATGCGATCGAGAAGATAACAATCTTCCACATGTGTCTCACTGGAACAAAGCCAAAATGCAGCAGCTGGCTACTGTCCTTCGAGGAGCTCCTGACTTTAATGCTAATAAATAAACAAATACAAATGGCTGGGAAACACATCTGGAGAACCGTGACAGGCTTGAAGCACTAAGTCCTCTCTCTGTTGAGAAGCTCAGATACTGACATGTGTGCAGACAGAGAATGTCCAGGGGATTATTTAGAGAGGAGTGAAAACACCTTTTACCTTGTTATAAGCCAAACCAGGCAGTGTTTGATGGTACAGCCGTGCTTTTAAACACATACTTTACACCATGTTTGAACTGACAGCAATATGCCACTGAACAGACTATTGGCCTGCTGGACTTCTTCTCAATAACATGCTTGACTGAATTTTCTTAAAACACTTTAAATAAGTGGGCCGGTAAAAATCATCCGGGAACAGCTGACGTCTTTAATCGCTAATTAGTCTGTGTTTTAAGTAGAATTTAATGCATAAATGTGAATAGTAGTGACAGGAGTGATTTATTGAAAATGAATAAAAAATGATTCAGAACCTTTATACTTATCTAGTAAATGGCAGTTTGACATCTAGGTCATCTTTTAATGTGAGAGGGGTGGATATAGGTCTCCTAGACATTTATCTAAAATAAATATTACAGTGAAGCTAGTCGTGGTTGGTTCATGGGTCGAGAAAGTTAATCATTATGAACAAATTTGTTGGAGTTTACTTTGTGTTAATTCAGCATAAAAATATTTATTGGTTTATTTAAAAGGGTGTATATTCCTTGCATTGCAGGCCTAACCTCAATAACAGTTTCACAGGTAAAGAGAAAAAAAATTTTTTAAATTACTATTGTAACGTGCAATGGTTCAATAAACTTGACTAAAATGCTAACATACATTTTTAATATGTTGCTAAATACAACCTGCAAAAGCAAATCAATCTACTGTTGGATTCAGTCCACAACAGTCTGTTATTGCTCTAGTTTCATCTCACGGGACATATACTATAACAAAGTGATACCTGTTTTTATTGATCTGATATGATGTGCATCACACCGTAAAGAGAACAGAGAGGTAAATGCCTGATATAATTTGGGGACTTGGTTTGTTGCATGCCTTCATACACATTGTCATTCCCGTCCTCTGCAGCTGTTAAATCTTTCATAGGCTTTAGATTAGATATTCTTCACTCCACCTGTGCCCCTCCTTTACACATCTTACCATCTACACTGACTATTGACTTCCTCCCCATTAATTATCTTTTCCTTCAACTAAATTATTTAACTCAATTCAGTGCTGATCTTGGCCTAGCAATATTGGGTTGAGTGTTTTCCTGGGGATAGACTGGAGCTTGTGTGAATTGGCTTGAGTAAATGTCTCAAAGTCTTGGGGACATTGCTAAAACATTTGGCAATTGGTAAAGTGTTAAAAATCACTGAATAGCACATCAGATCTTATGAATGAGACTGCTTTGTTAAACGTTCATTTATGTCTCGTTTGTTTTGGGGCATGTTTGTGCGTTTACAAGGATTGTCAGGATGATAAGACATGCTTTTGATCAAAGCCTTGTCAAGGGGACATGTGAATAAGACACGTCCCGGAGAGAGATCGCTGGCACTGACAGACAGGAAGTGGACAAGTGGGCTGCCACAGGGAGAGATGGATGATTGGATATTCACAGGAGAGCGCAGTCAGGGAGAAGGCGACATGAGAGAGGCCTCTGTCCTTTAATGAAGGCGGAGTTACAGAGGGCAGACTAATCACTCATATCCCTGACACATATGAATCAAATAAGACACACTTGGTACACGCAGATTATCGTGATGGCTGCTGGGTGAAATGTGTATCTGATGAGAAAGTTTACAGCAAGGCTACAAAAGTAAATGACACAAAGAAAGGGTTTCTTTTCACTTCGGGTGTCCTATTACTCATCAAATGATTGGTGTTGAGGTAGATGACCTTTTCAATGGATATATAATTCACCACCAATATGTACTTTGCCCTTTAGTGTGATGAGCATGAAGAGGGCGTATGAATATTTATGGTCCAATATGGCTGGTGGTCAGCTGATAGTTTTGGTGAGGGTAGTGGTAGTAGCATTAAGGCCCATACCCTAATACACACCCCTGTTGACACAAGGTAAACTCATTATGTGTCTGCCGGTAAAGTCTCTTAAGTTGGGTAAGAGACTTTCTGCCGCAGAGGGTGGTGGACGAACTGGAGCCTTATTAAAGCCTTTACAATATAAAGTGTAAAGGTTAGATGGAAAGAAATGAGGCTCCAGCAAATGTGTCTCTTCTGAAAGACAAAAGGACTTTGTTATGGTTAGTAATGATTATTCAATACTGAAGGCCTTCAAGTAGGCTAACAAATTCTAGCAACAAGTAACCAGTCACAAAAAACTGTTGAAAGCTGCAGTGATGACAGCTTTAGGCTCAATTAAAATAAAGAATTTTTGTACCTCCAGTAGATAGGTGTGATCTGGCTACTGTGAGAAGTGAAAGCCGCTAATTACAGAGCTCCTGACAAGAAGTCAATATGGGCCTCATGTGGCATCTAATTACACAAATTACATTTTTAATATAGAATTTCTGCTTAGCACTGAAAGGATTCTTAATCTTGCGTATATTGCCATATGTGGCATTAAAATTTGAAATAATTTCTGAAATATAAAAGACACCCTTGCAGACAACAAAAGACCCTCTCATATGCATGTATCCTGCAGCCTGTCCTTGTTTTTCCTTTTTGTCTTTTTTTTCTAAAGACCACACACTTTTACACACACAGCCATGCACACAGCCATTATTTGACTATATATTCCTCTTCTAATGGCTGAGGCCATTATATCGTGGTGACTAAACCCACCCAGCTGGTTGTTACTGTGTTTTGTTATGCCTTTGTTGTGCTTTCCTTTACCCTGCCCATTATATCATTATTTCCCCTAATCAAGAAGCAGCATCAGCTCTCAGTGTCTCACCGTGTTTGATTGTGAGATTGGCACTGGTATCATTTGCACTGCTGTGATGTACAGTTGATTCAGTATTTAGCCAGGTTCATCACAATTAGAGGGCTATTAACTTGTGACCTCTCACTCAGGTCATAAACATAGTCTTGGATACTTTTGATGATTGTGGCTTGTTAAAAGCAGACTGTACCTACCTACGGAGGGGTTGTGTCTAGATACATGTACACATCCTTGTAAAACATAGTGATGTTTAATGATGCAGTAAACACACTGTCTTGTGAGTATTATTTCATGTCATTTCTGAGATTTTAACTTGTGCCCATTTAAATATAATTAAGGCATCTTCTCTGCCGTCAAATGTTTCAGCTTCGAGACAATTAGACACTGTCTAATCAACATCTTGACACTTTGGGTCTTCAGTGTCATGGCAAAATATTATCATTTAGTGTGCCAATTAGTGTGTAAGCCTGCAGTACAGGGGGTGCTTCCATGCCGACCTGCCTAATAGAAACAGGATATGTCAGGCTTGTGCAAGTGAATGAAGGCACAACAGCATTTACACAAAAGTATTTTTCAATTGGCCCCTACTTTTGCCAAGCACTCTCCCAGTTCACGCTCAGAGGTCCCTCAGGTAAGTTTAACAGACCCCTGTCTCCATTGCCTCGCTCTGCTCTGAGAGGTCTGTACATCACACTGAATGAGTCCTGTCACTTTTATTACCCGAGGATCAAGGCACCACTGCAAAACAAAACAAACTGAAAAAACACACCAACCTCATTTATGTCACACCTTCTCTGGAACCTGATCAGTTTGTTATCCAATAGACCCACCCCCCATCACTCACACAGCCCGGCTACTTTAGCTTCCGACAACCGTATCTTGTCTCTCCTGAAAACCTGCTGATCTGATCACCATTACCCAATCTGGATTTAAAAACAGCCTTCAAATATAATAATTACACCATCACGCTCATCAAAGAATACAACTAATAACATGTTTATAAAAACGTAAAAACAAGAACATTAATAGCATTTTTACAGAAAAGTTCAAATTGGATTAAATTTATTGCTGATTACTTAAATAAATACAAAATATTTTAATTAAAGAGTTTAACTTTGAAAGCACATTATTTTCCTTTGTGTAATATTTTATTACTATTTTATTTATTTACCAATTTTCTGGTTTTAATGACTTATGAATGGTATAATGCTCTTGTTCTATATCTTAAATAAATTGAGCAATCTCAATAAAATTTGTTCTGGCACTACTAGCCCCCATCTTTTTGAGTTACATCTCTCCATGTCCCAGAGAGTAACACAGTAAATTGAATCCATATTCCCACTGCAGTGTGAGTGGTTTGTACATTTTTCTTTCCCTACCATTTTTTCTATTTAAAACCCCCTCCTGTAATGAAAAGTGGACGCAGTGTAATGTACTCTATTGTCCCGCGGGTCCATTGCTCCCTAATAGTAGCCGATCAACTCAGTACTACATTGGGCCAACAGACAGAAATCCATTACCTTTTCACAATCATTCTTTGCTGGTGTTTACAATGACCCTGAGTTCTCTCTTTGGCTGGCAAACCCCACTTTTACCAAACAAGGCTTCCAGAGCAGAGCATTCATCATTTTGAGCTGCTTTTGTGTTTCAGCCCACTCATAATGTAAACTCATGTCACTAATGCGCACCTGTAATTGAACTCTAATTGCATGGAAATACAATTAAATGTTTATATTTGTAATAGTTGTTTCCCCTAAAGGTGGCTTTAATGATGTATAGCAACATTATAAGTGATGTTTTAAATGCCAACTTAAAATATGTGCATAAAATGTATAAAGTCTAGCTAACTTCCTCACTGGGTTTCTGCAGAACGTGACTATGAATTAATCATCAACATTAAATGTCAGCATCTCCACTGTCTGTAAAACTACTGTATGTTTCAATGGAAAGTCAAGCATAAAAAAGCCATAAATAACATTGTGTCCTTTTGGCAGGCAAATATAATTAGCTGGTGTTCATGTTTAAAATGCCATTCCAATGAGGTGCTTTGAAATCTGTAGCTGAATCTGATATTTAAATATGAGCAGGAGTAATTATGTTGCACACAGAAGTCAACCGTTTCTTTTGTAATCAAATCTAGTTCAAGTTCCAGCAGCTTGTCAGGCGTTAACTGTTGAATGTACTGTCAGGGGAGTCCTGCCATTGAGCCATGTAGAGACAGATGTTGGATGTACAAGATGTCAGAATCCTGTCTCTGCCATATTTTTCCTACAAGCCATTAGCTCTCCTCTTGGGGGCTGTTTGGTCCCTTCACAGGGAAGCAGTCTTCAGTATAACACAACAAAATGTCTCATAGTCTAAGGTGTTCACAAGAGAATCATAAAAAACTAAAAGGAAATAGAGCTGCTCTTATAATGATGGAGAGAAACAGTGAATGGATATTGTTTATACAAAGATTATCCTGACCACTGCTAGTGTTTCATGAGCCCATTTGGCCACTGTAGCTTATCCTCTGGCCCCATTTATTGTGATTGTATGGAGTTATTGAAGAGTTGGATCTATTACATGGGGAGCTGCCACGGTTGTCCAACTACCAATTATCGTAGGCTGCCTGCTATAGCCCTAGCACATGTGAAAGTGTGGAGGGGGTGAAGGCGGTTATAGAGAAGTCGGGTAGGGGTCCTCAAGAGACCTGCCACAGCAGTGTGCCGTTAATCAATCCGATTTAGGCCGGACAGGGACACACTTAGTCGCTGCTCCCACCAACACCTGTGAGGGAAGGTGTGCGTGACCAGCATCTCATTGCAATGTAAGGACACAAAAAGATGGATAGATGGCCGCAGAATAAAGAGTGAGAGGATGATGGAAGGGGTGTGAGTTAAACGGGGCTAGAGACAACAATTAATTAAGTGATGTGAGTTGAATTCAAACAGCAAGTTATTGATTCATTTCTGTCCCGAAGAAGCAGTAAAGAAATGTTTCTATATGTTCTCTTCATGCAAGAGATGTGTGCTCTGAAATTTGTCCACAAAGATTTAAATTGATGGAATAGAGCAAAAAAGAAATGGATGAATGTATCTATGTCTGGAGTTCGTGTGAAGCTTCATGATTGGTGGAGATGATGGACCATGTTTTTAGTCAAAGCCAGACCAGCAGACAAAAAGAGACAAATTTGCATTCATTAATATGTATGCCCTTGTATACTTTTATTTCCCGACATGAAATGGATTGCCTGTTTGAATAATTGGTTAGTTACAATGATAGTGCAATTCATTTTAGGCAGATTTGCTTACTGGTGGCAAAAACAATTTAGGATCTGCAACCTAAACAGCCACAATAAGATATACAATGCACCATTGAATAACATATTATTATCCACATACCTTTGGAAATGATAGACAATGATAAAACTTGTATGTCCGTTTGAATGTCTGATTCAAAAGCTGTTTTATTTTAGAACATAATTACAGTACCTACATTTGTTGGGAGTATCTCACACTTTGAAGCCAGTATGTAAGACTGTGCAAACAGACAATATTTGCCGTAATGCTTCACAAATAAACCGGGTGTCCGCAATGTAATCTGTCAGATTCTGCGCTGCTAAAGGTGGTTCAGGTGTGAGAGCAACAATGCTCTGGAAAAACTGATAGTGACTTAGAAAGGTTGCGCTTTTAGTTGGAGGTTTGAGGCCAAAGATCATTGCACATCTCATCTCTCTGCCCAGTGGACGGGAAAGCATCTGTACCGATGGCATTACACCAGCATCATGCCATCAAACAAGAGTTAAAATGCCAATTGATGCATTCATGTTGGAAAACCGGAACCATTGTATGTGAGAAAAAGTGAAAAACATACTTTAACAAATTGGTTGCTTAAATGTGGCTATGAGAGTGATATTATGTATTTTATGTCATCAGTTTATGCATCATAGGCGGGTGATCTCACTACATAGATTCTCCTCCTGTGTGATTGTCCGGGGTGGGAACAGGGGCCCCCCTCTCTACATCAGGCTAAGGATAGCAGTTTAAACGTAGGACTCTAATGGTTATAAGTGTTAGTACAGGGTTCCTGGAAACAGGGGCCTCTCTCGCTCTACTTCAGGATAAGGTAAACAAATATTGTTCACTAGGGCATTTTTTAAGGACTTGTCTTTGTGCTCATGGTCAGATTCTGCCTGTCTGTGTCTGAACCCAGATCCGGAATAAACCTGAATGAACCAATCTATCGGCCTTGCTACATTTTTTGATGTTCTCTGCTTGACTACAGAGAGAAACAATGTTAAACTAACTTTGTAATTGTGCATGCTTCTTGATTTCATAATGAAAAACAACATTCCTCTGCAGTTGGTCAATTGTGTGCTAAGCTCACAAAAGAGAAATATATTGGTTCATCTAATACCTGCAAAACATATTCTGATCCCTTAAAGAAATATTTGTAAAACATTTATAAATTTGTTCAGGAAACTTGAAAGCACATTAATCGCAGACAAACCACATTAGTCCAAACACCAAGCCCTGTTATCCTAAAAATGTATTGTCAAAAGTGGTAGCCATTGTTCTTATTTGTGTTTTAATGTAAAAAATTGATAATGAATAATGCAGTACTTTACAGGTTTGGTATCCTGATGTGAAACTATGTGCACACTGAATTACAAGATAAAAATGCTGCACCGCTTTCATAAAATAACCAAAATGAGTGATACTGTATATAATCAAGTCTAATTCATTGATCCACAGCATGTCCTTTCTCTCATCCACATGTAACTTCAAAAAGCTGATAATTAGCTTTGCTTTGTGTCTTTATCCAGGTCAGGGCCAGTGCCATCGCCCAAGACGCAGATCAAAACTATGACTACGCCTCGAACAGTGTCATCTTGCACCTGGATGTAGGAGACGAAGTGTGTGTACAGCTCGACGGAGGGAAAGTTCATGGTGGGAACACCAACAAATACAGCACCTTCTCGGGCTTCCTTATCTATCCTGACTGACAATATTCATATATCTTCTGTAGCCCAGCAAAAAGTCTCCTTTACTTTGCAACACACCATGCTTCATTAAGTAATTTCAGTACCGAACTCAAATCATGTAACAAATAGTTTAAAGAAATGTATGAAAATAAATGCATTAATGTGTATATTACTGTACATCTAAGTTACAAATGTGTGTAATAATACTCTGCTATGTGCCATGTACAGCAGGGCTGTAATCATAACATGATACCACACATGTGGGAACACCATAACCAGGAGGAAATCAAGGACTAATACAGGACTAAACCCAAAAGGATGAGAATTTATAAACATGCCCAAAAGCCTTTCTCAATGTTAAGCCCAAGATTACTGTCCCGATGTTCACTGTAAAGATGGCCAGAACATGATCACATCAGTTAAACCACTTCCTCTTGTTCACAGTGTCAGACATAAATTGATCTCCTATCAGTTGTTGATGCAGACCCCAGATGATCAGTCTGAAATCGACTAAAATGATGTGCAAACCTTGACTGTGTAAATCGAAGGCTGCTGCCTCGCGTCTTCACTCTGAAATGGATTTTCAATATGGTCGTAGACACCAAACTGGTGAAAGTCATGAATATTGATGGTAACTGATAATACAGACAACACCACATAATCTGGTATTTGTCTGAGCTTATGTGTGTGTGTACCTTTACGTGTTCAATATGAAGCATTGCATTAGTTTGACCCTCCTTTTGGGAGGGTGTTATATTGGTGGTCTATAACAACACAGTATATCAATACAAAGGGTTAGCTCAGAGATTGTCACGGAGCTGGAGCTTATTCCAGAGCCTCATCATGTCCTGCTGAGCTCAGGCCTTTCTGCTTGTCATACTCAAAACCTGACTGTGATGTGTCAGGTGTGTATGAATTTTTGTGAATGTAGCCACGCCCTACTCATTTGCAAGTGTTACAAAATGCCATGCATATAGGCTACAGCAGGTTTTCTGTGCCTTACATAATCTATTCATCTTACATGCATGAGTCCAATCCTCATTTTTGACTAAAAATCTGTTTCATTCGATAAGACAACAGACTTTTGACTCTCCCATGAATGCTATTCAATAGGACTTTAACTGTGAATCTGTGTATGTAGCTCACAAACTCTACAGCTGTAAATAAAGAGCAAAAATTACATCTAAACATTTGCAGGAGTGGAAAATATAGCATGTCTTAGTTAATTAAAATTTGCATCCAGGGAAATTCAGTGTGTCTATGTATCCAAGTTGCTACTTTAAAAAATGCTGTATGGATGAATTGTAAAACTATTGTAGTGTGAAAGCTACTCATAAGCCCAATGATACTTCATTGTCCTTGAAAGTGGCCCAACCTTTATGTTTGGAAGCATGAATTTACCAGAACATTTGGGTGTGAACTATTTAAATGAATTTACCATTTGTGTGATGTGATTGACGAACCTCTCTAGCTCTATATGATGTACACAGACATTCCTCTGGAGTGGTTTATGCTGCATTAATGTGTGTGTTCCCCGACACTGTCACCTTTGTTCAGGGTTCATTGTTGTTGGTGTTTTTTGCCAGCCAGTTTGTGTGTTTGTTATTTATAAAATTGCTTTGATTTTTCCCTGCCTCTGAAGACCATTGAACACAATAAAGAAAAATCTGAAATACCTTTGGTGATTAATTAATTCATTTTCTTTCTTCATTGATGCTCATATGCTCATGAAATGAAACAAATGCTTATTTTTTACCATATGAGTCATTTCAAAGTGACTGCTTACCTAACCTCAGATAGTCTATGCATTCTTGTCTTGATATCTCCAGTAACTTTAGTGAAACTTAAACCCAGAATGCAATTCTTATACATAGCTTGGGCATAAATTATAATAATTATTTGCACCTAATATTGTCTTATATTTGCAGCAGGTCATCATATAAACACTTTATATCTCCACTGTATATGTTTGAATACAATATTTGAACAAAAATAATTTAATAATAATAATCATTTCTTATTTTCTTTTTTTTAAATGAAGACTACTTAGTAACATCTGGATCATCAGTTTGAAAGGAATGCCATTTTATAGGAGGATAAAATGTGATAAAAAGTCCTCCAAAACAATTATTTTCCAAATAAAGTTATTCAAATAGTTCATTGCAGTAGTTTCCTTTAAAATGTCTATGGAGTGGTTATTGCTTCTGCAACTTCAAGTTCCCTTTTCTTTTTTATTATTAGACTTGTTTCTGCACCTATTGCTGCTTCTAGACACAGCAGGACTGCTCTGTGAAAATGAAACGTTGGCTGAAGGGAGTTCGCACCTTCCTGGAATGAAAACAAGATGGATGTTTAATTAAAGGTGGGAGGTAATAGTATTCTGGTAAAAGGAGGTTCTTGCAGTACAGAGGTTTGGGGGATTATTATATGAGCAGTGTTTCCCCCCCTTGTGAGGCCCCAGTGCTCCTGTCCTGGTGGGATCCAGCCTTAAGTTAATTGGACAGGGAGAGAGGGCTGAGGAGGGAAGCGTTCGGCCCCATTAGCAATCCCCCTGTGCAGAGCTGAGCCGGGAGGATCACAGACTCACAAATAGGAGGATTAAAATAATCAATAGGCTTCACTCGCTCTCCTTCGGCACAGATGGTTTCAAATACAAACACAGAGACAGTCGGAGGAATACTAGTTCAACAAGATCTAGTCGCTTTACTGTTGGCTCTGAACTCCTACAAATTAGCCTGTAGGATTCACACTCAACACACACCTTTTCTCTTTTAATGAAGGTTAATTTAAGCCTCTGACTAAATGAGGACCAGGTAAAAGGTCACAGAAATGAAAACTGCCTGACACCTCTATATTACTTGCACATTATTTCAGCACTTTCATGTGACTTATTATTATTTTAATATTGTTGAGAAATGTCATTGGTCGCAGCAAATCTGTGGAACAAAATACCATAAGCCTATACAAATGTGGGTAAAGTTATCTGAATAAATAATCTAATGGAAGGGATATTCCTTTAAAGCTATTTGTAATTTCCGAAATTAATGTAAGGTGTATTTTAAGCTTTTATTCATTCATTCATTCATTCATTTTCTACCGCTTTATCCCGTTAGGGGTCACAGGTGACTGGAGCCTATCCCAGCAGCTTTGGGCCTGAGGCGGGGTACACCCTGGACAGTGGCCAGTTAGTCGCAGGGCTGACATATAGAGACAAACATTGACAGACAACCATTCACTCTCACATTCACTCACTAGGGACACTTTAGAGTTGCCGATTAACCTGTACATGCATGTCTTTGGACGGTGGGAGGAAGCCGGAGTACCCGGAGAGAACCCACGGTAACACGTGGAGGACATGCAGACTCCTCACAGAAAGACCGGTGACGGCCGAGAATATTTGAGTCGGCCGGGTTTTGAACTCACGACCTTCTTGCTGTAAGGCAGGAGTGCTAACCACTCTGCCACGTGCACCCATTTTAAGCTTTTAGTGTATTTAAAATCAAACACTACAGTATAGGCCCAAAATTGGCCATCATATCTTATAAATATCTACAGTCACTTAATGTTGAACTATAGGCTTTTTCCTGTATGAAGAAACCTATTTCTTTTCCTTATCAAGGCTTAGGGCAGCACTGTAACATGTGAAAATTAGTGGATTATAGGCTAATCTTTCTACTTGTCACCACTCACTCAATATTTCATATATTCATTTTAGTGGGAATTAGCCCTAAAATGTCATGCTACCCAACAGTTGTTATCAAAAAAGCATTTGTTGTAATTTTAACATTAAAAAATATTGTATATCGAAAACTATGTATTGCATGTATGGTGTTTTTTTTATTACAAACAATCTAATATGACACTACATTGGCCTACAAATTGCCTTTGACTGTCTATCCATATAACAGATTGCTTACTGCCGATTACATCAATTTTTTAAAATGTTATTAATAACAGCTTCTATTCACGTTTGTTTTCTGGTTTATATTTATTTTCTGCTCATTTTCCAGATACGAATTATCTCCAATCGCTGACACATTAGGACCACAGGATACAGTAATGTGTACATATAGGGCCCCCTGTTGGTCACCTTCTATTGGTACAGCTGCAGTGCATTTGTAATGACACAGTTTGTCCACGGGGTGGCGGACGACCTCGACAGTGTCTGCAGGCAAAGATGGCGGTGCGGAAGAAAGACGGCGGCCCCAATGTAAAATATTTCGAGGCTTCTGATACCGTTTCTCAGTTTGATAATGTTCGCGTATGGCTGGGAAAGAATTACAAAAAGGTACCAAGCGCATGTTTTGTAACCACGCACACTAGGGGTGCATTTTAGTGAGAAACATGGGCTTGAACGTTTTGGGCAGCGGTAGTGACAAAGAGAGGAGGAGGGTGTTGCTGAGGTCCAGCTGTTTCACTCAGAGCCGGATACAAAAGGATGCTGAGCCCGCTGTTGCACCGGAGCAAGCCGCAAACGGCGATATATCTGGATGTACACGCAGCATGTCCGATCTCAAACAGTGCACAACAAAACACAAGGGTGTTTTATGGTAAATCTGAGTTTAGCCATGGAGCCAAGCTAGCCTGCTAGCGCTGAGCTAACGCTGCTCAAATCCAGATGTTGCCTCTGGCGCGCATCGCAGACTGAGACCACGGCCGTCTGCAAAAATGCTGCTGTTGTTTAATCTCATGGTGTTTGGAAATACAGTAGTAATACAGTACATTACATTTGTGTCACAAATAACAAAATAAAGATTAGAAAATATTTTACTCAAAATTCTAACTTTGTTAATGAACGCATCAATAAACCTAATTGTCCATTAGTTTAAATGAACATAGACAGAGACAATCATGTTTTGTGATCGTCTCACACACATTCATAGCTAAAAAGGTTATCCCTATACTATTACAAAACTGTGCAGCGTAAGCATGCTTTGACATCAGACATGCTTCATCTCTTTTCATGTTAAAAATTACCTCTTTTTTTTCAAGAGGAAAAGAGACATTTTAATAATGTGACATAGTTCCCGCTCAGCGCACCATTGCCCCACAAAGTGAAAAGAATGAGAATATACTGAAAACCCTTTAATGTTATAGTCATATGGGAAAACTAATCAATAAATTACTAAAATTATGTAGACATCTTCAGTACATGTCTTGTCTGTGTCTCAGTTTTTTCTGTGTTGTACTCTCAGTATATTCAGGCCGAGCCCCCCACCAATAAGTCCTTGTCCAGCCTGGTGGTCCAGCTGCTCCAGTTCCAGGAGGAGGTGTTTGGACGACATGTTAGCAACCCCCCACTCACCAAGTTACCTGTAAGTCTGTCCTATTTTGTGAACATCATTACATATTGCATCTTTACGCCTTGAGGTGATCTGCAGTGATTGTGTTTTGTCGCCACAGATGAAGTGTTTTCTGGATTTCAAGTCAGGAGGAGCTCTCTGTCACATCCTGGCTGCTGCCTACAAGTTCAAAAGTGATCAAGGATGGTAAAATTTTCTTTCTAACTGGTTTACTGCTTTAAAACTGGGTTAACATTAAGTGCATAATCTTTTATGTAATTGTAGCCTGAAGTGGGGTTTAAAATGTGTTGCTGTTTCATGTGTAACTCCAGTCTAATTTCCTGGTAGGCGCAGGTTTGACTTCCAAAATCCATCAAGGATGGATCGAAATGTGGAGATGTTTATGACAATTGAGAAGTCATTAGTACAGGTAAGTGTAAATAACAATAACATGTGCTCATTAAATGTGTCTGATTATGAGTATTTTAGTGTTAATTTACTGTCCCCTAATTTCCGACTATTTATTAATATATTTTTTTTACAAAAGACTCACATCATCCATGAAAAACATCTCCCACATTGTCATTTTTGCACTTACGGTACTACACTGTGTATTTTTAGAACAACTGCCTGACCAGACCAATCATCTACCTGAGTGCAGACATTGAACCAAAGCTGCTTGGAAAACTCAAAGACATTATCAAAAGACATCAGGTTTGTGTGTATATTGTGTAAAGGAATTGCTCATTTGGACTTCTGGCCACTGTATGTTGTGTTTAATAATTAGACTGCTCGTTCCACTCTCGCAAAGCTGTTAAGTCATGTGATTTCATTGTCGCTGCTGGTCACGATCTTCATGTTTCTTTTGCGTTTGGATGTGGCATTTCTATTGGAATGTACCAGAGTTGTTCTGTGGATCAAGGATCGAGGGAAGAGCATTCATAATGTGCACTGAGATTTACAAGGCAGAAATCAAATTTGTTTTAACTGAACCTAATATGACAATATGCTCAATTTACTGCAGGGTTCAGTGACTGAAGACAAGACGTCCAGCTCCCATATTGTTGTTCCTATTCCCAGCAGCCTAGAAGAAGGTCAGAACGACAAAACAAATAAATATTTATTTTATCTAGACAAACCTGTTATTTTCTAAACTGTATAAAACAGGGGAGATTGTTTTTTGTTTTTGTTTGTTTCTAGAGGAGTGGGTGCGGCCTGTAATGAAAAGAGATAAGCAAGTGCTACTTCACTGGGGATATTTTCCTGACAGGTTGGTCTGGAGTTGTGAGGCAGTGATAGAGCAGTTACACATAGAAATATACAATATATATTAAAGACACTCTGTTTCTACTTTATTTTTTTAGATGATTAAATTACTCACACTGTATTTTATTTCTCACCAGTTATGACACCTGGATCTCCGCCAGTGAGATAGAAGCTGCGGTGGAAGATTCTCCCAGTGCAGAGAAGCCCAGGAAGGTATTAGTTGTTTTCATTTCTTTAAAAAAGTTATGTTTTTTAGAACATTTGTATGTATCTGTTTACAGTAATTATTATTACCATCTCAGTGTTTTTAATGAAAGGTCATTCATATTGCTCTTATTAAGCACTGAAAGAGGAAGTATGTCTAAAAAAGATCACTAGGGCGTATGCAGTCTTCAGGATATATTTTCTGTTTTGGGTACAACTATTTTGAAGCTCACACAAAATGTACATTTTCAGACATACAATTACTTAACTTAACTCCCTCAAGGCTGTTTATGTTCACCAGTCCACATTGTAATGCATGACTTCTTTTTTCTCACTAGGTCCATGCCAAATGGATTTTAGATCTGGACCAGTATAACGAGTGGATGAATGAGGAGGACTATGAAGTGGGAGAGGGCTGCCCAAAGAGGAAGAGAATCTCAGCCAAGACTCTGACGGATGAGGTGACCAGTCCTGATGAGAGGCGGGACAAGAAGCCCAGCAGTGCCAAGAAGAGGAAACGTTCCCCGTCACCATCCCCAACTCCTCCACCACAGGAGAGCAAGAAGAAGAACACCAAAAAAGGGTCAGTGAGAAGTCTTGACGCTACATGTGGACTCCTTAATATATCAATTAATAAATCATATTTGTGGTAAATGTGCTAACAGGCCAACAACTCCATACACCAAGTCGAAACGAGGCCAACGGGAAGAGGAACAAGAAGAACTGTCTAAGGACATGGACGAAGCATCACCAGTTGCAGCATCTGATGAAGGAAATCCAGCAAAGACAAGTATGAATGTAAAATACAATTAGAAATATAAATACATCATTCTCTATTGGGACTGTCTTTTTGATCTGTTTGATCTGTCTAAGATAACACCAAAAAGGACTCAGATTCAACCCCTGTAAAAGGAGGAACAGACATGGGTGAGTTTAGATTGCTATAACTTGTGTTTGTTACAGGTCTAGTTACAAACTTAATTTCTAATTTAAAAATTGTTATGTATTTGAATGAATCCTCCAACTGTATCAGTGGCTCTTGTTCCACACTTTAAATGATCCACTTCATGTATTCAAAAACCAGTGAAAAACTAGTGTTGGCTTTTTACTGGGATTTACTAATTCTTGTACTTTTCTTCTCATTAACAGATGAACAAGAAGATGAGTCTATGGAAACAACAGGAAAGGTATGAAGTCTGCTAAAATGCAAAGCTAAAAAAAAAACTGAACTGTAATCTATGTAAATATATGTGTGTGTGTTGATCAGGAGGAGGAGGAAGGCTCCCCGAGTGTAAAGGGTGAACCAGTCAAAGGCTCTGACCTTCATGAAGACAATGTGACTGAACAAACCCATCATATTATTATTCCTAGTTATGCTGCATGGTTTGACTACAACAGGTAAAAACAAAATGCAGCTTATGTTTTCTGTCTGTAACCAAACATGTTTTAACATTTTAATCTGTAATGTTTCTAAATTAATAAAAAAAAAGGAAAATGTGTTAATAAGCAAAAAACTTCATCCAAAGCAGTACAGTGATGTTATTTTTCTTCCAGTGTTCATGCCATTGAACGCAGAGCCCTTCCAGAATTCTTTAATGGGAAGAATAAATCTAAAACCCCAGAGATGTAAGTATTAGAACTTATTTACTTTATTAAAGCTCTGGAAGAGTAAGACATAGATATATTTCCCTTTACTTGTGTCTGCTTGCAGTTACCTAGCATATAGGAACTTTATGATTGACACCTACCGCCTGAACCCTCAAGAGTATCTAACGTCCACTGCCTGCCGCAGGAACCTGGCAGGCGATGTGTGTGCAATCATGAGGTAGTTTACAGTATTCTCACTTAAAACCATTTTCTTCTTATTATTTTTATCAGTGCTATGAGCTTTACCTCTCGCCTGCAGAGTGCATGCATTCCTAGAGCAGTGGGGATTGATCAACTACCAGGTAGACTCAGAGAGCCGGCCCACGCCCATGGGTCCTCCACCCACCTCCCACTTTCATGTTCTGGCTGACACACCATCCAGTCTGGTGCCCCTCCAGCCCAAGCCTCCCCAGGTGAGACTGTATACACTAAGACTCAGAAGACATGCATAGACTTTTAGCTGTACTGAATCATGTCTCTTTATAGACTCCTGCACAGCAGATTATGCCCTTCTCGGAGAAAGTCAAGGACAAGCCCTCTGATTTGCAAAACTTTGGCCTGAGAACTGACATGTACAGCAAGAAGACAGGTTCTGTAAAGGTACCAGTTCAAGATGAAGCACAACTGAATAAGTCTTGTAATCATTTGGTCATGCAAGACATGCATATTTTTGTTTTCAGAGCAAGTGTGGAGCAAGCTCCATGAGGGAGTGGACAGAGCAGGAAACACTACTGTTACTTGAGGTATTTGTTCTATATATTTATTTAATTTCAATTGTACACAAATAATCTTTTCATTTTCACAACAAAAACTATAATATACACAATATACAGACACCAAACAATTGTGTCTTATCAGTACAAAAAAAACATACCAATAAAAGAAATTGCATGGATTAAATGAGCCTCAATAATAATGATGCTTTATTGTCTGTTGTTGAATAAAATGTTATACTATGGTCTCAGTAAAATCACGCCCCACTCCTAAAAAGTAACATAAAAACTACAATGTACATTATAAATTTTGAATTTTATCAGTCTACAAAAGTTAGCACCATTTAAACCATCCTGTAAAGTATAAGGCATTTCAAGCATTTGGTAAAAGCTCATGGTGCAAAGTAAATAAATTCACATAGTATTGGCTTATTCTTAAACACCTTTCCTCAGGGCCTAGAGATGTATAAGGACGACTGGAACAAAGTGTCAGAGCATGTGGGCAGTCGCACACAGGATGAGTGCATCCTTCATTTCCTAAGGCTTCCCATTGAAGACCCTTACTTGGAGGACAGCTCCTCAACTATGGGACCACTAGCATACCAGCCAGTACCTTTCAGCCAGGCGGGAAACCCGGTCATGAGCACAGTGGCCTTCCTTGCTTCTGTAGTTGACCCACGAGTGGCCTCCGCTGCAGCAAAGTCTGCTTTAGGTAAGATTACTGTGCTCACATTACTGTGTGTGCGAGCACTCTTAAACAGCTGATGAAAAAACATGTCCACAGTGCACAGCACTTTGGATGTTTAGCTTTACTTTTGGGCAGCTGCACTACATCCATAATGTCTATGGTATCATAATATCTGTGTTGTTTGTAAAATCTGTAGTAATGCACATGAGTAGTTTAATATTATCTTTGTGTCTCTACTTTCAGAGGAATTTTCTCGTATGAAGGAGGAGGTCCCTGCGGCGCTGGTTGAGGCACACGTGCGGCGAGTAGAGGAGGCGGCGAGGGTCAGTGGTCGACAGGACCCTCTCTACGGGCTGGAGGGCAGTGGCATTGCTGGCACTGGATTAGAGGAGGGAGACAGGCCAGGTAAAACACACACCCAGTATATAAGTATAAACAGTCAAAAATAAGAAAGTTGAAAATAAAATGCAAATCAACTGGTCTCATTCATCTAGAGGAAAGCAGCGATGAAAGCAAAAATGACACTCAATCAAGTGAGGAAAAGCGAGAGGCCAAGGTATGGTTCCCTTTCTACAGTATTATTATGAGTCTAGTGCTGAACTAGAAACTCGGTGTCACTACTCAGGAAAACAAAGATGGAGCAAATGAGGAGGAGGAGAAACAGAGTGAGAATGGGAAAAAAGAAGAAGAAAGAGGAAGAGAAGCTGAAGGAGAAAGAGAGGCTGACAAAACAGAGACAGAGATGGGTATGAATAGTTGCTTCAAATACAGAAGTGTGGCTGTTATATGTAGATCAATAAAACAATAAACTTGCTTGTTTTGTTTTAGGCGATGGAGAAAAGGAGAAGGAGGGCAAAGAAACAACAGAGGAAGGACAAAGGGAAGGAGAGAGTGATGGAGAAAGGAAGACAAAGGTGGAGCGTGATGTGGGCGAGGGTAACCTGGCCACAGCAGCAGCCTCTGCTTTAGCTGCTGCTGCTGTCAAAGCTAAGGTAAATATTATTTTGATTAATTATGATAATCTGATCATCTTTGTTCTATTTAATGGTTAATGTTGTTCATGTTGCATTCTTTGTAGCATCTTGCAGCAGTGGAAGAGAGGAAGATCAAGTCTCTAGTCGCTCTGTTGGTGGAGACTCAAATGAAGAAACTTGAGATTAAACTGCGACATTTTGAAGAACTGGAGACCATTATGGACAGAGAGAGAGAAGCTGTGAGTAATAATCCAGAGCTTTAATGCAGGATATATATCGACGCTTTTGAACATACATCTGTGTGTGTGTGTTTTGTAGCTGGAGTATCAGCGACAGCAGCTGCTGGCCGACCGTCAGTCTTTCCACATGGAGCAGTTGAAATATGCAGAGATGAGAGCTCGTCAGCAGCACTTCCAGCAGATCCAACACCAGCAGCACAACCAGGCTGGGGGTCCCCACAGCACTCAAGCCTCGTCTGGAGCCCCACCTCAGGGCCTGGCTACAGGCCAGCCGGCTCCAAACACACCAGCACCACAGCCGGCCCCTAGCCCCGCCCCTTCAGGTTCCTCTGTCCCTGGCCCTGAATCTCAGCCCCCTCCTGTGGCCCACACCCCCTCCCCTTGTCCCCCCGGACACACCCCAGCCACCCATTCCAGCTCTAACACTATGCCCGCACTCCATGGTGAGTGTACGCATGCACTTTAAAATTTGATAAACTTGATGTGACAAAACTTTTCTATTTTATTTGGGTTTCTTTTTTATGACAAAGTCAGACTCAGACCCGGTGAACTAATAAGATTTGTAACATTTTATCCCATTTCACAGAGCATCACGCCCCTCACCCTGGGGAAACACAGCACCCCTCAGCACCAGTTCCTACCCCACAGTGAAATGAAGTAATTGCCTAAAGGATCTGAATAACTTTTACCACTTTGAATCCTGCCTGAATCATCTAAAATGAAGATGTTACAAAAAAAAATAACAGAAAAACATTTACATTTTCAGCATTTTTCCAAATGGACAAATGACGGTAAAAATGTTAATGTTTGTGACAAACTAACTCTTGTGAGTTATTAAAAAAGTGTTGATTTTAAAAAGCTGTTGAGTAAGCTGCCAATCTTAGTTTACTTTTATCTGAACACCTGAGGTCTGGTTTTATCAATTTGCTGACACTTAAGGAAGAGACGCAATTTCAGTGTTTTTGAAGTTGTTGCATTTATTTTCTGCAATAGTTGTAATGCTACATGGTTCTTATGTAAAGCCCCTAAAGGTACTAATTATGTAAGTTATATGCACTTTTAATACATTTCCTTTGTGTCATTGAAAGGCTTGAAATATCAATTAAATTGAACTAAGCACTTATGCTAAGTTTTTCTTAAAATCTATTGTTACTGATGAAAACTTGATTAGATTGGATGATTACCTTCTCTTCTCTTTGTCACATGGGCAATGGTCACGCGACAGGGTCTGGCCTGAAGGTCGCATGTCTAAAAGTGAATGAAAACACTAAAAATTAAGCCAGCTTGAAGTTGGTGTGAATGCAGTTTAAAATATGTACTGTAAACTGAACTTGCTGTTAAAACTGTTTTATTCTTTTTGTTGGCCTCTATTCTAATGGGAAAGATGTGAATGTATTGACAGTGTATGTAAGTATAATGAGGTTATAACCCTTAAGACATTCATATCTTAATCATTTACCATTTTAGCAGCACTTGCATAATACTTCTGGTTGGGAAGATGTTAGTGGAGGAATGTAGATGACACATCTGGGAAAAATATCTATCATGATGTATTTATTCATCATCAGAATAAGTGTTCATTGCTAGACCAAAATGTTTTTATACTCTTGTTAATCTCAGTATGTCTTACAGTGTTTGGGAAAAGTGGAGAGCTAGAGTAGTGGAGTGTTCTTGGTGCATTTTTAAGTTGGAGGAATTGTTAACAAAACAAGGGAGCTAGCACCTTAAACATCTGACAATGAAGGTTTGTATCTGCCAAAAGAATCCTCGCTAGTTATGGATTTTTATATTTTTATTGTCCATGTTTCATCATTTTTTATGTCGACATTGTTATATTACATCTGTAGCCTATATTTACACTCTGTTGTGTGTGATTGATGACAAGTCTGAGATGTGACTGTGAGCATGCCATTGATATTTGTAAGCTGTATACCATTCAGTTTTATTTAGTGTCATTTGTTGTATGTCAAAAACTTTGACAAAAAGGCTTCTTTCTGCACATGGCACCCACGTGTCATCAGTCAGTATAATACAGTTAAAACATTAAGTCAAACCAGTATTGAAGCTCTCACCTCAACTGTGAGTTCTTTTATGTGTTGCTACATTATGTGGATTTTGTGATAAGTGTTAAATTCTGTATGTTTTTCACTATGCTGAAGGTAGCAGTAATTGCATTGATTATAAACAGTAGAATTTAATTTTCTTCAATAAATCCTCACTTAGTGCTGACAGTTACTCTGGCAGTTTGTATTAAAAAGTAAACTACAAAAAATGAGTTTTAATTACAAAATCATGGGAAAAATAAAGATGTGATGAGGTATGAATGTGTCATCTGCTTTGTTATTTACCTAGGCAGATTGATGACTCTAAATGGTAAAACATGTTTTTTATTCAATCCAGTCAACAACTATTTCCATATCCACAATAACTGAAAATAAGATAGGGATTGTCATTCAACAACAGCTGCACAGTTAAGTGAAAATAATGAGATGAACGGGTCAATTCACATTAAACAGAAAACAGCATTTTATAACAGAAATAAGAACTGCCTAAAGAAAAATAAGAATCTAGTGGAGCATCTGGGACATGGGGAAAAAAACAAATAACAAAAATATTGAGGAATACATTTGAAGCTTCAGATGTGAGTTTCTGGAACTTTCAACCACTCATGACCATACGAACAAGCTCTGTCAAAAGAAGGAAAAACATCATGAGTAACCAGTAATTGAACTAAACACGAAGCCAAACCAGAGAAATGGACTTTAAGAGTCTTTCAAGAATCAGGAGTAAACTATTACCGTTTCCTTTTGAGAAACAGAATTAGGTAAGTTGAGAACAAACACAATTACAGACGAACTTGGAATTTTTTTTTTTATTTAATAACTTTTTAGGGGAATGACCAGCTCAAGTTAAAACAAGAATAACATATGGTTGATGCAGTACCTTCATAGTTAATGCAGCCATTAGCGTCTTCATGTCCTGCTAAAAGAGTCTCCACTTCTTCCTCTGTCATTTTTTCTCCTAAACCATAATAAAAAATATACTGTCATAAATATTTAATATGAATATTTGACAGAAAAAAGATGCAAAAATAAATAACATATCCTTTTGTTTGCTGCTGGATATTTGACATCTTACCTAGAGTGGTGAGGACGTGTCGGAGCTCGGCCCCCATGACTGTTCCATTGCCCTCTTTGTCAAAGACACGCAGACCCTCTACAATGTCCTCAAACGAGCCCTGGTCTTTGTTTTTGGCGATGGCTTGCAGCATCGGCAGAAACTGTTCAAAGTCTAGCGTCTTGTGGTTCATCTCTGCAAGATGAAGGGCATATTATCTACACTGCCTTGAACACAGGACCTGGGCTGTTTGCAGCGATTCTGTTTTATTGGGGCATTTTTCTGTCTTTACCTTCTAACTTTGGATTTCCCAGGACCTTGAGCACCTCAGCATTGATGGGATTCTGTCCCAGGGCACGCATCACATCACCACACTGGCTGTAGCAAATCTTGCCTTCACCCGTCCGGTCAAACAAAAGGAAAGCCTCCTTGAACTCTACAGGTGCAGCAAAAGGAGAGTTTATCCTCTCATAGCAAAGAGCGCATCATAATAATAATTATCTTTATATAGCACTTTTCCACCGACAGTAGTAGGCACTCAAAGCACTTTACGTACATTAAGCTATTTACTAGTGTTACAGAACATCACTGGAGGCAATGTAGATTAAGTGTCTTGCCCAAGGACACAACGACAGTATGTGGGGGAGAGCGGAATGTTATGAATGTCATTGGGAGCGTTTGTTCTATTCTGCTAGACATGCTTAAGGTTATAATAACCTAAAAAGAGGGCTGCCAAATTTCAGCCAACTTTAAGGCTCTGTGTGTGTGTGTGTGTTACCTGGCATCAAAGCAAAACTATTAGTTAATGTGCTAAAACACGAAGTGCTGCTTATACAGGTTTTGTGTCTTTTCATCTTCTCTCAATGCGGCAGATTACAATCCAGCCATTAGCATACACTTATTTAAATACCATCCTAAAGTCTTAACCTGAATACTGCAGTGTCATTTCAGGGCTTAAGTTGTCACAGAAGTGAATAGCACTTTGTGTATCAAAGAAACAACTTGGAGTTGTGAATTAAAAAAAGCTTACGAGAGCCGATTTGTTTGCACCAATTCCATTTTTAAAGAAATAACATATTAGAGAAACAAACTTGAGCTGTTAAGTATGTAGGCTATGCCATTCTGGTTTCGGCCAACACCCACCCAGATATAAACACTTACACTAAAAGCCATTCTTATTTCAAACACGCATCACTTATTGTACATTCTGTCAATTACAAACACAACAATGTTCAAAAAAAACTTTGGTAGCCTATACCATTCACAGGTTGTGCCAATTCAAAACACAATGCATGTTATTTTAGCAGCTCATCACTCAGTGGCGTGGTCTTCCTGCAGGAGTCTCGTGGTTTGCAAAGACAGTCCAACTACAGTGGTTACAGTAGCCACTTCATAAGGCTCAGTTTTAATTGATCCTGTTTTAATCTCGATATGACATTATTAAGGAACTACACAGAGAGGTTAGTCAGGTCAACTTACCAAAAATCTGGTCCTCTGTGAAGTCAGACTGGTCGAGCAGAGGAGAGGCGACATTGCAAAGTGATGCACAAGGAAAGAAATAAAAAATACTGGAATTAGCATGTTAATTGCAGCTGCATACCACAGCTTCACTGCTAACAGCTGAGTGAGCTTTAGCTAGAATGAACGTCGAGGCCAGGACGGGAGTAGTTAAGAACCTAGGCTTAGTCTGTACATTTGCTTTAACTAAGAAACTGTCAGGGTAAAGATTTCTGCTAGATTGTCCTGGACTAATATTTATACTTACCATGTTGGTCTGGAACTGTTGCCAAATAAACGAGGATTACGGCTCTGAGCAGGACAAGCTTTAGCACATCCCTGGTGACGTCAGCGCGATTTGTGCCGCGGCAGCCAATCAGAATACAGCATTTTACACGACATTTCTGGCATTTTTACGGAGGACTAGGGTGTGTGTGTTAAAAATAACAGCGTCCCGCCTTTCTGTAAACCATTAATAACAATGCCAGGTTTAGTCATTTATTTGAATTAACATGTAGCCTATCTGGCAGCATGTTTTAATATAACATTTAACATAAATCACTTCTCTACATTTTATACGATGCCTACATTAGATGATTATAAAAGACTGACATTTTATTGTTTATAAGCAACAACATAACTTGCTCCTCATAATAAAAAATAAATAAAATGACTAAATGCAAATAAATGATGCTAAAGAGAATCAAATGCATGACACAAAAATCAAAATTTCCAAGAAAAAAAAAAACATTTATTGTGATGCTGAAAAGGTTGATAATATCATTAAGCAAAAAAGGGGCTGAAATTCATCGATGCTTTTTTTTTTACATAGTTCTCTGAATAAATGATATTATTTAATGTGCTTCTTCACCAACACTCTCACCACAATGAAAACGAACAAAGTCCAGCACTCGTGCCTGCTGACCTTGAAGGAACTGGGCTACGGTCCTGCTCGGGTCTCCCAGAAAGGTCTGGGGCAGTAGCCTGGTCTCACTGTCACCACATGGCAGGTCATCCATGTTGCCTAAAGCCAAAGGGGCTTCTCCCACAATATGCTGGCCCAGTTTCCGCCCCAAAGTCTCTACTTGTTCCTCTTTTCCTCCCTGGAACACAACCAGTGCACCATAGCGTCCCATGGCCACGTCAGTCTGACCGGGCACACTGCCATGTACATAAGAACCAATGTGCCAATCAGCAGGAACTCCAATGGTCACAGCCCTCTTTACAGACATATTCTCACCAAGGCGACCTGAGCACAGCGTAGGAAGGACACAGATTAACGCAAAAAACTAAATCTGAGATTAGTATTACATTACATTTCAACAAATATCTTCAACAAGGAATATAGACATTATTAAAAGACAAGAAATATTAAGCTCACTGACCTATTACAAAAGCCACATGATCAGCCAGTGTAACTCCTTCACTCACTCTGAGTCTGCTCAAGTCCTCACCTCCCAGAAGGCTCTGAAAACAAATAGCACAGCATTTTTTCCTTGTGATGAAAGAAAAGACAACCACATGATGTGTCCATTCACCTATTTAATAACAAAATTGAATCATATACAAAAACACAATTATATATTATTCTACAATTACGTTTGCTTTAAATAGATACTGTGTATTTGTTTTACATATATTTTCTTGTTCATTGCTATTAATAAATACAGTGATAGATGTGACTGATTCAGTTTTTCTGTTTAGTGTTTACTGAACAGGACTGTTCAGTTTTAAAAAGTGCTCTTGGATTAATTGTACTCCCATCTATCACATCCTAGTTCATGTTCAGATTAGTGTCCGAGTAAAAGAAGACTACACCAAACAAAATAGTGAGATTTACCTTAACGTATCCAGTCTGACTTTGTCTTTTATTCTTGTGGTGACCCAATGTGGCATAGGCTACAACTTTAACCAACTCTTGAAATTTTTCATTACGAGACACAAAGTCTGTTTCGCAATTAACCTGCAGTAATAGGAAAAAAAGGAAAACCATGAGACATGTCACAACTTCACAATCAAGGAGAAATAACATTGCCTTACCTCAACCATAACAGCAGCTTTATCGTCCACAAACAAACCAATCAGACCCTCTTTGGCTTTGCGACCCTCCAGTTTATTTGCTTTGCTCCAGCCTTCCTTTTTTGCCTGTTCATGTAGCCACATCTCAGCCTAAAGTTCAGACAACAAAAATTAGACAACCTAATGGATAGTCATAAACACTAATATAATAAATTATGTGACTTCATTACTTGTGTTATGTCATTGTCAAACGTCTCCAGGGCTTTTTTGCAGTTTGAAAAAGTGTAACCAGTGCTTTTACGTAGTTTCATCAGGAGGGCTTTCTCAGCTGCCAGGAGCTGACATCCTGTGTGTATGGATTGTACTTGAGGCATAGTGCTAACCTGGAGAAGACAAGTATATCAGTGTATACAGGACACCTCCCCTGATAGACACTCCAGTATTCATTTTAAAAATACGATCAAGAGGAAGGTACATATTTAGCAAAGCACCTAGCTGCTATTAAAGATTTAATAGTTTGGTTTGCCAATGTTAATGTGCTAGGTCCTAGCACATTAATATTGGCAAACCAAAGCCTAAAGGAAGTCAACTATTAAATCTTTAAAATAATTTGGCACCGTAAACATGTGGAAAATGATTAACTCACCCGGGCCGCCTCTTTAGTAAGGGATCTAAATAAAAACGATAACGACATCGTTTAAGGCTGCAGAAATGGATAGACTAATGAAAGCTCAGAATGTCATTGAGAGAGAACCACGCTGGGTACAGTAACCCAGCAGGTCCAAAATACTAGACTTTTCTATCGCGTAGCTCTTCAGCGCACTCTATCGTACAGGAGTTCAACTGCCGTTTGAGATTACAGTAAATTTCAGAGAAATAATTAAACTAATAAATCAAATAAAAAAATGATGTTAGGTACAATATAGAGAATTTTCCACCTGTAATACATGTCAGTGATTGCAGACCTATATTAATTTACACAGTATTTTATCTTAGGCTGAACTGAGATGTAATGTGGGTGTGTAAGGTTGTAACAAGCGTATATAATTCATGATTATGTTGCAAGTGATTGCCACGCATTGTCCATTTTTTATCTATTACATTGTCCTTTTTTCACACAATTCCTTTGTTTTAGATCTTTTTTCACACACTTCCTTTGATTTAGATCTTTCACTTCCTCTGTTTTAGATATTTTTTCACACACTTCCTCTGTTTTAGATTTCTAGATTTTTAGATTTCATTTGTCCTTGAAATGTTGTGATATCTTTGTGACGGTTGAACACAAGCAAACAATCTTTTCTAATCTACCAGTTTTATTAAAACCCTGTAAAAATCAAGATTTGGAATGTCTTGGACCAGAAACAAAAAGTTTGCACCATCAGGATGTTCCTACACTGACATTTTCATTTTCTTTAATGTTTCTAAAACCAAGAAACAAGAAAAAACAAATTCAGGTGACCATTATCAATGTTCTTGACTTGATATGGGTTTTATTTTGATACACAAACATGTGTTTAGTTTCCCAGTGATAAGATAGGTAACAAGCATTTGCTCATTGCGCATTTGCGATTATTACATGAAGCAATTAAAAACAAAAAGATCATATTTAAGTAATGACCCACAAAATAAACAATGTGTTAAAATTACCTGTGCAGACATTTTACTTGAGATTTATTCAACAGAAGAGCTCTTGAGAGCAGTGTGACTTGTGGGCAGGCTAAGTGGAAGAGCTGCTGAAGGACTGGTCCACCCAGTCCTGCTATAAAAGGTGGGCATGAAATGAACAAAAAGACTTTACTCAGTTTTCAGAGAGCCACTGAGCTATGATGAAAGTCATTGCTGTTCTTTCACTCTGGGTGACTCTGTTGTGTCATGGAAACGCTAGTAAGAGACTGTTTTATTTATCATTATTTATTTATCATTTACAACAAGCATGTGGTTAAAATCCCAGTGTGTCCTGTTCGTTGCAGACTCTCTAGACTCCTGTCTGGGACGATGTGGTTATGGGACAGACAGTGATTTTTCCTGTCAGTGTAACTCGCATTGTGAGCGATTTGGAGACTGTTGTTCAGATTATGCAGACGTTTGCAAAGGTCAAGAAAGTGTCAGTTTAATAAATGTATTAAGTATGTAGTATGTTAACATAACTGAACATTCTAACATCCATTGTCTTTATAACAGGTTTGACATCTTGTAAAGGGAGATGTGGTGAAAATTACAACTCCCAGAATCAGTGTCACTGCAACTCAAAGTGCACCCAGTACAACAATTGCTGCAGCGACTACATAGACCTCTGTAAGAAAAACCACTGGGACTGCACCTACAGCTTTACTTTGCTCATGCCAAAAACATGCCAGCTGTCATCTGCTTGTCTTCTCATGAACAGCTCCTGCGCTTGTTACAACACCTGGTCTTTTTCACAAAGGGGCCGCGACTAAAGCACATGTTGTTTCCCACAATGCCTTTAGTGCAAATTCAGTGCATTAAGTAAGAATGTATTAGTGGATCTGTTTTACAAAACCAAACTCGAGCAACTAATTCTGATTCTGTTTATGACATACAACCACTAGGTGTCGTTGTTGAGTGACCATTAAATAACAGAGAAATAAACCCTAAAACTTTAGCAATGAATAAAACCAGACCTTTAACACTTAATTTAAAAGGTCATAAATCTTACAACCAAATCCACCAAGAAACATCATATCACACTCATCAAGCCTCACACTTGATATTGATATGTCTGAACAATTGCTTTATTATATAAGATTTATAAATTGTTTCTGTTTTTGATATTGTTTTATTCTTTTACAGGTGGTGGTGGTGGTGGTGGTGGTGTAATTACTGATGCTGAGATCAAAGCCATCTCAGAGGTGCTCTATGCTCTGGACTCCAACAAGGCCTCACCCTCAGAGCTGATCATTGACCCTCAAGCTCTGGTGCCCGGCTCTCAGACAAGCTCTCAGACAGATCTGTCCTCTAAACCGTAAGAACACGCTTCAAGTAATGTAAATGATAAGAATACATTTTTAGTGTATTGAGTGTTTTTTGCTTTCAGCTTGTTTCACTATTTGGATGAGGACACTGTCTTCACCAGACCAACGTACGCTGCACTGCTGGCTGTGCTGGACAATTATCAGAGGATGACTGGACAGACTGAAGACTTCAGTGCACAACAGCTCAACGAGCAAGACACCTTTTTGAGGGAGACTATGTCAAACACAGAGCTAGGCAGAGAGCTGTTTGCTTTTCTTTACACAAAGGGTAGAGAGAGTGTTCATTTTTATCTCATTCTTATCACTTTTTCATATCACTTTTTTGGGAAAATTGTGTGGTTTCTCTGGGCTTAAGGTGTGTATACATCAGAGGAGGAGTTCATTCAGGACCTGAAAATGATGTGGTTTGGTCTTTACTCCCGCAACAACAACAAACTGGACTCAAGTGGCTTTGAACACACCTTTGCAGGTATGGGCAGAGCTGCAATCTCAAAAAATGTATCTAAAAAAAAAACATTTTATTAAATCAAAACATATTCCATTAGGAGAAATCAAGGGAGGCAAAGTGTCTGGTTTTCACAACTGGATCCAGTTTTATCTTTTGGAGAAAAGGGGAGAGTTGAACTACTACAGCCACAGCTTCAATGGGCCTGTAGGTGTCTGAATAACTCTTTTATATTGTGAAAGCTATGAGCCCTACCTAATTTGCTTTCTTCTATACACTCTCTTAGTGGACCTCTTACCCTGATGTCTTTGGGCTGCAGTTCAAGTGGGATGGTTACTTTAAACAGGTGGGCTCTGCAGTGATTGGCTGCAGCCCTGAGTTTGACTTCGCCATGTACAGTCTCTGCTACATCACACGCCCCGGGAAACAGTGAGTGTGTGCACAACGATGTTTATCACATGCAACTTGATATTAGTTTGAATGGTTTGCCACTCTTTTTGTGTGTGCCCTCCTCAGGTGCCGCCTGAGTCTGGGAGGGAAGGAGCTCATTATCCAAACCTACACTTGGGATAAAAGCACCTATGGAGATGGGAAGAAATTTATTGCGTCTGCCTATCCTGCAACACCCAGCAATTAATCCAGCCATTCATTAGACAAAATGTTTATAGAGAAAACTGCAACTCATTGGATTATGAGTAATAAAACAGTTTATTGTTGCCATAATCTTGTTGCCATAATTTTGCATTTAGATGACTACACAAAGCTTTGTAAAAATAGTTAAAACCATCTTGTGTGCACTGAAAACCTTGCGAAAAAAAGAAGAACACTTTTCATGAGCTGAACTCAAAGATCTAAGATTTTTTCTATGCACACAAAAGGCATATTTCTCTTAAATATTGTTCACAAATCTGTCAAAATCTGTGTTAGTGAGGACCCCTTTGCCAAAATATTAATAATAATAATAACAACAACAACAAGATTATTATTATTATTATTATTATTATTATTATTATTATTATTATTATTATTATTATTATTATTATTATTATTATTATTATTATTATTATTATTATTATTATTAATTATTATTATTATTATTATATAATATTTTATATATATATTATATAACCCATCCACCTTACATGGTTTGGCATATCAGGAAGCTGATCAGAGTGCATGAACAGGTGTGATTTAGGCTGGCCACAATAAAAGGCCACTCTAAAATGTTTTAGAGCTTTGAGTTGAGCTCATGAAAAATGGTGGCAAAAACAAAAGTGTTGCGTTTAAATGTGTCTTCAGTATACGTAGATAAAGCAGTAAACCAGACATTCACAGAGCATGAGAATGTGCTCTCTCAGAGCATAATCAGACTCTGCCTAATGGACCGACAAAATGGACATTTACACACCCTGAGTGGCCACAATAATGACACCAACCCTCAGGATTGAGCACATGTGTGGATTTTCCACAATTGTGTATTGTTTCTTAAAGCAGCCCCAAAAAACAAAAACAAAGTGCTGTTTTTGAATGTACTGTGCAACAAAAAGACATCAACAGATCCCTTTCTGCTTGACCTACTCCAAACAGTGGCCACCAGCTAAACCTGTTTATATCAGCTGTCCATAAAGCTGTGTGTGTGCCTCCCCAGTTGGGCTGGTGTGTGTGTATGTCCAGCTGGGAGGGGGGTTGATTTGGCTCTTTCACTCATCTATCGTGACTAACAGGATAAATTCTGGTCTGCCGACTGAACAGGGGGACACACTTGCAGGCCTGTTTAAAGAAAGTGTTACAGGAGATGGATCTGCCACTGATCCCATTGTCTGACAGTCTGTGTGCATTCATGCAAAAGCAGAGCACAAGACCAGTCAGCTCAAAGGAAAACTATAGCCCTCTAAGGCTCATCTGATTTGGGACACACATGCAGTCACTGTTAGAGCATCCTGACAATAAAGTTAGTTCTGGGAAGAATTTCTTTGGATGTTTTGTCCGGTCATATTACATTTCTGACACTAGAAATTAGAAGAGTAAATCTTCTCTCTTTTACACTGGCCTATTTAAAGCCCCAAACTGAATCAAATTAAACCACACTGGGGCAAATAAAAGAAAAAAGATTCAATTGTTTCTTTTGTCACTCACACAACTTCATAATCAAATTATAGCTGGCCACCCGCCAGCGTGTCCTCTTATCTCCCCCACACGGGCTTCTCCAAGCAGATCCCATGAGCCACCTGACTTTTGTTTTGTAATTATATTATCCCGCTCTCCCTTTAGCGTGTTGTGGCTAATGGCTGCGCGGGCTAGCCCAGCTGCACATGTAGAAACAAAGCTGCTTATGGGGCCAGACAATGGGCCCATAAAAAAAGGACGCCTTAAGGCGGTCAGCCAATGAGTGTGCACAACAGGGGGCCAACAGTGGGTTTAGGGAAGGGTTAAGGGGTTTAGGGGTTGTGGCAGAGGAGGGTGTCTTTTTACCCACTGGTGGGGTTGATCAATGAGATGGTTAGTGGCAGGACACATGGTCAACATCACCCCTGTCTCCTGAGGGTCCAGTCTTGGCTCAAGGGAGGTTCAAGTTGGGCTTAGGTGTCGGCCATTTCTTAAGCTGATTGGGGACCATGAAATACAGAACAACAATCATTCTCTGGAGTTTTTGAATACTTTCCAAACAATTTGTTGAGCTGTTTTCAATCATATAAAATTTAAAGTGACCACATGTCAAGGGTTGAAACAGGGTGCTACTACCAGTGCATATAAGGTATAAAAATTCAATATCAAGGGTTGATTTAATATTTTGACTAACACTCATGTGGTCTCTCGTCTTTGCTGGCACACAGAGATACATAAACTCGTCATATTGTGCTGTTGGCATCTCTCAGTGGACATTAAATATAACAGATGGCCAAAGAGCACTTTCCCCCACAGTCACACACAGAAGCAGTGGGAATTCACAGTAAGGTTTGTGTGCCATTTGGAGTGAACTTATGCATGACCTTCATATTCTGCATTATCCAATCTAAATGTCTAAAGTAAACAAACTTAGAAAATGTAGCAGTGCATCTTTTGAGCACCGTGGACATGACAGTTCAGTGGAGAATACAAGAGCATCTGAGTCATAACGTGAAGACCATCTGCAGGAGGACATGGACTAGGGTTCTGGGGGGCATTATAGCACACACATTTGGGTGGCTCAAACCAGGAATAAAAATAAATAAAACGCATACAAATCAGGCACAATACAACACTATTTATTTATATATATGGTATATAAAAGGGATTTAATTTCAGATTTAGTGAATATATGCACTGAGGACAAAAAGCCTTATATTCTCTTGCTAGTTTGACTCAAGGGAGTAAGGAAGCAGCTTTGCTATTCCCATTCCAGGCTGCAGGTGTGGAATAGGACATGTAGAGACCCACAGGGAGCAGCAGTGAGTTAGGCGCTCAGCATGGGAGCAGGACGCACTTTGGGCGTGCAGATTATCTTCCGCTCTACCTCAGGCCACTGCCAGAGTCGTTGTATGTCGAAAAGAGGAGGGTAGAGTAAAAAAACAAAACAGTTCTCAAGTAAAAGAGTACATATTTACAATGTCCCCAACAAGTGGGATGTACTTAACTACTTGTCCCAAAAAGTATTGTATATTTACAAGTTAGAACATAGGGGTTGAGACAGAAACTACTGGCATAGTGGCTCAGGACGCATTATACGTGTCTTTAGTCAGGCTAAAGGAATCATTTTAAATGTGATGTTTTAGTGCATGGGGAGCCATCAGTCGCAGAAAAAGCACTAGTGTTGTGTAAATATAATGAGTTTGTCATTTATTTAGCTTTTTACACAATACACAATTATTAACATGAGATCATTAAATGCAAGCATGTTTTATTTACTATATGCTATATTAGAAGCATATAAATAGTTCATAAATAGTTCAATAAATAATTTCTGTGTCAGGGTATGATTAAAACATAATTCTTCAAAGCTCCTGCCAAATGCAAATACAGTTCATTCAAAACAAAACTAAAATTGTGGCCATTGGTTCCAACAATGAACACTGACAATAACCAGGCCTAGATGAAGTCTTAAAATGTTTGTGGTTTTTAATACAATTTTTAGGTTTAATTGTTAATTCTTTGTGAGATGTGGGCCTATGTAAATTCAGCTGTAACTGGATTTGGCATCAGATAAGTTGGCCATGTTAAAAACTCCTTGCCATTCAAACTAAGGAGCAAAACGAACAGATTCACGAGAGCCATTGTGTTGTAAGTCCAGGCCTCACCTAAAGCTAAACAAGCTCATCTCCTCGGAGCGAGTGAACGGGACGAGTGGCTGGAAGAGGGGAAGGGCGCCAACACCTGCTCGCATCCAACTTCAAGCTGTCACATACAGTTAGGCTCAGACGGCTGAGCGCGTCTCCCCTGAGCTCATTGCAAACATGCCGCCGTCCGTGCGATGCAACAAAGACCTGGGCCTCCACTGCCCGTCTCCATGACCCCCCTAAACCAAAAAGACGCAGCGCTTGAGCCACGGGCCGGCCACGCGCAAGTTCCACCGTTACGGGTGATGCGGGGGAGGAGCTCCGCAAAGAGGTTAAAACCCCTAAGCTCCCGCAGAGACACACGCACTGGCACATTGCTGAGTGGGACATCTCTGACGCAGACCAGACTCACTGTTCATGGACGTAAAGTAAAGCTTGGGACAAGAAGCGCATCCGTCAACTTCAGAGACTCCAAGGTATGCGTTTTTACGCTGGGTTTCTTTTTTTTTTTTTCAAACGTTTGTGCCTCAATAATCTGCCTTAAACACTTCATAATTGTTTATAATAGTATTGAACACATTTATCAGTCAGTTCAAGTTTTGAAATTTGAAAAGAACACGTTCAATCTTTTAGCAAATAACTGTCCCCACGCGCACAATAATGGCGACGCATCACTTTTAGTCTCAATTGAAATGTCTTTTTTAATTTAATCCAAGTAGAGCGCTGATCTGGGGAGGTCGATCTTTCGTTTAATCCCGTGGCCGTCGCTTCATCCACAAGCAAATCCTTCGATGGCCCAGATTGGAGAGGCATCCATTGGGTTTATCTGAGAGGGACATTACCAGTTTACAAATTGACCGGGATTACCCCAGAGCGCAAAAGAGAACACAGGAGAAATAATAAAAATAATATAAAACTTATAGGTCTAAAATTATGTCTAATGTACACAATGATGACTGTTGTAATTCAAACCTGAACAGGGTTTTTAAGACTTAAGGCTCAGGTGGAACTGTCCGGTGCTGAACTCGTCTATTATCAGCAGAAAACCGAACCTTTTATTCAACATATTTATACACTTAGTGGTCATTAAAAGACCAAACATTTAGCTCAAACAAATTCACTTTACATGTTAGACAAATCTTTTTACTGTATTTGGCAGTTGGAGGCTGAAAGACTATTTATTGAACAAAAACATTCATTGATGAATTGAGGCTCTATTTTGAGACATAGTTTGAGACAAGTTATAAGATCTTCATTGTCAAGTATATGAGAGAAACAATGATTGTGAATTCATATTGAGGTCATAAAGTGAAACGAGAGCCGAAAAAGCCAGATCAGCAGTTCAAATAAAGCATAGGCCGTAGTTTTATACTTCTTTATCTTTTTTCTTGATTTAGCATTATTCATAATGTGCTTTGTTTTAACTGGCTGCTTGCTCTTTGTAGACCACCATGATGATTAAGCCGTACGTGAGACAAGGCACAGAGGAGGAGGTGACCAGCCCTCTGCCTTGGATGGATGGAGACATGAGTTCACCTGATGGAGACGCATCAGCCTCCTCACACAGCTACAGAGCAGCGGCAGTTCCTCAGCAAACACGGGAAGTTGGCAGTGAGGAAGACGAGGAGGATGAAGAAGAGGGGCAAGAAGATGAGAATGGATGCAAGCGGCGAGGCCCAAAAAAAAAGCGCATGACCAAAGGCAGACAGGAGCGGTTTCGTGCCAGACGGGTAAAGGCCAACGCCAGGGAGCGCTCACGTATGCACGGCCTGAACGATGCCCTGGAAAACCTGCGCAGCATCATGCCATGTCCCTCAAAAACACAAAAACTGTCCAAGATTGAGACACTAAGGCTCGCTCGCAACTATATTTGTGCTCTGTCTGAAGCACTGGAGGGGGGGCTGTCCACTGAGAGCGGGGCCTTCATGGAGACGTTGTGTAAGGGTCTCTCACAGCCCACCACTAACCTGGTGGCCGGCTGCATGCAGCTGGGCCCTGCTCCTGTAGCTGGGGCAAAGCCCGAGGACAGACACGCAGTTCCAAGTGGTCTGAGTTACTCCACTCCTGGTCTGCCAAGTCCCCCGTACGGCACTTTTGACTCTGCTCACCTGCTCCATCTGAGGGCAATGAAGGTGGGCCTGTACGACAGCCACTCACCCACTGCGTACAACACTGGCAGTGTGGGCAGCCCTCCTTATGACGGGCCGCCTACTCCACCTTTAAGCATCAGCAGCAACCTGGTACCCCCGCACCACTACTCACCGTCGGCCGCTGAGCAGAGCCAGGGCCTGTACCAGACTCACAACACGTACGACGGGCACCTGGAGGGGCCGTACGACTCCTACCACTCAGCCCACATCCCCCCACGACAGATTAGCTCTATCTACAGGGACTGACCAACACAGGGGGCATCGGTACAGGCCAACTGTTTGTCTAGCTATTAATCCTTCATTAACACAGACTGACAGTAATGTCTGATTCTTGGACTTAAAGACCGAGAGAAGGATCAATCTTCTTCAGCCTCCGAGAAGAACAACAACTGTAAATTACCAAATGCGCTCATTACATGTGTGCTGTAGACTTGCACTGAACATTCAATAAAAAGTAACAACCAAATAACTGAAGGGCCTTGACCGTCCGCACAGGAAATGTGGCTTTTAACCACATCGGGTAACATTTCTCAAGAGCACTTCTGTAGCATCAAATATTTTACCTAAATGTATTGTAGTATTTTTTATTTATTATTTTATTTAAAACAGAATATATATTGTTCAGATGTTTAGTCTGATTTCCTTTTTGTATTTTTGTGGTCTAGGTTTTGTTTTCTCATCTGTGTCTAACCTTACTTGTTTCTTTCTTTTATTGTGTATTGTTTTGCACTTGAGTCACATTCAGAGGTAGATTTTGTAGCAAACTTTAGCTGAAAAAGGATAAGGCTAATGAGAAATTATAGAAACAATATAAACAAATAAACTGTCATTCTCAGGATCTAGATTTTTATTTACAAATGTATTCAATGTAGTGGGTTCAACCTTTTTTTTAAAATTATGAAACATTACTTTTCCCACTACTTTGTCTCATTTTTCTCCTTTCGTTTGACTGCACTAATCCTCTGGATGAACATTTAATGAAGGCGCCCTTGAGCAAAGAAGGATTGTAAGATAAAGATTTATGATTAAAATGGCCGCCTCAGAATGCAGTTTCTTTACTGACACTGGGACACCCTAATCCTGTCCTTAGATTCACTTTGACTAAAGATTAACACTCATAATAAACACACATCTGCGGACACATACGTACCTCTACTGCCAGTGTGCAGGCATGATCATAGAAGAAGTGAATGAATTATTCACAAATAAATTGACTCATGGTCCTCTCCTGATTTATTGTTTGTAGTGGTCAGTGTGAAGACCACCCACTGAGGGGTCAGTGTCAGGGGCCAAAAGGTCAAAACAGGTTAGACTTTTTTGGAGGGAATCGTTTGAAACAGCTGTTGTCACAGAGCTGCTCAAGTTGACTTTCAGCACATTTCATTACAGTATTTTTATAAAAGTACTGTGGGGTATATTGTTGTCAAGGGTTATATTATGGATGAAACACTCATAATCCCCATAAACTCGCTGATGAACATCCCACGCTTGAGTAGAAGAAATATATTGCTTTGTTTTCACAAGGATTAGGATAAGCTTGTGTGTGTGTGTGTGTGTGTGTGTGTGTGTGTGTGTGTGTGTGTGTGTGTGTGTGTGTGTAAGTGTGGGTGGGTGGGTATGTAAAATATCAGGAGCAAACTTAAACCAGCAAACCAAATAACAAAAGAGAAGCTTCTCTGTGGTTGTGGGGACAGGACATTTGACATTAAATATAAAGGATTTTATTTTTTATTTTTTATAAGATTGATGACAATGACAAACAAAAGGCTCAGACCGCCCCGAACCCTTTTGACCTCTGACCTCTGTGACTCTGATCTGGTTGAGTGTGGCAGCATGCAAGCTCTTCTTTTCAGCCACAGGACCCTCTAGGTCAAAGAAAGTTTTATAGTTACTGTTTTCTGTAATACCAAAATAATGCAGTTTTGTCCCCACAGACCAAAACAAAAACTATGTAAGCCTTGGCTCTTTAAGGAGTGTATTTATTGTTTATTATGTGTTTGATTTTACACACGTCATGCATGTGCGACAAGTTATTCAGGATAAAACCGAATTAAGCAGTTGATCAGAGCTCAGTGTCCGAGTGGGCGCGTTAAGCTCTAATCCCGGTTGTGGAGAAGGGCCACTGACACAACAGCTCCTCATCTCTTTAGAAGTGAGCCGTTAATGTAACCATTAGGTCGTGGCTTCTCTCGTCTCCAAACACCAAAGGCAAAAACTCTGGAGCAGAGATTTGATGCCAAATAAAGTCTTTATTGTCATGACAATAACCGACCCGAGCATGTTATCCACAGCCGTTCTGATCTGCTGAACGCAGAACTCGGGTTTTATACATTTCATACATGTCATGTCACAAATTTATGGGGAAAAAAACTTTATGAACTGCATGCGACTGAAAACACTCCCACTGGTGGAGACTGTCCATTTCCTTACATGACCTACATTCTTGACCTTTGTCCCAGTTCGAGGTGTCTCTGTCTTAACCAGATCTTCCCTTGTGTGTGTATGTGTTAAACTAATTATGTTCATATCCATGTACCCTGACAACATTGTTATATCTTTTCCATTAATATATTAAGTATATTAATATAATACCACACTTAATTATAATGATCCATAAACGAATGGCACATAATGAGAACGCATGCATACTTAGTGACTGAATAAGTACACATAACATCAAAAATATGACACTACATTTACTCCAGAAGGTGAAATAAAAATGAGATAACGGAATATTCAGTGTCGTTAAGAAGTGTGCTGAAAGAAAGAAGTTCATAATGGTTAATATTCACAAGAAAAAAAAAAAAAGAGAACATTACTGCCCCCACGTGGAGAGAGGACAATGGTCAAGGAGAGTGTGACTGGCCACAAGGTGTCAGACTTGCATCATTTGCGCTGTCTTGATCTTGGTCAAACAGCAATTTTTTAGCTGAATTAGAAATGTACCGTTTTCTTTAAAGATAAATTAATTTAGATACACAAGATAATAGATGTATAATTGTAATATGATAAATGCATTTTCTGGAATTAAATAGGCCCAATGTCTACAGACCAATCAAAGTAGCAACCATTTGGTGAGAGCATGTAAGACAGACTGGATGAGCAGAGAGAGAGGGGAGTGGGAATAGACTTAACCTATTTCCATGTAAATTGGTTGATGAGAGTGTTTGGATCAGTAATCAGGCTAATGAAGGTACCGGGGGATTGTGTTTGATCAGAAATCTTCACGCTGTCCCCTCCATCTAGCCATAATAAACTAGTACTATTTACCATGTAAAGGAGTCAAAATGGGGATTTATTGGGGAAATCTGGGATGTGCTTATATAAGAGACACAGAAAATTGAAAAGGAAAAGGGGAAACAGGGCTCTTCTTTAAGACATGTGCAGTCAAAATCATCTTAAATGTGCAAATATAACATTCCAAGTCAGTTTTCAGCAGGTTGTGGTTAGCCTCCAGGAAATAAATGCTATCTAATATGCCCCCCACTCCTGCTCGGTGTGTGTAACTGTATTCCTACAGTGAATTTGCTTACTGCTCCAGTTTTGGTGTCCTTCCTCAGTGTCCCTTAACCTTACCCCAGTGTGGCCCACAGCCAGAAGGTGTTGGTGTGCATCTGTGTGTGTCAGAATTATGCAAATGAAATAAAAGTGAATGACTCTGACTCCTCTCCTGGATCCACTTCAAATTTAAGTGGCAGATGAGTTTACACGGGCCCAGGGGCACTGCTGCCAGGCCCGTTAGTGCTTTTACAACCAGCATTTAACACATCTCATTTACACATGAGCTCTTCACTCTTACACCACCTCCTTAACCCTACATTTATGCCTCATCTATCAGTGACCATACAAAGCAGAGAGAAATCACGTCCTACTCGAGACTTTGAGTGGATCAGAATTAGACTGACATTTACTCGACATTGCGCCATGCGTCAATCTCACCTCAGTGTTTGCCCTACTACACCTCCTCCGTCTAAGCACTCTGATATCCGATCTGAATTGACATCGCAACTGGCAGAAGTGAGGAATTGACGTGAAGGCACCTGGGGGGCAACCACACTATCATGTTTGTGTCCGCATCTCATGTCATTACATCATCCCCTGCATTTCACCCAGAGTTTCATGAAATGACAAATTCAGTTGCAGGAGTCTTTTGATGAATCAGCTTTAAACAAGGACAACTTCAGTAAAGTTACCTCCTGGTGTTTGAATTCTTCTGATGCAGGCTGTTAGTCAGGAGGGGAAAATAACTATGTAAGGATTTGTAACCAGAATACATTAATGTGTGTTGAGATACTCAGACAAGCCTAACCCTGTCCTGAGGCCACTGAGCTGTTCAGACAGTATTATCAAACACATTTTACATGCTTCTGTTTTGATCTTTAAGCTAGATTATTTTACCTTTTACATCATGAACAAAAAATACAACATCTAATTTACAAACATTGTTAGATTTTGTTGCTTGGTCTCTTTCCATGTAACATGCACCAGTCCTCAGACAGTCTCAGACACTCTCTAAAACGTTTTGATCTTGGTTCTGGTCCTAAGACGCTGCCTTGTAGAAATAACAATAATGTAAAAATAGAATTAAAGATAGTAAAAACATGGATACTGTCAGAAATATTACATAAATGCACTTGCTCTGATGTATTTGACACAATTGTCACTCCCCCATCCCGCATTGTAAAGCCTTATCCCAACTATATAGTATCTGGTACAAAAAGGTAGTTTCAGTTGATTTCTTTGCTGAAAAACATATCTGCATGTAATCCGCTGCTTTATAGAGTGTAGCACAAGGGGACGTGGCTGTGCAAATGAGAAGTAGTAGTCTATAATTTATTAGTGCCACTGATTATTTGACATACACCAGAGAGGTTAGTAGTTACCCATTTGCAAATCAAACAAAAATAAATGCATATATACATTACTGCCTGCAAAACATCTGCGCTATTTTTCATCAGATTTCCCTCTGCTTCAGCATGTCAACATTTTCCCCCTTCTCCTTGATCTGTCTCCTGTTTCAACAACTTGCCACACTTCTTCAAGGAACACACATGCTCCAAATCTCGCTCCCTCTAATCTTCACTGTTCGCAGCCCCTCCTTTCCCTTCGACTCCCTCTGCATGTCTTCTCCTTGCTTCCAGAGTTGTCATGTATTAGGTTGCCCCCAACCCGAGAAGCAGAATTAGCCAAAGGAATCTTGTGCACTTGTTTCCCTCGCTCCCAGGATGATGACGAGGGCCGTGACGGGACAACACATGGGAAAAAATTGGAGCCACAGAATGTGTTTAAAAAGTTCTTGAAGAATGAGGAACGTCGAGAGCTCTTCACTGTGGAGATGTGGCTTTTTCATCTCCACTTTCACGCTGACTAGTCTGCTGTCTGCACTCACAATACTGAGTGCATCTTTATTTATCTCACCGCAGTAACGTGAGAATACTTTTATACATTGCACTCTAAAAGGGACTGCACTGGTAAATCACTTTATGTTGGCGCAAAGCCAGAATTTTGGACTAGACCTCAGCGTTGTGAAGAACAGCGGCGGCCAATGTGGTGTTCAGGTAAGACCAAAAATGAAATAATAAAAAACAGCAGCTCCAAGCATTCCTCCTTTGATCATCTCCAAATGAGCGGAGGAGCAAATAAGCCAGGATCCCCTCATTATAGCGATATTCTGTTCAGGAGTAAAGAGAGAGTGACAGTCATACAGCAGTCTTTGATGTGCTTTGTCTTTGATGAATCTTAGGGAAGTCTCAAACTAGCGTCAGCACTCAGTAGCAGACTAGACTTAGCACTTAGACCTGCTCTGAACCTTGACCTTTCACATACATTTGTCAATGTGATGAGGAGCACAAAGATCAAAGAGGGAAGATGAAAGAACAGCAGCCTTGGTTTACTGTACTGTTAGTGCTGTCAACACAGATTGTTTAAATGCAGTTTTGTGTTTTATAAGTTACATTTCTGCAATATATATATATATATATATATATATATATATATATATATATATATATATATATATATATATATACATATATATATATATATATATATATATATATATATATATATATATATATATATATATATATATATATATATATATATAAACATCTAAATCATTGAAAATGATCCTTCCCTTTTATGAATAAACACCTGACTCTTCAGTGTTGATGCAGTTTTTCAAACAAAATGACAAAAAGACACATTGTCAATAAAGGTTTACAATGTTTTTCTTGCCAAATATGCTGCAGCATAACATGAAGTATTTATGAGTTTATTTTAAACCGTGTTTCTACTCTGGGGGGTATATTTAGCTCGAGAGTGTTTATTGAGGTACAGTGTGAGCAAGTCAATCTCAGCGTCCAAGAAACCTATTTTCACTGCCGAGTCGCGGTACCCAGCTGCTCCATGTCGGCACAGATTTACACTCAAACATGGAACATGGGTTCTCCAGCAGTGGTTGTACACAAGCTTCAGTGTGCTCTGATTTGAACAGCACTATTAGAAAAAGCAAAAAAAAGTTCAGACTGAAAAGAGCGAGAGACACATTTAGACATGATGAAAAAAAATGTAACCAGTCCTCAATAGTGCGTTGTGTGTGTCAGTCTGGAGGAAAATGCATCTGTAAACCTTCTGTCTATTTCACCCGTTCACTCATTTGTTCACAAGGGAGGGACTGTTTTAAGGGAATACTGTAGTTGTGAATTGGTACAGACATTATTAAAAGTCTGTGCCTCTTCTCAAACTCAAATGAAATTAAATAAAGACTTCATCAAAGTCAGGCAGGCCTCAGGATGTACAGCTATAATAAGTATTGAGCAGGTCTTCAGACATAGTTATAGGGTGATAGAGAATAAAAAGAGAAATAAATATTAGGGTCAGAAATGATGGAGACAATGATGATTAGCATTGACACAGTTCAATTTATTAACATCAGATTTTAGAGAATTTCCCAAAGAAGGAATCAACTCAGCATCAGCTCACTATGCAGCAGAACTCTGAATTACACTGGGTTCCCTCCAGTGCTTAATTTGTAAAGCTGGAGATGGGGAAACACAGAAAGGATATTTAGGGAAAGTATTTCCTCAACAAAAAGGTAAAGGAACATGTGTTGTTACAAAGACATTATACATTATATCTTTTGTGTCTAAATGATGTAATTTTAACAAACTAATGGACCGTTTCTAAATCAGAGTTAAAATGTTAAAAAATTGGCCACATTAACTTTTACTTAAAAAAGTAAACTTAAAGAAAAAAGAGATCCACTCAAATAAATCCCGGTCCCCATTTAGGAGGTGGGGGAATATATATTACACTGTGGTCTCCTCAAATTAGGCACTTCTCTCAGAGGAACAAACATCCTTTAAATCCTTTTAACACCAATGACTCTAAAAGTTGGCAGGCACTGGAAAAACTGCAAATAACTATTGATAACGCAATATAAATTAAGTATATAATAAAAAAAATGATGACTACATTGTATCCATTCATTCATTCATTTTTTTACTGCTTTGTCACGTTAGGGGTCACAGGTGACTGGAGCCTATCCCTGCAGCCCTGGGCCTGAGGGGGGTACACCCTGGACAGTGGCCAATTAGTCGCAGGGCTGACATTTAGAGACAGACAGTGACAGACAATCGTTTACGCTTACATTCATTCACTAGGGATACTTTTAGAGTTGCCAATTGACCTATACATGCATGTCTTTCCTCCCTCCCTACATTGTATTTATTGAGAACTTACTCGATGAAAACAGTTGTTATTCTTTATCCTAAGGAGAACAGGCTTTGAGCCTAACACTGGTGTTTTTGTCTGAGAACCAGTGAAGTGTTAAACAAGTGGACAACTTAAAAGTCTGAATGTTACCTGTCCCAGGAGGACACACACACATACTCTCAGCGCATATGTGGGATAGGTTGTCACCTGACTCCTCTGGTCCAGTTTCAGTTTCCAATGGTGACATCTATTAAAGTCATGCTGTGTCTGCTCGTCCTAACCTTAGACAGCCACATTAGCACCTGGCCCATTGGTCACAACAATACACCTGCCTGCATTATTTAACCAACCCTACTAATGAGGAAACCTTATCTCACTGGAACGTAAATACTAGGCCTTAAAGCGCATGAGAACCACCGCACTCATGGGTCGACACGCTCGGTGGGCATGACTTCTGCCATGAGATTCAAACATCTCAGATTATATTTCCCATGACCAAAATTACATTGTTAACAAAAATGTATACAAATAAAAGTTTTTTTCAGAATATAGTGTATAGTTTTTGTATAACTATAAACTATAGATTTACTTTGGTTCAGACAAACTAAATGCAAGCCAAAATAAATAATGGCTCATTTTATGCTTCATTTGTTATAAATAAAATGGCACATCTACTGTCATTTCAATATAAGAATGAAAAATTAATTACAATAATATCAAAATATAAAAAATGATACACAAGGTACTGCACATGTCCTAATATTGTACAGCCCATATTCACAATTCTTTAATCAAATGTTGCTAATCTGAGTAAATCTAAATTCCATCTTTCACATTCCCTCACTTTACTCCTCTTCCTCTGTCAGTCTTTATCTTCCCCCTGTTCGTAACAACTCTCACTGACCGTCAGTTTTCTCAATTGCTGCTGGTTTCTCAGCTTTTTCTTTGTCTATGTTGTTCTCATTTTTGTGCGGGTTGGCACAGAGCATTAACTTAGTCAGCATTTTTATCCTACAGAAAGGAGAAGGACATTGGGCCCTATTTCAATAGTTACAGCGGAGAAAAGGGTGACAGAAAGAAAGCGAGAGCTGCACTGACAGAACCATTATTATCACTCTGCCTTCTGATTCAAACATGCCTAGAAAAACGCTCAGCCCTGGCCCCACTGATTGGTTAAACCTTGGACCAATCAGAGCAGAGGAATGCAAGGTGCCTTTAGGTTATACCCAACCCCAAAATATGTGAGTGAGAGAGAGAGGAGAGGGGGGTGTGCCATGGTGTAGAGGTCTCTCAGCTGTAGTCTCTGGTGTTTCCTTTTGCTCGAGTGAAAATATAGCAGGGAATAAATTAGCCTTGCAGCAGATTGAGTGCATGTAGCGTTGCAGTGTGCAGGCTGCTGTGCTGCTGCAACAACTGGAGGAGGTGCGTCTGTGTGTTTGGAGGTCTGAAGGAGGACAAAACGAATCGGGGCAGCAGCAGCAGATACCCACACAGTTTAGGGAGACAACATGAAGGTTGACTGCTGGATGTCTCTTCCCTGTTTTTAAAGCCATTGAGGTTAAGGTTTGAGTCACCTCAGCAGGTAAACGAGGAGCAGAAGAGCAGGACAGGTTAACTGTGGACGGATTCAGGATGATCCTGGGTAAGACCTTCTCTTGAACCTCATCTGTTTGTCATTTTAAGATATATTACTGCTGACAGAAACTTCTGAATGCACATGCTCATGTTAGCCTCATCTACCTGACTCCCTTTTCATTTGAAAGGAGTTGATGGGATTACTTTTGAGAAATGTTATCATAATGTCATCCAGTTTGTAGCACTTTGTATTTGTTGCCATTGCAAAATTTATTCAACAAATCCAGTCCTCCAATGCATGCATGACAACAAAAAACAGTGCAAAAACTATGTTTGTTTTAAATCTTAGTGTCATTTATTGAGCCACCTGCTTCATATTTTAACATTATTTAACAGTGACATGCATATGCATTTTAGTCTCTCTCTGTTATTGTGCCTTATTTACCAATTCCTCCCTTTGAGCTTTCCATTAATTTGATTAAGTGTGGTGACTTGGCAAACTGAACTAAATATTTGCCTTCTTTATTTTAGTTTGTTTGCCCTTAGCTGTGTTTGTGTTTTCTTGTGATGTGGGGGTGAGCTTGAGCTTGTGATAATCCAAGCCCCATGTATCAGAAACGCAGTGACACACGATCACACCATCATTGGGCGACTGGGTTTTATAACACATTAGTTTCAAAAAAGATCACTAGATCCACTTATTAAAATAGACAATGATAGATGTCCTGTTGCAATTCCCCCTTTTCACAGTTTTATTTCTTTTAATCACGGAAAAACCCAAACATGCAGGCAGTATGAAATAAAGAATAGTTAGCTCATCTCCGTACGGCCAGAGCAGCAGGCACACAGCAACTTCTGTGATTTTTATGATAAATATTTCAGACCTGGAGGTTTGAGGCCTTTACTTATTTAAAAATAGGCTTCTTCTAATCTGACGCAAAGACCACACAGCAATATGAAAGTGTCTTGCATCACTCAGCCTCTTTGAAGTAATCCATAAATGTGTTTGTGAGAAAACACACAAAGTGAAATCTCTGTAGTGTCTTTTAAAAGAATCGCAGGTGTGTGTTTCTTCAGATAAACATCATGACCTTTTAATAGAGGCGATGCAGTGAAGGATGCGAGTATTGACATTTAAGCTCCGCCTCTGTGTTTGACAAAATGACCCACATTTCTTTTGTCTGCGAGGCCTGAGAAAATCTATTGCGCACAATAAATAAATACCAATAGTGTCCTCATAGGAACATCGACAGCATTACAGTTAATATTTATTAGCCTAGCACGTTTGGTTTATGTCTGTATGTGCTTCTGTAAATAGTGAGATGTAGTTTTTTCTACAACACAATAATGAGTAAGACATTTGCTGGATGTGTTCACTTTTCTTCTAATTGTTCCTTAAAATTTTGAATTAACAGTGGTAAACTAATGTTTTTATGTCTTTTAAAGATGACAAACCCGTTTCACTTTCAGTGCTATCCATACTTTTATTTATCTTCTACCACTTATCCCATTGGGGGTCATGGGTGGGTGGAGCCTATTGCAGCTACTTTTGGGCCTGGGACGAGTTACACCATGACAAAGGGCAGTTAATTGAGGTCTCACACATCGATATACTAGGCACAATTCATCTATACATGCTTGTATGCCGTCCGGCCCTTGGATCGTAGCCACAACTTTCTTGCTGTGAGATAAGAGCGCTAATGACTCGCTAAAATGGTTTTCAGAAATAAGAACAGAAGAAAACCAGATCATAACCAGATCATTTGGGAGAGAGACAGACAGAGACAGTGAAGTTGTCCCGTAAAACAGATTTTATAGTAAATGTCAGATATACTGCACGAACCCAGACCTTCTTAAGAATAAAATTAGAAGACCTTGGAAGCCACAGCACCACACTATTATATCTGTCATTTAGAGGCATTAAAGATGCCAAAGGAGGCCAGAGGGCACAAACGCTAAGTATAAAATGGCTTTGTTGTTTAGGCTTGTGTTTAGTGTCGTGAAGTTATGCAGACCACAGCAGAGCCACCACCCTTTGACTCTTACCCAGTCTAACCTTAGCATGAAACCACACTGCCCTTGAGTTCACTCTGCTCCAAAAATACAGCCTATAATCTATATGTTTACTAGCCTCATACATTTTTTTCTCTCATTTGTTGAGTAGAAAGCCACACACTGGCTTTGCATATATTGTTTAAATGATCAGGAGATGCACCTGGTTGATGCTATTGTTGACTTTGTATGCGTTTCCACAAGCATAACGCATGTGCTTTCGTGTAATTCTGGGTTTGGTTGTGTACTTTAGATGCTCAGGTTTCTGTAATGTGTCCTCCCAGCTCCCGGCAGGTGTGCAAACGGTTCGACACACAGAGTAATATAAGGTCATGTTGACATGGTGCACAGTGAATCCTAATGGCCCTAACTTTGTGCTTTTTTGTTTGAATGCTGCTCTTTTCATCTCCACCTTCGCTACATCATCAGCACCGTCTAGTAAAAGAGAGAGTTGGCAGCAAGTTTAAGATGTTTCTATTAGAGAGATAAAGCCTGAAAATAGTGGCGATGTGGAAACAGGTGCACAATACCGCACATACTTCAGATGGGATATTTTTGTTTTGACTCATAAACATTTGCCATTATGTGCTGCAGTGCTTTGGTCAGACATGAGGCATACAGTCAAGGGGCTATGCTCTTCAACTCAACTGTTACAAAGTGTTGCAAACACCTCATGACAAGAAGATTGTTCACAAGTAGAGCAGCAAAAATAACCCAAAACGGTTACAAATATGATCTTTTGCATGTGACAGCTGAATGTTGACTCTCACAAGCAGCAGTACAGACGAGATTGGGATGAAACACAGTCTTTAGAGGCTGCATGAGGTAAAATGATTGCGTTTGTGGTTTACAGATGGCATTTCTACTGGACATTAATCTGCAGGTTAACCCAACTGTTTGGTTTCTGTGGTCACCTTGGACTCACCTCAAAACATGCAGCCCCCCTCCCCCCTAACCCAGCGCTTTCCTCCTCATCTTCTTTCTCATCCAGACCATTTGTACTCACTCAATCGACTCGAGTAGCGTTTGTTTGCCATCCCATGTTGCCAATCATAAAACAACATCCAATCATCAGATACTATTAAAACAGAGACTTGTTATGATAAAAAGCAAACAAGGAAAAATTAAACAATGCAATGTACAGTGGTTATTACACCAGATATTGTTTTCAATTTAGAGACAAAAAGTGAAATCTGTAGAGCATATGTTAATTGCAAATACTGCATTAAATCAGGGGAGCTGCAGCGGGACTGGTTGGTCTCAGGAGCACTGCATGAACAGTCACACACACATATTTCAACTCAAAGAGGACTTCTGAGAGGCGGCATTTAAGCCTGGCCACTGGGGCGCAGAGCATCCATCATTAAAACAAAGTGCAGACTGAAATCAACTGTGCTCTTCAACCACAGCACTCCTCTCACAACACGGTGTTCACATCTCTGACCAAACACAACCCTTATCTGGACTGATGCCTTACTGCAGAGGTTGTTGTGCTGTAAACGTGTGTGCATTGTTGTCAGTCCCTGGGCTTATAGGTTGAAATAGCTGCCTTTGACTTTGGGGTAAGCCGAGCTGCAGTAAATTGGATTTCATGCACATGTCTTTCTCACTGGCACTATGCGCCACTGAGACTGAGCCATCTTCTGCTGCGTGATCACGACAAAGTTTACTCTGTGGTACTTTAAAAATTACCCCTGTAAACATGACTGCAGTACATTTGTTCACACACACATCTGCATTAAGGACACAAGGGGAGATCTACCAATTAGCCTTTTCTTATTAGGTGATTTTCTTTTGCCACAAAGTTGTCCCTCTGCTGCAGTGGCTGGTTGATCCAATAAAAGCTCATTTCCCAGGCAGATGTGAAGCAGCGCTGAGTGTAGAGCTTTAACCAAAGGTGCCTCAGTTTCTGTGTTTTTGTGCTTGTGCCTCTAATCAGCCTTCATTCAGGCAGGCAGGCCTCTCCCCATGTTATCATCCTCCCAGATATTGTCTCTCCGGTCGTCCTGGTCCCATCATGGAAAGACAAAGGCAAGGAATACTGAAAGGCTTCTGCAATGTCACTGACATTGACTTTACCTCTGTGATCATTAAAGAGAAATTGGTTTAATGAATTGCCAATTTAGGTGGCCTTAGTCACAGCATATCGCTGTTTGGATGTTGGCGTATGCACCATGGCTTTGTGAAATTTGTTGGTGTTGATTAGATTGTGTCTCTAGTTTTGTATATTTGGTTGTATTTGTTTTTTTCCCACTTTGCATTTCTTCATTTCTTCACTTACCTCTTTTTCACAATCAAAAATTCAATAAGCTGTCACACAGACATTGATCTTGAATAAACATTTGCATTTGAAAAAAATAAAAAATATATCATTAAGACAAGGGGGCTGGGTGAGACACATGTTTGTACATTTTAGTAGCGAGACAGCAATAGCCAGCGAGACCTGGATTTATAGAGTTTGGCAACACTTCAACACTTTAACGTGCCTCTGAATGTGTCCAATCAATGCTCTCCATCCTGCACACAGCCACCGCTGAGGAGTCCTGCTTTTCACTTATCTGATGTCATTGTAAATCACTCAGAAGAAGAGCAGGTCAAAGGATGGCGCAGCTCCATTCACACTGCTCCAAGCTGCCAAGATGCAAAATATACTTGTAGCAACTTTGTATAGATGTCACTCCATTGTGTTTGTGTACGGTTTGAATGCAGATTCATAAAAAGATGCACACACAGTTTGACCTTTAAAATTTAATCTAGCGTAAAATGAGCTGCAGATTTACCAGAACGGTGTCTTGAATAGTCTCCAGTAAGAAGGAAACACAATCTATACAGCTGAGACCACTGTATTACCTTTGCACCATTAGTCAATAATCTATGTTTGGGTTATTTGAGCTGGTTTTACTTCATGCAACCATGTATATAAGAACTGCATGTGTTTTAACCACTTTACTCCTGTGCTTGTATTGGAGGGATGTTTTTGACCCATAATTACAGTTCAAAGAGGAAAATTAAATGCAATAAAACTGGGAGACTAGAGTTCATTCAAAGCTAGATTAAACTGGGATCTGACATGCTGTGAACGTCTCATTTCAATTCATTATTAGAAATTCTATTTGTTGGATTCATTAAGAGTTTTAAATTATTTTTTTAACAGTTGACCCTGGTTGTCCTGCTTTACTGGTGCTTTTACATTTAACTGCAGCATTTGACATTGATCACCAGATTTTGATATCCCACCTGGAAAGTTATACAGGGATTAAAGGTTCAGTCTTGAAATATCTTATAGATAGGTCTTTTTCTGTTAATCTTGGTCCTCTTACCTCAGGCTCAGCTCCACTCGGCTGCGCTGTTCCACAGGGGTCAATTTTGGGCCCTGTACTTTTTTCACTTTTTATGCTGCCTCTTGGATAAATTTTAAATAAGAACCAGTTTCCTTTTTTTTTACACTTAAATTAAAAGAAAACAGAAATTGTTGTTTTTGGAAATTCAAATGAAGAAAGTAGGGCCCTTGGTCCATTAGCCCCATATAAACACCCTTCTACTAAAAATCTTGGCATAATCTTGGATGGCTCCTTAAAAGTAGACCAGATCTGTGTTCGAAACTGTCTTTTTCCAGCTGTGCGTCAAAGTTAAAGCATATCTGACATCAAACGTATTTGAGAATATAAGTCATGCATTCATAATTTCTGGGTTGGACTACTGCAACTCCTTGTACTGTGGGTTGGACCATTCATCTTTACAATACAGTTAGTTCAAAAAGTGCTAACAGGTACAAGGCATTTGGGAACATATAACTCCTTTGCTTGCATCTTTGCACTGGCTTCCTGGGTCAATTTTAAGATTTTATTAAATGTCTTAACAGACTGGCCAATACTTACCTGTCTGAACTGTTGTTCATTCACGTTCCCACACGAACAATGAAGTCAACAAACCAACTTATTTTAAACATTCCAAGAACACATTTAAAAACCAGAGGCGACAGGGCCTTGGCTGCAGCTGCTCCTCAACTATGGAACAGCCCGGTCCCTCCTGATTTTTAAGTCCACTCTGAAAAACTAATTTGTTTGCACAGGCTTTTAACACAAGTTGAGCTGGACTTTGACTATTTTTTTTTGGTGGATCTATTTATTTGTGTTTTATTTTTTTTACCTGAACTTTATTTCTTGTGAGATTTGTTTTAGTGCACTATACTATGCCTGTAAAGCACTTTGTTTTTTTAGTTTATGTGCTATATAAAGAAAGTTGACCTTGACCTTGACCTAGCATACACAGTCTGGCGCTGGTTAATGCCACCATATTGGGTTGACTCATTCCTGTACACTCACAACTGTCCGCATAAACTAAGGTTGCAGATTTAGTGGTTCCTTTACAGACGTGATTATGAGTGTCATGTGATCTGTGGCATTCATAGCATGCCCTAAGGACATATGAACTATCTTTGATTTCACTTCTTACCTGTATCCTTCACTGCATATGTTAAGGCAGCCTCTCTCCAATGGTAACTGTTGTATCTCCCTGTGACAGTGTGAGGAGGGAAGCCAGAAGGAAGGGAATGACTTTCCCCTCCATCTATTTCCATCCTGACAGCACATCCTTTATGTCTCCTAGTGAATGGAGCCTCCTCTGCTGTTACCAAAATAGCTTTTTCTTCCCCTGCTTTTTGACAAGTGACCAGCTTTTCTTTGAAAATGAAACAAAAATTAACTAGTCATCACAGTGGCTGTAATAAAGGATGACAATTACACATAATCTCAAGGGAAAGATTATTCAAATGCTCTGTGAAAAGCCAGATAGGGCCTGCAGCACCCTGCTAGTATTACGTTAAAGAGAAGAATCAAGCAAGAGAGAACAGAGACAGCAAATGAGAAAGAGGCTATGGGGAACTAGGAGGACTGTTGCTGGAGTGAAGAGAAGTACAGATGAGATGTACAGGCAGACAGAATGAAAAAAACATGAAATAGGAACAGAAATCGGTGCTTGGCAAGAGACAAACAGTGGGAGTAATGTATCAACCTTCTCTCTGCTGATATCTGCGGCTCCCCAGCTGTGAGGCGTAAAGAGCTTAGCCCTGCTGCCCCTCACACACCACTCCTCAAGAGCAGCTCGGCGGCAGGAAGGATGGAAACAGAGGCTTGACACAGGCATGATGCAGGAGAGGAGGACTGAGACTGAGAAAAAAAGCAAAGATAGAGTTTAGAAATGACTGTGAAGTGGTGTCAAACAGCATAGAACTGTATAAAGGGCTACAGAAAAGCTAATTCAGGAGATTATAAATACTGACAGTCCAATCTGTTAAAAACAAACAGAGAATATTTTGGCAATGTGGCTAAACTTCAAATCTGGTTCCAATCCAGGGCTTGGGATCCATGCCACATCCACGCTCCCTTTTCTGTTTCCTTATTAAGTATTCTGTCAAAATCAAGGTTATAAGGCCCAATATAAAAAATAAGTCACAAAATATGCTGTCTATGTATGAGGTTTCAAATAATAATCCAGCAGGTAAAAGCTAACTAGTAGTTTGTTGTTAGATAAGCAAGTCTTCCTCAGATATTAGTAAAAATGTTATCTTTGTACTTGGTTGAAGTAAAACCATTAATGCTTTGGGTACAACGCTGCAAAGGTTTAGTACATACCATTGTTTCCAGATGGGGCCCTCAATAATTCAACAATAATTGACATTGAGGTAGAAATTATACAAACTCTAGCATCTCCTATATGAAACAAACTTCTTCAGTATCTGTCACACATAAAATAAAACTTTAAATTTATTTTTGTGTAAACCTTTTTACCTATTATCAATTAGCTCTGAGAGGCAAAATTAATAACAACATATACAAGCTAACAAAATGCCCTGACTTGGCCCCAGTATGTAGACTTTGACATTGTCTGCTGTCGATAAAACAAGAAGGAGCAGATCAAATAAGTATTTTCTAACCTCTGATTTCTTTGTATCTTTATCCCAGGAAGTGTAAACCGACCAGGGCCGGTCCCTACCTTCCTCAGGAGCCCAGGAGTCCTGCCACATCCCCTCGACATGAAGCATTTCCTGCAGTTCCCGCTGGAGTCTCCTCATCCCACCAGCATCAGTCTCTTCCACAACTTTAGCACAGTGAGTGTTTGGCACTGTGCCCTGCAGCACACCAACTGTCAAGATCATCTGGTCCCACTCGACTCGGGACAATGTTGGTATTCAGCTGCAGTTTAGAAGCAAAAACAAGTGATAAAGTGTTCAGTGTGTATAATTTAAAATAATACGTGGACAGCTGTTTACTTTTTATTCAGCCGAGTGAGTTTCAGCATAATTGAGAAAATGTTCCACCGAGTGTTTTACTGCAATAAAATGAGTTACAGCTAATCAATTGTATGAGAGGCACAGGCGGCATTCTCTACAGTCAGCATATTCTGTGGCTCCTTCTCATTTCCCGATTGGGTTTCATGTGAAGGTCAGCGTAGCGACAAACAGAAATTCACAAAAGAAGCCCCTCACACAAAGACAAACACACATCACCATGCAGCTCATCTACATTAGCTCCACTCAAATGACCCATTGCCACTTTATGACTTCTTGTGCTTTGCCAGAGTCTTTGTGTTGATGCCACTTCATTTAAATGCTCCATTATTTAAATAACATTCCAGCTGCATCAATGAGGCATATATGAGAAAGCTGCTGCATAAATAAATATAACACCATCTTAAAAATGGTTTGATATGATTGTCATTATGATACACAATGTACATACTGCAAGAGTGCACAATATATTTTGGCAATCAGATGGAAAAACTCAGCAGGACATTTATGTCATAATGTAAAAGAAAATTGGGTCAATTTAAAAGTTTGAACTATTGCTAACAGAAAATTTACTTATCTTAAGTAATACTGCACAAAAATGAATAAACTGTACAAAAAAGGCCAGCGTCCACTTCTAAGGAGACTGAGGTCCTTCAGAGAGTGCAAGCCTATGCTTAGGACATTTTATGACTCTGTGGTAGCCTCTGCTATTTTCTACGCTGTCGTCTGCTCAGGGTAAGTGCAATCAAGGACCAGGACAGGAAGAGTCTGAACATGCTTGTCAGCAGGGCCATCTTTGTCCTGGGCTGCCAGCTGGACTCTATTAAGGAGGCCGGTGAGAGAAAGATGTTAGCCAAGCTTTCATCCATTAGGGACAACACCTCTCACCCCCTGCATCAGACTCTCAGACCTCCTCATCAGACCTCCTCTAGAGGATAAAAAATTCTCTGCACCTAAAGTGTATTAGTCTCAGTGTCAGTTACTTTAAAAATGTTAAAATTTCTGTTATTACTTAACAGTAAGGGCAGGTTTTGTCTTTCTCATAACTCAGTTTGCATTAAAAAGAGGAAAACAAGATAGTACTAAAGCAGGCATTCACATTATACTAATGGTAAATAGTATATTGTTCAAAACACAGCACATGAAATTGAGCTGTACAATATAGGAACACAATATAATATGTAATACTGTTGTTGAACATTAAAGATGCAAACATAAGGTCTTGCCTTGGTGATGTTTAACAGTGAAAGAGGCATGCTTTACCATAACATTTATTGCAAGTGAAATAGTTGAATATGTGAACTGTGTATGTTGATTTATAATAAAGTAATTGTACAGCGACAATATACAATGCGTCTGTGTACCACATAAAGATGGGTTCGGTGCTTGATTTGAGTTTGCTTCATGTCTCTCCTTGACTTCCTGTCTGCTTTGTACATAATAACCACAGTTCCCAAAAGCCATCCAGTGTTGAACCATACAGAGGGCATGTACAAAAAGTTAAATTATGTGCTCCAGCAAACAGACTGAAAAGTGGAGGCAATTGAAAACAAAACAGTTTTCAGACAATTTAAAGCATCTCCTTCGAGGAGCTGCAAAGTGTAAACAGTCTCTCATTTGCCAGTGTGCGTTCAGCGTCTCTGTAGTGAATGAGAGGCTGACTAAAGCTGCTGTGTTTACTTGTGGCCGCCTAATGAGGACAACACCCAGAGATTTGGTGGGTGATCCCTCCTATGGGCTGTGTGTATTTCTGTCCCTATGGTTTGGGATGTTTTTAATAGTTTCATTGTTTCCCCCTTTAAAATTACTTTTTTGTTCACCAAATATACTTATACTATATATATATATATATATATATATAAAAAAAAAAAAACTTTGTCCTTCACCCTCCGCGGGTGGTCTCATCCTTCGAGCTCGGGTCCTCTACCAGAGGCCTGGGAGCTTGAGGGTTCTGCGCAGTATCTTTGCTGTTCCTAGTACTGCACTTTTCTGGACCGAGATGTCTGGTGTTCTTCCAGGGATCTGCTGTAGCCACTCTTCCAGTTTGGGGGTCACTGCCCCGAGTGCTCCGATGACCACGGGCACCACTGTCGCCTTCACCTTCCAAGTCTTTTCTAGCTCTTCTCTGAGCCCTTGGTATTTCTCTAATTTCTCATGTTCCTTTTTCCTGATGTTGCAATCACTTGGTATTGCCACGTCAACCACAACGGCTTTCCTCTGCTGTTTGTCCACCACCACGATGTCTGGTTGGTTCGCCATTACCATTCTGTCAGTCTGAATCTGGAAGTCCCACAGGATCTTGGCTCGGTCATTCTCTACCACCTTTGGAGGTGTTTCCCACTTTGACCTCGGGGTTTTCAGTCCGTACTCCGTGTAGATGTTCCTGTACACAATGCCAGCTACTTGGTTATGGTGTTCCATGTATGCTTTCCCTGCCAGCATCTTACACCCTGCAGTTAAGTGTTGGATTGTCTCAGGGGCCTGTTTGCACAGCCTACACCTTGGGTCTTGTCTGGTGTGGTAGATCTGGGCCTCTATTGCTCTGGTGCTCAGGGCTTGTTCCTGTGCAGCCATGATGAGTGCCTTTGTGCTGTCCTTCAGTCCGGCCCGTTCTAGCCATTGGTAGGATTTCTTGATATCAGCCACTTCAGATATGTTTCGGTGGTACATCCCATGTAGGGGTTTGTCCTCCCATGATGGTCCCTCCTCCAGCTCCTCTTCCTCTGTTCCCCATTGCCTGAGACATTCACTAAGCACGTCATCTGTCGGGGCCTTATCTTTGATGTACTTGTGGATCTTGGATGTTTCATCCTGGATAGTGACTCTCACACTCACTAGTCCACGGCCGCCTTCCTTACGGCTAGCGTACAGTCTCAGGGTGCTGGATTTGGGATGGAACCCTCCATGCATGGTGAGGAGCTTTCGTGTCTTAACGTCTGTGGTCCGTATCTCTTCCTTTGGCCACCTTATTATTCCTGCAGGGTATCTGATCACTGGCAGGGCGTAGCTGTTTATTGCCCGTGCCTTGTTCTTGCCATTGAGCTGACTTCTTAGGACTTGCCTTACTCGTTGGAGGTATTTGGCAGTTGCTGTTTTCCTTGTTACCTCTTCAAGGTTGCCATTTGCCTGTGGTATTCCAAGGTACTTGTAACCATCCTCAATGTCTGCTATTGTTCCTTCTGGTAGTGAGACCCCTTCTGTGTAGACTACCTTCCCTCTCTTTGTCACCATTCGACTACACTTCTCAAGCCCGAATGACATCCCAATGTCAGAGCTGTAGATCCTGGTGGTGTGGATCAGTGAGTCAATGTCCCGCTCGCTCTTAGCGTATAGCTTGATGTCATCCATGTAGAGGAGGTGACTGATGGTGGCCCCATTCCTGAGTCGGTATCCATAGCCAGTCTTGTTGATTATTTGGCTGAGGGGTTCAGACCTATGCAGAACAGCAGTGGGGACAGAGCATCTCCTTGGTATATGCCACATTTGATGGATACTTGTGCAAGTGGCTTGCCATTGGCCTCAAGGGTGGTTTTCCATAGCCTCATCGAGTTTGCAATGAAGTGTCTTAGAGTCCTGTTGATGTTGTACATCTCCAAGCATTCAGTGATCCATGTGTGTGGCATTGAGTCATATGCTTTCTTGTAATCAATCCAGGCAGTGCACAGGTTGGTGTGTCGGGTTCTGCAGTCTTGGGTGACTGTTCTGTCAACCAGGAGTTGGTGTTTGGCTCCTCTGGTTTCTTTTCCGATGCCCTTCTGTGCTTTGCTCATGTGTTGATCCATGTGCCCACTTATCTTAGCCGCGATGATGCCTGACATGAGCTTCCATGTTGTGGAGAGACAGGTTATTGGCCGATAGTTGGATGGCACTGTACCCTTTGTGGGATCCTTCAGGATCAGGATTGTACGCCCTTCGGTAAGCCATTCAGGGTGCGTCCCATCCCTTAGCAGCTGGTTCATTTGTGCTGCAAGGCGCTCGTGGAGTGCAGTGAACTTCTTTAGCCAGTAGGTGTGGATTCTGTCAGGGCCCGGTGCTGTCCAGTTTTTCATACCTGAGACTCTTTCTTGAACGTCTGCCTCTGTGATGGTAACTGGATTCTGTTCAGGGAGGTTGCTGTGGTCCTCTCTCAGATCCACCAGCCACTGTGCACTGCTGTTGTGTGATGCCTCTCTCTCCCATATATTTTTCCAGTATTGTTCAGTTTCCAGCCTTGGTGGGTCGGCTCTGCTGTTATTATTACCCTGCCTTTGTTTGGCAGTTTCAATTGCTTCAGGTATTGGCATCTGGTTGTACCTATTGGGTACTTGTTTTCTCATTGCACCTTTCTTGGCCTCTGTCAGTTGGCTCACTTCTCTCCGTGCCTTCTTGATTTTAGCCTCCAGCCTTTGTTTCCATGGTGGGTATTGTTTATCATGGTTCCCATGGTTGCTCTTATAGCCAAGCATCTCGAGGATCACTGCTGCTGAGGTGTATATCAGCTCATTGGTTTCAGTGATGGTTGCGGTAGGGATCGCTCTCAATGCTGCATTCACATCTTCTAGGAGACTTTCCGATGGTACTTCACTTAGCCGTTGTAGTTGGCATCGGGGTTGCCTTTCATTCATTCTCGCCATGATCTTGTCTTTCTTGTCTATATATATATATATATATATATATATATATATATATATATATATATATATATATATATATATATATATATATACTATACGATTTTAATTAAATCAATTAAACACTTAATGTATTACTCTGGGTTCTCTCCGGGTACTCCGGTTTCCTCCCACAGTCCAAAGACATGCATGTACGTATAGGTTAACTGGCAACTCTAAAGTGTGTCTAGTAAATGAATGTGAGAGTGAATGAAAGTCTTTCAGTCTCTAAATGTTAGCCCTGCGACTAAATGGCCATTGTCCAGGGTATACCCCACCTCGGGCCAAAAGCTGCTGGGATAGGCTCCAGTCACCCGCGACCCCTAATGGGACTAAGCAGAAGAAAATGAACAATTGTAGTATTTGTTCTAAATATGAGCTACATTTGGGATCATTTCCAATGTGACAACATATACATTTAGTCATTACAGAAAGTTACCTTTAGTTTCATGTGAAGGAGAATGATGTTATTTGAAAAACGTGGTTCTGTAACCCTCAAACCCAGGACACATTTCTGAAGCTATCAGGCTTGTAATTAGGCCCTTCTACCCCCAGCATGAATTAAAGCATTTGAACAGCACCCAAGAACTGCGCCACAGACAGCGGCACCAGCTGCTGCTGAGAAAACACACGCCCTCCTGTCCACATCAATCACCTCTTGCTCTTCTTCCTCTTCTCTCCTTTTCTACCATGTTTTTATCCACCTCTTCTCCAAGCATCACCCAGTCATTCACCTGTACTCTTTCTCTCCTGTTGTAGACTTTAAGTTTCAATGCACTGCACTTAAGAGAAACACGGCCCCTGTCCGTCCCTTGTTGCTGAATCTTTCATGTGACCTCTAATTTGTCTTCCTTCAGATGGACCCCGTCCAAAAGGCGGTGATGACGCACACATTTGGGCCACCTATGGTCAAGACGAAGCGGCAAATCATCTCCTGCAATGTCTGCCAGATACGCTTCAACTCTGAGGTAAACGAATGAATTCACATGGGTCTTGCCTTCTATTTCAGCTTCTCATAATAGGATTGAAATTTTAGTACAATTTTTGGCATGGGTCAGGCAAAATGACCAAAAATCTATGTGGTTTGGTCTTCATAGTTTATTGACCCAGATTGTACTGAAAAGAAAGGTTCATGTTGACATTAAGTTGATTCGAGGTTGTGTATGTTGAAAGGAGGCATGTGAAACAGGAGGATAACAGCCAACATGAGCTTGTCCTTAGCACCACCTTATAGTGCTGATGCAGTGCATTTGCAGCATTTGCTTTTGACAGCCAGCACTGAGGCAGAGGGACTGGAATAAAAGTGGACAGAAGTGATGAAACGTTAGAGGAACGGGTTGACTGGCCTCATTAAAGAGACCTCCGTGTAAAGTCAAGATGAAAAACAAATAACTCATAACTCATGATGCAGACATCCAAAACCAGCTACTGGATTACACTGAGTGACACGTTACAGGAGTTTGAGAAGTGCGTTTGAGAGAGGCGTGAAGTGACATTTATACAAGTTTACACACACAAATTTAACTATGCTATGAAAGTCAAAGTCTACTTTATTGTCAATTCCACCACATATAGAGAATTGAAATTGTGTTACTCTCAGACCCTTGGTGCATACAAATAACAATAAGTCATCATCGTATATATAGTGTAAATATGGCTTTACATACAGTATATTGCCTCAAAAAGGGTCGCTTGGCTGGATTTGTTTTACAGTGCAATTAAACAGGCTTCATTTCCTCATTGCTGCATAAAGTCAGATATTAGTCCACACTGTGGGACTAATAAACATTTTCTTATCTTATCAATATTTTAAAGTACTTGAAAAACTGGAAAAAGTCTGAGATTTTTGTCGTCTCCAACATAAATCAGACTTGTAGTAATCTACCAAAAAGCTTATTACACAAGTTAGCTAAAAATATAACTGCATTCCAGAGATGAAGCGCTAAATACTTGGACTCTAAATGCAGCGGTGTGTGAAGGACACAGACATGGAGTCATGTAAAACTGGTTCTCCAGTGCGGGGCCACTTAATTATACCCCCACATACCTTGTAGCAGCCCTTTCATTTATTACAACAAGTTCATATTTACATACTGTACATATGCGTTTTCTGAAGAAAAATTCCCTTTATACTTTATGCCAGAGTTACAGTGAGCAGTGAGCCACCTGTTTGTCTTGCCTGCTGCTTGCCTTTGCGGGTCATGGTGAGCATATGCTCTGCTGCCTCAGTAACCTGAGGACACTGGGAGCTTAAAGCATGGTGGACGTTCTTTAATAATGAAGGACCACTCTGCTACTGCCTCACTTGGCTTAATCAGAGGTTTAAAAGCAACCAAAACACTCATTATGTTTCTGCAGGTCAGTGTTGTTACTTATGTGTGAGTTATATTATAGATGTGAGGTGGCAGAGCACTGATGGTGCCCACACAAAAGCAGGTGCTCCAAGCCTGCTGCTCCAACTCAATAGCCTCACATGTCGTAATTGTAATGATGCAATTCATTACAGAGCAAAGAGGACACATTAGGCTGCCACAGCTCTGCTGCAAGGCTGACGTCACACCACTGCAGTGGACACCTCTCTCTGCTACTCTCCTGAGGCCTGCACCAACACCATGCTTCATTTATTGCTACTGTCCAACTTTGTTTGCTCACTGCTTGTCTCTGCATCTGTCTCTGTGGGGTATACTGTATCATCTGTTCCTTCTCCTCTCCACCCCCATTTCCTGTCGCCGCTGCCTTCGCTCTCTACAGCAGATTTGGCTGCAAGACCGGCTTTCTCCGCTTTCTGTGCCTTTGTTGCTTTATAGATAAAACATCAAAGCACATCCTGCTTAGAGAGAAAACGGATTTCAGGGACATTTACTTGCTCTCATTTGCTCTCTTTCTCAAGTCCCATCTCTGATTCTTCATTTACTGTAAACCGGCTTTTCCATAGGACCTATTATAGATGTATGAAGTACAAATATAACATACATAATTTACAGTTGAGAGACAATCCCTCCAAGTTCATTTGTGTTTCTTCAGTATTTTTCCTCCTGATTTTGAAGATGTCAGTGTGTTTCTGCTGGATTGATGCAGGAGTTTGACTGATTTCTGGGACTTAATATTGAAGGTCACTCAGTAAAAGTATCAGAGTTCTCTTGGGATTTAAAGAAAGGGTGTCCAATAGAGTGGACATACCCGAGAGGCATGAGCTTGTGCTGTTGTTACGTTGGTGGACTTGTATGGATCATCTCCCTGACTAATTGCAGGACTTAAGGAGCAGCAGTCAGAGGAGTTGTGTTACCGAGGCAGAGCTATATCTGCCTTCTTGTCATCACCAATAAAGATGAGGGCTATATAGGTAATTATCATTTGCAGTTAATACCCCAGGATTAGAGAGGCATCCCACGCGTCCCTGTGGTCTCGTATCACACCCTGCTGAGCTCCTAACATGTACCTGGCATATGCAGCTCTCCCAGCCCCCTTATTGACATAATAAACCTCAGCATTCACTTTCCACTTGTCTTGTTTAACTCTACAGTTACTACAGTGTATTTAAGTAAATGATCAAAGCCTACACCAATATCACACTCAATAAATTAAAATTCGTATAATTTTGGGCCAGTTTTAATTCTTTAATTTATTTTGTACATGTTATTGATCAAAAATGAATCAAATGCAAAAATAGAAATAAAAAAATAAAGACTTTTTCCTAATAATAAATCCTGTATTATTAGATATTAGTTTTGAGTGTAATCAGTGGCAGCTTAGTCAGGGGAAAAAACTCAAAATATTCAGAAAGTGTAAAGTCTCAGAGGTTCAACCAAAAGTACATGTTACACCAGAGAGCCTGCGTTCAGCTCCCAGTGCATGCCATATTCTCCATGACATTGAGTTCTCTCTGTTATGTTTGTCAGCTGTCTCTGTCCACCGAATGCAAAATTGTACCATTAAAATAATCATTCATCAAGCTCTAATCATTATGGATCAATCAATCAACAATCTTACAGGCATACACTTAAAAACTAAAAGAAGACAAACAAAAATGATTAATGTGTTGCTTGAGGTCATTTTAACTATCCCTAAATAATGCCAAATCCACAATATGCTTCAGATTTCTTCTACAAAATGCACATTTCCTTATTAAACCAAATAATACCAATAATATTAATATCAGTGAGTTCGAAAATAAATGTTAGTTGCAAACCACTGACAGACACTTACGGACCAAAACTCGTCTTGATTTGCTCCACTTCTTCTCTGTCGCTTGCTGAGCATCAACTGTCTCCTGTCGCCAAACAGCCCATTTCAAATAATCCTCCTATTCAATAATCATAGCTGAAGCTTGACAAGAGGCTAATCTTCCCTGACAGCCTCATCAGCACATCAAACCCTGCAACCATCTTTCCATACTGCACCAAAAAGCACTGAGCTGCAGCATACAGTACAAAATCTGACCTAATGATAATCATGTAGGCCCTACACACACATGAGCTCTGCTGCTATGACCTAAACATTATTCAAAAAAGAAAGATGACAACATGTGACTAGCCAGGGGGAATGTGTTTTGCCAGAAATGACATGAATGGCATTTTCAGTTTGGTCGCTTGTGTTCTCCTAGAGCCAGGCAGAAGCGCACTACAAGGGGAACCGCCATGCTCGCAGAGTGAAGGGTATTGAGACAACCAAGACAGCTCGTCTTCAAGATGGTGACAGGCAGCATCCCCTTCCCCACGACGCCTCCTCCTGCCCACCAGGCCACTCGACGCCCAGCCCCGAGCCTGAGCCTAATAAGCAAGGTGAGCCTACAACACACGATAAATATAATTTATTTACCAGGGATTTTTTTTTTTTATAAATCTCTAAAAACTGGTTGTTTTGCTGCATTTTCAACAAAAATGTTCTTGTTCTAATAAAGGTTTCTGGCCTCTACAATTCTTTCTGTTATATTAAATAGTTTTGTTGTTTTGTTCATTTTATTATTAATAATTAGAAATGGAATAAACAAGAAACGTTTATCTGCATGCCGATAAACTTTACACAAATAGAAGATTAAAATGTCAAACCCAACTGTGGGATGACTTTTCCTGATGTGAGCACTTAAGCAATGAAATATGTAATACATTTTTGTATGACTGACTCATCTGTGAGCAGCTTTTCGTGTTTTCCCTCAGTCCATTTTAAGGCCCATTTCTTTTTCTTTTTTTTAAAATAGGGAACAAATCTAATGTTGACCCAAACATATAACAGTTTCAGGATGTTACAGTTAAATGTAGTGACCCTACATTTAACTGTGATCTCATCACAGTTGAGTGTCCTATTAAACACTGACTTGACAACACAACATCACATTTTTAAAACACTGCGTTATTTCTTCTTAACCTCACCAAATATAATTTGTAAAATCTGTTCTTTTTACAGATGACATCCAGCCCTCTCCCACTTCCGATTCCCCTTCGACCCCTAACCGTCTTCCTACACCCACGCTAAGCTTGGCAGGCACAGAGAGCCCCCTCTTGTCTCCGTCGCCCTGCCCGGCCCTCTGTAACCTCCATGCTGACCCCCCAGCGGCTGGACACCCAGACACCCCCTCTCCAGCTCCCAGTCCCTCTTCTGCAGGGTCCGAGGAGGAGAAAGCCAAGAAGCTTCTTTATTGTTCCCTGTGCAAAGTAGCAGTAAACTCCCTCTCACAGCTGGAGGCACATAACAAAGGTACAAGTCATTCTTACAAAACATTAAACCACAGACATTAGAATAAAACAAGATTATTCACACTGCTGCAGAAACCCTGACGCATTTGTTTCGTTCTACTTTCCCGATCACAAGTGCAACACTGCCCCACAGTGGTGAGAAGAGAAGATTTAAAACGGCATTCACAATTTAGACAAAAAAAATCTGTCATTATTATTGACAAGTTACCATTGGCATTAGTACACATATAGGCCTACATTTTCAAACAAAATCAAATATCCAATCTATTTCATAAGTGCAAGCTCTGCCACTGCCATACTAGATAGTACTAAATGTATATTAAAATGTCTTATCTATACATTGCATGTATAAGGCCATGTTTTATTTTGCTGCATAATAAATACTGAGCATGTTTGTTTCTGTCTGTTTGGAGCTAAAGTTTCAGCTGTTTTAGTCTTCAGTCAAAACATACGTTGATAAATCAATGTCTGCAGTCGGCTTTGATTAAGCTGTCTTGTTTTTAGGTACCAAACACAAAACTATCCTTGAAGCTCGGAGCGGGCTGGGACCGATCAAATCCTACCCCCGACTGGGTCCTAAGCCGAGTCCAGACCAGGGAGGGGAGCTGACCACTGACCCAAACACTCAGGAACGCACCTTCCACTGTGAGATCTGCAACGTCAGAGTCAACTCAGAACTTCAACTCAAACAGGTCAGAAGCCAACATAAAACAGAAAATAGTGAGCTACCACCAATGAGCAATTCAAGGGCCAATGGGCAGATAGTCTTAAAGTCTTACTCTTCTGAGACAAGGCGTGTAAGTTTTGTTGAGGTATCAACAAAACTTACATGTCTTGTCTCAGTTCCCAAACGTTTTGGTCATGTCTGCACTACATTAAGTAAACACACATGGGGCCAGGACTGCCCTGCAAAAAATATTTGTAATCTCATTGGGACTATCCTGGTTAAATAAAGGTTAAATAAAATAAAAAAAAATACATACAGTATGATTTGGTCTCTGTTAGTGTGGTCTTAGCTATAAAGGTAGTACAAATAAATATTTTACTTTTTAGCATATATCCAGTCGGAGGCATCGTGATGGAGTTGCAGGAAAACCCAACCCTCTTCTCAGCCGACACAAAAAGCGCACAGACTTTATGGTATAGTCCATAACATTTGCTCTTGTATTTTCTTCATTTTACTTTGATATAAGCTTTATTATATATTTTCTTAAAGGAATTTCCCAAAACTCTCGGAGCTGGACTTTTACCAAATCCTTTAGCAGTGGCTGCAGCGATGGCAGCAGCTGCTTCTTCAAACCAGTTGGCACTACGTCCTCCTGGCCCAATGACTCACCATCACCTCCTGCAGGGCGCTCCCCTAAGCCTACTGAGGCCAGCTCCAGGCCCCATCCGCACCACACACGGGCCTATCCTCTTCACTCCATACTGACACAGACAAGACGAGGGGGAATGAGGATGAATCAGGAAGAAGCACACTGTGAAAAGGGGCCTGTAGCCATTGGGAGCCAGTCCACGTCACCCAGTGTTTCACTAAAAGCTATGTGTCTCTATGGTGGGTACTGTAGAGTGCTGCTGTTAACAGGAAAAGCTGAGCTGAAGGACAAAAAGATAACATTTCCATGGCTATCTGTCTCCCTTCATCTGCCAGTCATCTGATGAATGCAGAAAATATGAATACAAAAAAAAACATCTATCTGCACAGACTTCTGTCAGCATCATGAAGAGACTTACTATTGTCATTCTACTATATTCACTGTATCTGACTGGAAACCCTACCTCTCTGTGTTCTTCATCTGCAAGAATTTCTTACATATCCAAAGCACTAATATTATCAAAAACATGCCTGCTGGGTTATATAATGTAGTTGCCTCTGATGTTAGCGGGTATTAAAACTGTAGCTGTCACATTATAGTGAACTGTAAGGTTACGTCGGTGTGAGCTATTAAGAGAATAAGGTACTGAAAACTTCTGAAAATGTTCTGTATGATTAGTTCTTGCTGACAGTCAATAATTACCCCTGTTGCACAGTAAAAGGAAGTCAAACAAGGAACAGGGAAGTGGTGAAAATGCTGTCTTAAACTTAGGCAAAGAGGGGGTTTTAATTTTGAAATAAACACATCTCAACTCTACAAAGCCATTTGTGTCTATCCTTGGTGTAAAAGGCAGGAAGCTATTCGGGAATCGTGATTCATTTCTTGGTAGTTAAAGTCATAATGTAATCATCTGTATTTGAATAGTGCACTTAATTATTCCCCAGGCGAGGCCCGACTCAAACATGTGCATCTGTGTGTAGCAGTGTCTGAAAAAGCACATTGTTAAAAGTTTATGATGAGATGTTGTCAATATGTAATTGACCCTAAATGAATTCAAAATCAGTTTATAGTCTTAAATTCAAAATATATCATCACTGTGAGATTTTTCTGTTAGTTTTTATTCAACAGCATTATTTGAATAAAGTGCACTATAATAAATACCCACACCACATTTTTGCCACAATCTAAAAGCAGTGTGCAAAAAGAGTTACCAGGATACCAGCATTACATCAAATAAAAGAGAAATGACCACATCCACAGATGAACCCTTGTAAAATTGTGAAATGAAGACATCACTGTAGTCAAACATAACTTTGCTCTTCTCATGTAACCCTGGAAAATCCTGGTAAGACTGTGCAGCAACTCCAGAAAAGGAAGCTTTAGGTCATGGACATTGAAGCAATACTTTGAGCACTCCTGCAAACTTTACTTGTAAACTGCAATAAAAAAATGTCTACAAATGTATTCATTGTTATAGTGGCTTGGAACATTATTGTAAATGTAGATTAATTAACAAGAGGTAAATAAATTGTTAAATTATAACAAGTCTATGCCATGTTTGCTGATGGATAAATTGTCTTTTTTTTCATCTACTCTTTTTCAAATGTAATGGTATACAATCACAAAGGAATTTGGTGGTAAAGGTAGTGCAGTATTGTGACTTTCAAGACAGGTTTTTATCACCAGACAATATACTTTAATCATTTATGTGAAGAGAGAACTTTGACACTGAAAAGTGAGCATTTCTGTTCACACATGCACTCCTGTCAAAGATACTAAAATTAACTAAACTTTATTTGGGTATTACTTATTTTATCCAAGTTTTTACTAAATATGCTTTACATGAGCATTACTGAATTGATCATGACAACTTTATTTTACAATCAAGGTCAGAAAAATCAAATTATAAATTTAAATGGAAACACCAGAATATCTTCTGTATTATAAAACACATCAAATTCTCATGACAGATTGTCTATCATTGTACATATTTGTCAGATGTCCCACTGCCTTTTTAACGGTTTGCTGTTACTTCTGGTTACAAAGAGGCTTTTGTTCTCAAATTCCAGTAAATAATTACCAGGGTCTGGCATAGAGACGATGTCTGGTGCACTTAAACTTAAAACCTAGCTTAAGCTACAAACACCAACAAACCACTACTTTGACCACAAAAGCAGCTTCCTTCCTAATTCACACATTAGTTACAGGCAAAATAAACAAATATACAATACAATATACTGAGGCTCAAAGATTCAGCCAGCAAAATGCCAAAATAAAAAATTATACACTGTTTTGAAAAATTGCAACTTCCTAGATTTAAATATAATGGAAAACCCTCATATATTACAAGAGTAGGCAGTGTCATGGTTTCACACTTAAGCAACGCACGGCCCATAAAATGAGTAATTGGCAGGAAGAGAGACTCAGACGAGCCCAGACGACAGCAGAGCAAACAACACAGATACTGACACCGACAGCAGCATTCTTTAGGTGAGAGACCTGTTGTACCATGTCTTTTTACACTGAATAATACTTTGTTTCATTTGTTGTTGGTTTATTATCTTTAACTCTGAAAAATCAAATGCTTAAAACAGCATGAGCAGAACAAACTCTAAATCAATCTAAATAAATGTGTTTTGTTTTTGTTAGCTGACACAATGCTGCTGAACTACACGAACCAGACGGACGACTTGTTCTCCTGCTTCAGTCCTTCAGTGGAGGGATACCGGTACTTTGCAGTTGTGTGGGGATGTATTGTGACCATCACTGGGACAGTGGGAAACCTGATGACCGTTTTAGCCTTTGCCTCGGACCCACGGCTGAGGACACGCTTTAATGTTCTGATTGTAAACCTGGCAGCAGCTGATCTTCTATACTGCACCATCCTCCAGCCCATTTCAGTGGACTCATACCTGCACCTCAGGTGGCGCAGTGGCGAGCCCTGGTGCAGGGCCTTTGGCCTGCTCCTCTTCCTCTCCAACTCAGTGTCCATTATTACTCTCTGCCTGCTCGCACTGGGCCGCTATCTCCTGGTCGCGAGGAGGGCATTGTTTGACCGGGTCTTTTCCAAACATGGCATTATTTTGCTCCTGATCGCAGCGTGGGCGCTAGGCCTGGCCAGCTTTGCCCCACTATGGCCCGTCTATGTATTTGTGCCACAGGTGTGCACATGCAGCTTCCATCGGACCAGGGGCAGACCCTACTCCACCATCCTTCTCTTCTTCTACTTTTTCATCGGTCTGGGCTTTGTTGGTGCATTCTACTTCCTCATCTACAGACGTGTTAGGATTGCTTCAAAGGCACTTGTCAAGTACAGACTCAGCCGACGCTCCTCCAAGAAGAAACCAGTGTCCTCCGCTCCAGGAACTGAGGACAGTGGTTTGGAGAGTGGCATGGCCAACACCTGCAGCTCTGAGTTGAGCAGCCAAGATGACAAAGCAACAAAAAAAAAAGAGATTTCCTCTAAAAACTTAACAGCAACCAACAAGCCTCCCCCTGTTGTCCAGTCTGAAACTTCAACCAAGCCCAAAGCTGCATTAACCTCGTCCCAAACAGCAGCTTCAGGAGAGGATGGAGGTGAATTTAAGAGAGTCACACGAATGTGTTTTATTGTCTTTCTGTGTTTTGTGTTTTGCTTCGTTCCTTTTATTTTGCTCAACATAGCTGACAAACATAACCGCGCTCCACAGATGCTCCACATGTTTTGTGCAAACCTTACCTGGCTCAACAGCTGCATCAACCCAGTGCTTTATGCTATAATGAACAGACAGTTTCGCCAAGCTTACCATGTGCTGCTTACCAAAGTGGCCACACCTGTTACCTGCCTCTTTAACTAAAGGCCAACTAATAACTTTATAATATATCAAAAATGACTGAGGAGGAGAACAAAGTGGGCAATTAAAACAAGTCTGAACATGACCTGTTTGGACTGGTTTGAAGTGCAAAAGACAGCTGAGTAGCTAGATAAGCTTTTCCTGTGATATAATGTGTATGTAATAAAATCTATATTTTACGTTTGATAGCAATGCCGTCTTCACTTTTTTTTGTGGGTTAAGTGATGTATCATGTTTAAACATATTGTTACAAAATCACCCTGGGATATTCACAACACACGTTCTGTCAACAATTCAGAAAGTTATGACTATATCAAATAATAAACGGACCTCATTTAGAGCCATATTACTGACAAAGGGAAATGTGTAGGCCTACAACCACACTACATAGTAATTATAAGAGTACAGTAGAAGAAAGGTGCCAACAACAAAAAAAAATGATTCCCCCGTGCTAATCTTGGATCTCCGCCATTGAAAGACCAAAACCCTAGGACAAAATACTTCACTTTTCAAGGCTGGAGTTGCAAGCATCTAATGTTATCCTTGTCGAGGTTGCTTTCCATTTCTAATAAAGGTGGCAAATAAACAGCACAGTTTACAGCACAGTAGGGGAGACCGTTGCATAGAGTGATAAAACTCATACTGCACATGCTCAATTGGAGCCCCCCCCTTGCAGAGAAAAAGCAAGCAGATTCTAGAGCTGCTCCAGGATTTATTGAAAAAAAAAGTTTTTGAGGTGAACGTATTTGTTTTTTTTTAACTGTTCAACATAAACTTGTATTGTTTAAATGAGTGATATGTTAACTCTTAGCTAATATGGTTAGCATGTATCAAAGTCCCTGTTCTTGTTTAGCTGGCACATGAGGTTTTATCATGGCTGACAGGACGGGGCTGTATTGAAGACATTATCTGGTTTTCCCTACATGTTCACTTGAAGAGCAACATATTTGCGATGCATTACTCTGGGAATAATAATGCACACTGGAGCTACACTTTCATGTCTGTAACAAATGATAACAATCACATATTCAAGTTACCATTTGAAATTACAGATAATTCCCAAAAGCCAAAATTTGGCAAAAAAATAGGTCAATGAATTTGTTGTAGTTATACAACCTACAACAAGGATAAAACAGATTTTTATACAGTAATTTTACAAGAGGAAAACAACATGTTCTCAAAATCATTGAAATCATTTTAAATCTTTTTTGATAGTTCCTATAGTCAAAAAATGACAATGAATCACTTTGACACTGTGCAGTTGGCACACCAGACAAATTCAGTGTGATGGGAACATAGATAAGATAAGACTTTATTGATCCCACAGAAGGGAAATGCACTTGTACAGAAGCTCTTAGAAACAGAAAAAGTGCAAAAGGTAAAAGAAAAGTGTGCATGCAATAGAATAAAAAAAAATATATACAATCTCAGCAGCAAAAAAAAATATTTTAAATAGAATAAAATATGGTAAATTAAACAAAAATAAAAAGCTATCTATATAAACATATTACATATTTACAAAAGAAAGGAGGGAGAATTTTTTTTTATTTAATGGACATTGAACTTGGATTATTGTAACTGTTGTCAAATTATTCAACCATAATGTCTTTAATCCATCTCTAATAGAACTGTGTGTTCTGGTCAGAGGCCTCTCCGCATTAAGATAGAATTACAGAATCTTTATCTTTGTAGCTCTATCTCTGTTTAACACAAACAACTACAAGGTTAAGACAACATCACTCAAACAATGACGCAAATCGCAGTTACATATGCTGCACTTTTCCAGAAGCTAGTCAGACTGGAACATGCAAAGCCCCTTCATTCATATTGACTTTTCTCTGTCTCCAGGGCTGTCTTATGGTGAATAAATCTCCTGCTTTAAGTCATACAGGTTGTGTTGTCTTTCAGGCCATCTCAGTTTAACAGTTACGTGTGAATTATTACGTTTAACGGCAGTAGGTGGGAATACCATTGCGGTACTGCCCAAATCTATATCTCACCAAATCAACCCAACCTTCTACACATCCTATGGTAATAAACACAAGATATAAACAAGACAAAACAGCCACAAAAAGCACTTTAATGGGTACAACTCCTGAAAAGTTATAGTGTTGCTTTAAATTCCAGAATAACATCTAACATATTTGGCAAAATGTACTATTTGTTTACAAACTACAAGGGTCATGATTAGGGTTCACATACAGCTCACTATGTGTTGATAAGTTACAGTTGAAAATGGCCAACTAAATAAATGATGAAGAAATAAAGTATTGTGAGACATTTTATTAAAACAGAATGTGGTGGATATTACAAACAACAAAGACAGGCTTTAAAAATAATTGTATAAATTAAGTGCAGTTTGCCTCCCATTTCGTGTCCATTTATTAAGTTTAGCAATCACCTTAAACCAGTGCCATAAAAATATATAGTTACAGAGTTTAACAACATTGAGTCCAGCTCGTTTAAAGATCCCTATTTCAAATAACAATCTCTTTTAACAATTACATAACCAATTTCTAATCAAATTACAAGTTCGAGCATTTTTTAAGAAAGCAGATCATCAGTATTTCAGCAAGCATTTTTCTTAAACATGTGTCTAAAACATACGGAGCCCCTCTGGTCACACTATGTCAAAAAAAAATATATGTAACTACGTCGTGGCCTCAAGATACGCTAAGTCGTGGCCTCAAGATAAGTAAATATGAATGAATATAAAAGGAGAATGCACAATGGAGCAGCTTTTCTCCCGAAAGCATGCACGGTAACTCTGCCACCCATAAGGCTCATACATACAGCCAAATAGAGGTACCGTGACCTAAGCCTACAACGCCCTCTACTGACGTTTTATCGTAGGCTACACAGACATGCTTTTCCAAAATGTGAAACACTTCAATAATTAATGAACCAGTCTGACTATAGACTATCTTAAAATCATAATCAGAAATACTTTATTGATCTTTATTGATATCGATAACCTTTGTTATTTAAATGGACCCTGTACTGTAGTGCAATGTAATACTTCACATTCTGTGCAATATTATCTGTTTTAATATTCAGTGTAATATAGTTTGCTGCAGTTCTGCTTCTATTTATTTACTAGTACTGTTCATCACAATCAATTCAATTCTGTTAATACAGTAATGTAAATCTTGTAGACTGCATTTCCATGGTCCTTTATAACTCTTATTTATATTTTATAGCATATTATTTTACATGTATATAGGCTACCTATTTATTTACCAACTTATATTATTATTTATATTTCTTTAAATTTATTTATTTATTTATTTACATTTTTGTGAGGATAAATCCCTTGAGATGAATGAATAAATGTCTTGATGTGCACATCAACTGTGACACAACAATTGTCCCCTGGGTTATCGATATCAATAAAGTTCAATAACGTATTTCTGATTATGATTTTAAGATAGTCTACAGTAGTGTGCAGACTGGTTCATTAATTATTGAAGTGTTTGACATTTTGGAAAAGCATGTCTGTGTAGCCTACGATAAAACGTCAGCAGAGGGCGTTCTAGGCTTAGGTCACGGTACCTCCATTTGGCTGTATGTATGAGCCTTATGGGTGGCAGAGTTAGCGTGCATGCTTTCGGGAGAAAAGCTGCTCCATTGTGCATTCTCCTTTTATATTCATTCATATTTACTTATCTCGTGGCCACGACTTAGCGTATCTTGAGGCCACGACTTAGTTACATTTTTTTTTTTTTTTTTTTTTTTTAATAGTGTGACCAGAGGGGCTCCGTAAAAACAGGATCTGCAAATTAGGCCAAGCTAAAACACAGGCTTATTGATACACACTTGCACAGAATTGAGGTGGGAGACACTGGAGGTCCGGAAAAGGGAAATCAGGCGACACTGGTTCAGACGATAAAATATCACAGTTTAAGAGACTGGGATAGTCAGTGGAATGGATCAGCAAGTCTTCTGCAGGGGTTGCATCAGTTCCAGACAGCATGGGGTCAGGAAAATATGTTTCCAGAGGAAGGTCATCAAGAGCATTTTGTTCTGAGGCAAAAAGAATAAAAACATTTGTAGGGGACAGAACATGGGTGCACTGTGTACGTGTGTGTGTGTGCGCGTGTGTTAGTCCTGGTGCTGAGGGGGCGGAGCTCACTGGAGCGCAATTTTTGTTTGTTTTGTTTTCTTCATTATTAGTTTATCCATACGTTTGTCTTTACCATCAGTATTTGCTTTGATAGCTGAGTGTTCATTAAATCACAGTAAAGCCTTCAGGATCAAGCGTCTCTGTTTGTAATACGGATTTCAATAGCGTGTCACAAATATATGTACAGGACCCATCTTAACCGCTCAGCAGTAATAGGAAGTACACTACAACATTACTGTATAATGTCATGAGCCTTTTTGTTATGTTTTCCTGTTAGTACATACTGGAAAACAAATGTTAGTACACATTAATTTTAGAATTGACATAAAAACAAATGTATTATTTTTTCTTTCCCTATTGGGAACATTTGCATTTTCATTTATTTTCTTATCTTGTCAAAAAGTAAATCAATTGTTCTTCAATTGAATAATTTGTTCATAAGATGAGATACACCACCAATGTAATTGCATGGTTGACACTTATCAGTATTTTTCAACAACATTAACAGTAATCAATTCTAAAGTATTTACGTTTTGACTAAATGTGACTAATCGCATGCAAGAGCATCAAGTGTTGGAAGTGCTAGTTTTAACCAGGGTTCGAATTACGGGGGAGCTAAGGGGAGCTCGGCTCCCCTGAAAAGGACCTGGGCTCCCCTGAAAGCCTACTTTGAGACATTTAGGGGGAGCTCTAAAACACTGTCCATTTTTTGTGTCGCATATAGATTTAGATTTTCTGTACATTAAGGTTCCTGAAATAAATGATAATATTAAAAATGTGTCAATGTTGTGTGTTTATTCGCTCATTACATTACTATTTCCGAACACTATTTTCCGCTGTGTCTCCTGCTGTGACCATCTATGCGTGGCGGCGCTGCACTGAAAGTACTACGTTTACGTCACTACTTGAACTTCTCACTGAGTTGGTATTTGAATGTTAGCTTAACTTCAAGTTCAAAACATACTTTATTCGTTTTTTGGGACACTGTGGATATTCATAAGAATGTCAAAAGAAAGCACCAAGCTCAGTCAATTTGGATTTATAAAACAAACGAAGAGGAGTGATGACAGCGCACCAGCTACAACTAGCTTGCGGTGATACCGCCGCCGCAAAAAGTTGTTGCTAGTGACAGCACCAGCTTCAGATTTAAGGTAAGAATCATGGAATTAGCTACTTACTTGATCTGTGCGTTTGTGAGGATTGGCCCTAATCCTATTTAATATTGATGCATTTTTTTATGATTGTTATGTGAGTTACTCTGTTTTTTTATCATGATTTTATCGTGATCTGATGTAAGCCTAAGCGCGGCTAACTCAGAACCGTGGACAGAGCTGTTTGCCCTAACACTGACAACACTGACTGACGCTTGTGTTATATAGTAAACAGTTACTAAGTAAACAATAGGTTTACTGTAAACCTATTGTTTTAAATGACCTAACATGCACCAAAAGCGTTAAAGTCAGTCAGGGAGGATCGGAAATAGGGCTCCCCCGAAAGCCACTTTCTAATTCGAACCCTGGTTTTAACCCTTAATATCACATTGAAGCATGTAGATAAAATAAAAGCAAACGCCTCCAATGAACATAAGACATGACCTAATTTATTATACAAACACCAATTTCCCAGTTTGATAGACCACAACAGAACCATGCAAGAGATATTTCAAAGTTTGTTTGATTGACAGGATTTAAAACTAGATTGGACAGCAAAGGGAGCTAGAACTCACCAGCTGCCTCTCCACACAGGCCACTCATGGGCTCCAGGCCATCACCCTGTGCCATGTCAATGGACATGGGTGCCTGAGCCTCCAGTGTGTTCCTGCATGACCAATGACAGACAGCCATTATATCACCAGTTTGATCCGATGCCAAGTGTCTGACATGCTTCTGACATTACTTCTATTCAATTTGTTTCAGATTGTTGTCTTAAATTTTGCAGGGAATACATATAAAGGAAGTATGTATAATCTCATAACACAAATATTCTTAATAAATAAAGAGTTTATGAATATACTCACTCTACAGTCACAAACACCAGCTTGGTTTTGATGTACTTGAAGTAAGGACTTTTTTCTGAAAGAGAAGGAACGTTAGGATGTCAGTAATTGTACACATGTATTACAAATGTACAATTGTGGCAGATCTGCACTTACCTCCACTATTCTCTGTGTAATATTTCCCAAAAGCTTCTACTTTGGGAGTATTAGGATACAAGTAAAGCAGAGGATTCTCAGGGACATTGTCAGTTTCTAGCACCTGGAAATTTCTGATAATTTCATGAAAGGGAATCTGTTCAAGATCATTTTTGGTGAAAGGCCGGACTGTCTTCACATCAGGCTCACCTATGGTGCACAAAAAAGTTGATAAACACTGATAATTTTACCATATAACAATGTAAAATAATTCCAAATCAAAATAATCTCACCAGTCAAAGTGGTTTCCACCCAAGAAAAGGTTATACCCCCAATAATGCTTTCACTGAAACGCAACAAAAATGTTCCTCTTTGTTTTTTCTTCAGGAGGGACTTCTCTTTAGCTTTGCTCACAAAACCCATGATGAGGCTATCAAACAGATGAATGTCAAGAGCCATAAACAATAAAACTTAGCTGCTTTTAATTAGATGTGTTTTACTACATACCCATCCTTCCACAGATCTGCAAGATATGTTTTTACCATCACCAAGATCCCATCAAACCACACCCAGAATGTGCTAGGACCATTTTCCTGTGTGTAAAAGGGTTATTAACAAAGATAGATAACAATGCTAAACTCAAGCAAAATAGTTACAGCATAAAATATTGTACCATAAAGCTATTTACCTTGCTAAATTTTGACCAAGACACTTTAAAGTTGTCATAGCGCGGTTGCTTTTCTGCAAAAAAAAAAAGAAAATGATCATGACAAAAACATACAATACAATGACTGTTACATAATAATTAGATGAAAAAAAATTACCAAAGAGTCCAAGTGCAATCATTTCAAGCTGTGCTTCATTCAGTCCACGTTTGGTGGCAGAAAGAAACTGCCAGCTTAGCATCTCTGCAAAAAGATGCCAGGGAGCAGCAGGCGAACTGGCAAAAAATCTGATGTCCTGAACACATTTGTAGAGTGTTAAGTGCATAAATAAATTACAAAATGCTGTTTGTGTCTTTGATAGAAACCCACTTTGGTGTCCTGACTGAGCATGTTGAACCAGAGGATAGAGGCCCATGCGCTCTGCTGCTGGCTAGAGTTTGAAATAATGACCACAGGGAGTGTGGAAGCCTAAGGTGGGGGTTAGATTGACAAGTTTACTCATTTTAGTTTAAAGATTTTATTTAATAAACATTTATAACTATTAAAAACCCAACCTGTAGCTCCAACGACATGCCTTTAAATTCAAAAACAGTGTCAAAATTCATTATGTGCAACTCCTCTGTGACGCTGAGGGAGATCTGTAAAAAAAACCAGACAAACAGACAGTTTATATTGTTTTATTTTATTGGTATTTTGAACTAATAAATAAAAATATTTGAATTAAGTGGGTACTCACATCACTGACTCCTTTACCACCACCTCCACACTTCTGCTCTTTTAAAGTCTACAACCAAAACACAACACAATTGGAAACACTTGGCCCTATTTGAGTTACTGTGTATTATCTGTTTAATTTACCAGGTGTCTAAAGTCTGCCACCATTCCTCCACTCTGGCTCTCAACCATGTTCAAAGCCTTGCTTTTAGTTCCAAGTACATTAAAACGTCGGTATCTACAAACAAACAAAAATATATGAAAAGTTAACACTTTCACTTAAATACCACATATTGTGAAAGCAGAAGTCAACACTTACCCTTTGATCTGAGAAGCCTCGCTGATTTTAATGAGATGGAAAAACAGAGTCAGAATTATCTTTTTGTCACCCAGGTTACTATAAATCACTAAAATTAAATACCTTTCCATAGTCACGTTTACTTTCATGGAGTGATTCAGCTCAGAAAACTTTACAAGAAGCCTAAACACAATTTAGTTTAATGTATATTGTATATACTGTAATAGAATATAAAGCATTATATCAATTACACGTTTTCTGTGTTAGTTATTACTACACACAGTCACCTGGTTTTGACTGAGAACTGGACATTAGTACGAAGCACCAGGGGGCCTTTACCCTGTGGCATTGACGGCTGAGACTCTACCACAAAAGAACTTGAAAAAGAAACAATGTTTTTAGATTATGATGGGATTGGATTATATTTATTATTTATTAACAAACCTTCTGAGTAAAATACTCAGTAGAGTATCAGCTCTTTCCTGCAGCGCTGGTTTCTGTGCCTTTACTGGGTCATTGTCATAAGAAACCTTTCCCACCAGCTCCTCTAGTTTACTGAGGAACTCACGCACCTGGAAGAGACACGTGGCCACACAGGTGAACCTAAACAACAAAAACAAACATGGTGATGATCACCCTAGTTATTACAGACTTAAGGTTTTTTTTTTTACAGTTAAAAGTAAATCACTGTGATATTCATAAATAAATATACCACTTCTCGAGGTGATCGAGGCAGACATTGTCTGGTGCACCAATGCAGGCTTTCTGCTGCCTCCTCTGCCACTCCAAGAGCTCCGTGTTCACCAGTGTCTCTATTAGGTCTTCAGTCTTGTCAAGAATCTTATGAAGCTCTGACAGTGTCCTCTAAAGGGATTGGGTTGAATAAAAGAATATCAATGATAGAAGAAACTAGTCATAAACCAAAATTACTAGCATTCTTACCTTTCTACAATTGTTCAATTGGTTGACAAGTAACTGAAGAGATTTTACTTGCTCTTTTCTCGCAGTTTCATCTGCCACAGCTGCACAAGTTTCCACATAGGGATAAGTTTCCATGCAAAAGAAAAGAAGAAAGCATGAAGAAGGGATCCTAAACACTATATTACTCAACAAGAAAAGACCTTAATAGGCCAAAAAGTGAAACAAATTGATTTAAACGTCTTACCCTCCATCTTGTGAGTCTGGAATTTAAAATCAAATTCATCTTGCTGTTCTTCGAGACAAACAATAGTATGCTCCATGCACTGTCAGAAAAAACACATTAATAATACTTTGTATACTGTCTTTTGGTACCACACTTTGGCACAGTATGATAACATTGCTGTGATTTTCTCCACCTGCACTTCATTCCTGAGACCAGCCATTCTACGTTCAAGGTCCTGCTGGCTGTTTTTCTCCATTGCTTCCTGCTCCACACACAACAACTGGACCTGCAAAAAATCCATCAGAAGGAGTTGTAGTGGTGAGAACCCATTAAAGCAATTATTATTATTATTATTATATAATATTATTATTATTATATATTGTTATTATAAATATATTAACTTATTAAAGGAGATTTAAATAAGCAAAACAATCCCATTTGGAGGAAAACCTGACAATTTTATAGTACTTCTAAATACCATTATGAAATATTAATAAGTTATTAAGATGTTTCAACCTGCTCAGCCAATTCAAAACTCTCCAAGATCTCCTTTTCTTTTTCAAGGAACCACAAGATCCTACTTGCCAGGGTACACGGTTCTTCCTGAAACTTCTGTATGGAAATAGAGTAGAATCAAATAAGGTTAGGTAATTTTTTGATGCAATACATAATAATGAAAGGCTATTATTTGCTAAAACAAAAACAAAAAAGACAGCCAAAGACCTGGAAGTTGTTCTTATAGCGTCTAATATTGTGCTGCATCAGAAATAACTCCTCCTGAACAAAACGGCTGTGCTGGATATCTAGATTTTCCAGCAAATGTTGAAACAGCACAATAGCCAAGCCATAGTCTCTGGCTGCTCGTTTCCTTGGGAAAAAATACAAAAATCTTTCTTGAATAACTCCTTGCCTGGTAATTTAACATGATTTATATATATATATATATATATATATATATATATATATGTATATATATATATATATATATATATATATGTATATATATATATATATATATATATATATATATATAGAGAGAGAGAGAGAGAGAGAGATATAGAGAGAGAGAGAGAGAGAGAGAGAGAGAGAGAGAGAGAGAGAGAGAGAGAGAGAGAGAGAGAGAAAGACAGAGAGAAAGACAGAGAGAAAGACAGAGAGACAGAGAGACAGACAGAGAGACAGACAGAGAGAAAGACAGAGAGACAGACAGAGAGACAGACAGAGAGACAGACAGAGAGAAAGACAGAGAGAAAGACAGAGAGACAGAGAGACAGACAGACAGCGAGACAGAGAAGGGAGGTGTCTTACCAGTCCTGCTTTTCAATCCAGACTGATAGGTAGTGCCGAACATCCATAGGCAAATCATCTCTGTCATAAAGTTCATGTAACTGCTGTGCATATACAAAAGGCAGTTGCCTCAGTCTGTCCCACTGAGTCATCCTAAGTTAATCAGAACACAAAAACAAGACAAAACAACTACATTTATGTGTGTGCACAGAAAAATTTATAGGCAGGGGGTGGGTGGTATTAATGGGCTAAGTGGGCTACACCCCTCCTGTCATGTAGGCTTTTAAATTTACTATGTAGGCTTTGAACATTTCTTAACATAAAATGTATATGTTTTGTGTTATTATACTCGGTGGAAGATTCTAGAACATAATAATAATAGTTCTAATAGAACCAATAGGTCTAAATTGCTACACAATTTAAAAAAAGGGTTTATTTTTGTTACAGCCCAAGCACAATAACACGTGCGGTGACCTAAGCACCAATCATCTTCCTCATTTGGTGATTGACAAGTGTGAAGGCCCGCCCCTTGGATAACCGACCATTGGGGTTAAATGTATTCAGCCCAGAGACTTGGATTTGGTTGAAACTTAGAGACTAACAATGTAACAGTGAACTTCACTCTACTTCTGAGAGTGGAGAAGAAGTGTCAAGAAAAGCAGGATGTTTTCTTATAAATACATTAACAAAACTCGTATTAGCATTATTTGTTGCATTTACTTATAAAAATCTTCTGTTTCCAGTCTCGCTTGTGATAAACGTTATTTTTGGAAGCTATAAAGATATCATAGATCGTTATGAAAGTGTTGGTGTAAAAGAGGAAAGGTTTGTTACACGAAATCCTTAGACGTGTTGAGTACAAGTTTGTTTGTTAAAGTATAGTGTTGCTATAACGTCATGTTCCAATTTATTGGCACAGCCACCAAATATAAAAACACCACCAACATGGCAATGTTTACAACTCTAATAGCGGGTAACAAAATGCAAGCATGTTAAGCTTTTAGTAGGCCTATACATAACTGCAAACGTATTTATTGTCATCTAGCAAGCTAGCATGCACTATGACAGCAATTTGGCAGCAGAAATAGGAAACTTTTCAAGTTAAACCCAATATGTTAATAAAGTTAATAACGCCTACCTTATTATACAAGTGGCCAATTTAGAAACAATGAAGTTGCAACCTCTTGTTTTCCTGTGAAACAGCAATCTAATGTTAAATGTCGCCAACTACATCCAGCAGAGTAATAAATGTTGTTTCCTTTTACTTCAATCGCGATTTCATTGGCTACTCATGGAACAATCGTCAGCACTTTCAGCGGCTAACACCAGGAGCCATTTTGGCTCTAATCACCAGAGCCAGACGGCAGCACCGAAGCCACAATGCCCGTTACCAGGTGACAGTTTCTTTGCTAAATCCTGGGAGGTTGCTGTTTGGTCGAGCGAGAAGTATGATTCCACACACTACTGGTTTGTTCAAACGTCAATCTGTGGCGAGGGGTGGGACTGGGAAAATAGAAACTTATCGCTCCAGCGCCTGAAGATTTCTCAGAAATGACGTAGCGAAAGTAAAAAAAAAAAGCCAAACGCACATGTGAGTTTGTGACGTACCGACTACAGCCAAACACAGAAGGAAAAAAAACATACACGGCGATAAATTAAGCATGATATAAATGATAAACGTTACCAGTTATAGGTATACGTTATAGGCTATTGTATATTTTTATACCTACTGAGACAAAATTATAGAACAGAAGACCTTTGAACATGCTAATTAAAAATTAATATGAATAAAATGTCTATAGTCCTGATAAACTAAGCCATTACCAGAGCAGCAACATTATTCGCCGTTATTATTATTATATTAACTGCTCCTTTTGCAGTTGCAGATTATAATTTTTTTGCAGCCCCCGTTTCAAACACTAGGTGCCGTGACAGTCCTGACATGTAAGGTGCATAAATCTGTAGGTCGGTTGACAGATCTTTTCCTTCAACACGTGTCTGAACGAAAATGGAAACTTACTGTCCAGATCATTCCTGAGCTTGTAATACATTATCTGTAATATATTGTAAGTCCCTATATCGTGGGGATTAAAAAAAACAGCCAAGTTAAGATTACAATACACATTTTACTTACATTTATTTATTTAGCTGACGCTTTTATCCAAAGCAACTTGCATTGTTCTACAGTAATTACCAGTGTTACAGCCACTGGAGGCAAGGTGGGTTAAGTGTCTTGCCCAAGGACACAACTACAGTATAAACTGTGAGGTGAGTGAGACTCGAACCGCCTACTTTCCGGTTAAAGGACGACCACTTTACCCACTGAGCTACTGCCGTCCCAAACTGGCAAAATCAGAGTAAAGTAGACTACTTCTTAGTAAGAATGTCGCTGATTAGGTTGTCATTCCTGTGGTTAATCACATTGTGTTAACAATAATCTGGGAGGAATTTTAAAAAGCTAGGCTACGTAATAAAAGGTTAGCATAAGTGAAGACCATTTAAACCCCCACATCCAAATGTAATCACAGTTATTTGTAAAACAATGACAAAAAAAACAAGAAAGAAAACCTATACACAGTTAGTGTAACTACAGCACCACTGTAAATAAGATAATAGGTAAGATATTTTGAGATAATCCTGAGTTTATTTGTTGCTGTCATTTCTTAAGAGTTGTGTGTTTCTTAGGGTTGTTGGTTTGATTAATAAAAACACAAAGATGTCTGTTTAGATACTACTGAAAAGTGAAGTGTCATCCTCCCAGCTGAACTGGTTTACCAAGATATCATCTTCCTCCTTCATGGAATTGATTAGGTACCGAGCACCTGCTTTAACCCCGGTCTTCACGCCTGCGCCCAGAGCATATCCTGCCACTCCAGCAGTGCCCCCAGTCACCACCATGAGAGCGTCTGTGCCCAGGTCGACAGCAGTGAGGATGGCCCTCTCTTTGGCTGTCTCAGTGCAGTTGACTGAGGCATAATACACTGCTGTACCCAGGTTGTACAGTGTGCTGACAGCTGGGATCCACTCCACAACATTGTACACCTGCTGCTCATTCTTGTTGGTGCAGCTCCTCCGAGGGCTTCGCTTCAGCCTTTGGCCTGAGTCGTTGTCTAAGCTGCACTGAAGAATCCAGGATTCAGATTCAGAGGGCAAAACGCAGCTCCCCTTTTTCAACACAGCCTTATACCTGCCTGATTTGAGCGGTCCACTGTGGGCCACACCTGCACACAAGACCCCCAGCTCCTCACAGTGTTGTACAGCTTCATCTAGACTACCAGTGGGCCCTTCCACGGCTGATCCAATCAACGTGGTGCCATTCATTCTGATCCAGCCTTCACACTGCTCACCCTGCTTCACTTTTTGATAGGATCTTTGTCCTATTGCACTTTCATCACTCTCAGCCAACTGCTGAATGTTGAACATCACAGCATCTATTTTAAGTTCAACTTGGTTCCTCTTTGAAGAAGTTGTCGAACCCACCTTTGACATTTTCTGTTCCATCAAGCTCTCAAGGTCCATAAGAAGCTCCTCTGCGTCGGACACCCCAAGTAGGTCATACAGCTTTTCCACAAGGGTCTGGGCCTCTTTTCCACAGTTTGCCACCACTAACACAGGCACTAAACTGAGGCCCAGCAGTTCCTGAGGTAAGACATAGGACAATGAATCATCCACAGTGCTGGCAGTCAGCAACTCCTCACAGCTGACTTTGCCTTGAATAGGGAGATGATCTTGGATCTGGCCTTTTAACTTTGCCTTTAGAACTGCTATCAGACGTTTGGCAGACTGGGCTTTTTCCTCTTCCTGTACAACTGCAGGCACAGGACTATCTGTAGATAAACCCGGCTGTTTGGAACCCAAAAGGCCATGATTTGCCTCTAACTGCTTCTCAATATCTTCATGGATGTCATTATTTGTAATTTGATTGTGTCTGAGTGATTGCAGAGGTGCAACTCGACACAGAGCCAGGTCACTCAGCAGGAGCTGGATCACAATGAGCCCCCTCAGTTTCGTCATGCCTCAAATATTTGCTAAAGCTGCCACACACAAAAAACACAACCACATAGTCTCAGTTTATAGATATTTAAAAACATCTTCCACCTTTGAAACACTCCAAAAACTTTCATTAAAACTTTTTTAGATTGACACAAAACAGACCTTACCTCTCAGCTTCATAATTTGTTGCATCTTTGCATCGAATAAATCAATGTATTCTTCCTTACCTCAAGATTAAAGAGCGGTGGAGTCCCAACTGCAGAGCAGAATATGAGAAAGATGACCTCAGCTAGTAGGATCCTGTTTGTTTTCCCCCTTTCTCTCTTTTTCCCCTCTCAAACAAGCATAGCGCATGTCTTTGTATTTGCTCCAATAAGAATGTCTCTCTTTGGCCATGACATCCCTCAACCCTCCCTCAGTCGTGCTCTTCTCTTTGGATTTGGTCTCATTACACCACAGGGAGCTCAGGGTTTGAATATTGATTCACATGGGAAAACGTCCATCTGGTCTAAAGTGTTTTGTTTGTCTGCCCTTTTATCCTCACATCCACACAATTTTACAGCTTACTCTTTCTCAACGGTTTTGTTTTTGTCTTCATGAAGGGAGCAGATAATTTACAGCAGCGGACAATCTAAGGGTAAAGATGTGTACTTAAACAGCCATGACAGGGTATGGTCCTGTCTTGAAACAACTCAAAATAACAGGAACAAATAAATATGTCATGACATGAGTGATACTGTACAATTATACTTACAATTATATTCAGGAAATGAGGATATTCAAAGACTTTGTTGCATGTTCTGTTCACAATGTCACTCAAAGTTGTAGGACCTCTCCTGCTTCTATTTAGATATTTCTTTTTCTGAGGGACATCCCTACTCCTCTTTTGTGCATGCACTTAAACAACAAAAGCAACACCATTGGAACGCACCATTGGAGGCAAAGTCAATGAATATATGTCATGTTTTTTCAGTGAAAGAAAAAAAAGAGAATAAATAAACCTAATTTTTTGTGTTCCATTTGCCTAAAATTCCTTCATTTATTCAATAAGTTTTTAGCTTTTAGTTTAGTTTAACTTTTATTGTTTTTGTTTTGTACCATGTGCCAAAATCTTTTGTAGAATAAAAAGGCATCTATTATTGCACTTTCTGCTGCATCTGTGTTGTTCCTTGGTAAATAAAAAGAAGCATTAGGGAGGAGCATGTTAAGTCTGAAAGGAATCTTTCTGATTAATCTTGCACCTGTTTAGACTAAAATAGAAACAAAGATATTACAATTACAGCCTTGGGGCTGAAGGAACGCCTCACATGAACACTATGACCAGAACAAACTGTTCTAACAAAGAAAGGTAACTAAGGTGTGTGTGACACTATAAATGTAGAATAGAAAATTACCCAACAAAGTCTACATAAAAAACAATGGAGGCAAAGTATATTTATGCATCATGTAAAAAGAATCTTCTTAATCGGAAGTAGCACCCAAATCTAATTGGGATTTAAAATGTATGACATTGGTAAATGAAAGTAAAGTATCTTCTTGTGTGAACTGGTTAGAACAGGAAACTCAATGAACAATAATAATCCCCAGAGTCCCATAAAATCTGATGAAATTTTGCTGACTGTTTTTTCCACTGTCACACAATGAGGGTACATCATCAAAAAACACAGAGATATGAAATCACAATAATACCTCCAAGTGCTATTATCAAATATTATATGAACACCATTAGGATTAGGTGGCACAGGAAAACAACTGGAAAGTGTTTTCGGACAAAACATGGTCAAAATCTATTCTATAAATAATTTCATGCTTTTTTTCTTAATAAACAAAACATAAATTAACAAAACACAAAGAACTAATGTACAACAAACACAGTTCAGCAGAGTCAAAGGAGACATGAAAGAAATAAAAAGAAAAATGTCCACCGCTAGTCCACCACCAAGCTGCTTTAGTACCGAGGCCACAGCAGCAGCAGCGGAGCAGAAGTAAGGGGCCCATACCTCCAGTAACTGACAATTTTTCAAATACGGCAAAAAGGTCAAGAATTCCAGAGGAGAAAGCTTCGTGACAAGTTTGTGCCAGTTAGATTTGGAGGGAGGTTTGTCACTAATCCAAGATAAGCTGTGTTTGAGCCTGAACCAACATTACTGTCTCTAGAGCCCAAGAGCCAGATCCAAAGTTGCTCCAAACATTTTTTTCATGTTATAAAGTTTAAGACAGGACACAGTGAGTAAAAGTCCCTTCCAGTTCCCTTTTCTGACACATAGGTGACATTTAGGGGATCATTTTGTGAAGAATAAAATGATTTATTTGATGTGAATGTTGTGTATGGCATGCATTTGGCTCTGCCATACACAACTGGACAGCTAGATCATGTCTGGACAGCTAGACATGATCGACAGGACAGTAATATTTGCACCATCAGAGTTTTCATGTTAAGTGTCGTAATGCAATGGAAATTGCTCTGCTGGGACACACAGCCTTCTGGGATTAATTAAGTGGAGGAAAAATATATTTAGAATCCAAAGTACTGTTGTACATTTCGCTGTGCAAGTGGAAAGGAGACTTGTGAGGTGGAAGGAGTTGTATTAGACAATGTAGGGTGTAAAGAAGTTTACGGAGAGATGGTATGGAGATTTAATAACAGACACATCCTGCCACATTCCAGACAAGGCAGACCCCCAGATTTCTATCTAACCTGATTTTTAGATTTTAAAGAAAGAGATTTGAGGTGACTGCTAACACTTTCTCTTTGTTTCTGTGACCCAAAGATGATTATGGTGAATAGATTGGTCCCTTTTCACCTGCTGTGAGTGAAATGTAAATCTGAGTGTCATCTGCATAATTGACACTGTCTGACACACAGTTGCCAACCGAAACAAAGTACTTCCTGTCTTCAAGATAGGACTGACACCATTTAAGGGCAGTTCCAGAGATGCCTATTCCATTCCTCTAATCTTTGTGACAGGATTTCATGGTCCACTGTATCAAACGCAGCACTCAAGTCCAACAGAAGACAGAGACTTTGCCCGCGTCAGTGTTCAGACGGATGTCATTTGTGACTTTGATAAGTGCAGTCTCAGTCGTGATGGGGCCTGAATCCTGACTGAAAAGGATCAAAGCAGTTGTTAAGTAATAGAAAGTCATTAAGTTGCTGATATACAACTTTATCAATGACTTTCCCTAAAAATGGCAGGTTTGATTTGGGCCGATAGTTGTTGAGCACTGTAGCATCAGCTTTAGGAGAGGCTTGATGATGCCCAAGGATACAACAACAGTATGAACTGAAGAAAACTCCCCAAGTGATAGCTTTTGGATAGGAATATTATCCCTAAGAAAGGCACAAAATGTTTTTCCAAATTTTGGATTCAAATGTGAAATTAAGTGGGGGTGGATTCAATAAGGACCACATTTCCAATCTTGTTGTCTAACCATGTTTCTCTAAAAACATAAAATCAAGGTGGAGTTATATAATCAATAATTAAAAAATATTATCAATATCCTCCAATTTACAGCACCACACACACACACACACAACTCCAACTAGTGAGACTTCTATATTTTGATATTTAAACTGGTTCTAAATTCTGATATTATCTAAGTATGTTTTAATTTTTATTCATGCATTACCAGGTGTAATACAAGCATCTGTCAGCAATCCAACTCAAAATGTACAGCTCCTAGGACAGAGTAATGTTCCAAGGACAGACAAAGGCCATTCAAGTTCAAGCTGCAGGATTGTGAAACTGGTTGGGAATAAATGCATTCCGGTTAAAAGTGTTTTGTAGGAACCATGTAAGTTTAGATGCTTCTATAACTCAATGCAATAACGGTTTATGAGCGTATACGGCCAGTTCACAATCCACCAACATATATGGATGGTTTTTAAGTTGATGTAGAAAATAATAAACTATAACTAATAAAGTGAACTGTTAAAAGTGAATGGATTAAAGAGGCTATTATTATTATTAAGTACTGGTATTTATTTAATTACGTACGAGTAGACACAGTGAAAACAAACATTACAACACACCCACTGTGCGCACACAAAAAAAAAAAATATTTAAAACTCTTTGTTAGAAATTTAAAAGAAATGGTGCGTAGAGCTTAAGCCATGGCTTTGTTGTGGCTTTTACAAGACTAGCAGCCAAATCCTGTCAGAGTAGCTTGACAAACTCAACCACTCAACCGTGGCGCAAATGAGTCAAAATAACCTAGTAGTACTTGTGAGGTGGAGTCATTTGATCTCAAATATACAGTGCCTTGCAAAAGTATTTGGCCTCCTTGAACTTTGCGATCTTTTGCCACATTTCAGGCTTCAAACATAAAGATATAAAACTGTAACTTTTAAAACAAATTAAAAAAACTGAAAAATTGGGCGTGCAAAATTATTCAGCCCCTTTACTTTCAGTGCAGCAAACTCTCTCCAGAAGTTTAGTGAGGATCTCTGAATGATCCAGTGTTGACCTAAATGACTAATGATGATAAATGGAATCCACCTGTGTGTAATCAAGTCTCATATAAATGCACCAGCACTGTGATAGTATCAGAGGTCCGTTTAAAGCGCAGAGAGCATCACGAAGAACAAGGAACACACCAGGCAGGTCCAAGATACTGTTGTGGAGAAGTCTAAAGCCAGATTTGGATACAAAAAGATTTTCCAAGCTTTAAACATCCCAAGAAGCACTGTGCAAGTGATAATATTGAAATGGAAGGACCACTGCAAATCTAACTGGCCTTCAAATCGACCTGGCCGTCCCCCTAAATTTTTAAGCTCATACAAGGAGAAGACTGATAAAGATGCAGCCAAGAGGCCCATGATCACTCTGGATGAACTGCAGAGATCTACAGCTGAGGTGGGAGACAACAATCAGTCATATACTGCACAAGTCTGGCCTTTATGGAAGAGTGGCAAGAAGAAAGCCATTTCTTAAAGATATCCATAAAAAGTGTTGTTTAAGTTTGTCACAAGACACCTGGGAGACACACCAAACATGTGGAAGAAGGTGCTCTGGTCAGATGAAACCAAAATTAAACTTTTTGACAACAATGCAAAACGATATGTTTGGCATAAAAGCAACACAGCTCACCCTGAACACACCATCCCCACTGTCAAACATGGTGGTGGCAGCATCATAGTTTGGGCCTGCTTTTCTTCAGCAGGGACAGGGAAGATGGTTAAAATTGATGGAAAGATGGCTGGAGCCAAATACAGGACCATTCTGGAAGCAAACCTGATTAAGTCTGCAAAAGACCTGAGACTGGGACAGAGATTTGTCTTCCAACAAGACGATGATCCAAAACATAAAGCAAAATCTACAATGGAATGGTTCACAAATAAACATATCCAGGTGTTAGAATGGCCAAGTCAAAGTCCAGACCTGAATCCAATCGAAAATTTGGGGAAAGAACTGAAAACTGCTGTTCACAAATGTGCTCCATCCAACCTCACTGAGCTCGAGTTGTTTTGCAAGGAGGAATGGGCAAAAATTTCAGTCTCTCAATGTGCAAAACTGATAGAGACATAGCCCAAGCGACTTACAGCTGTAATCGCAGCAAAAGGTGGCGACACAAAGTATTAAGGGGACTGAATAATTTTGCACACACAATTTTTCAGTTTATTTGTTAAGGTTTGAAATATAAAATAAATTTCATTCCACTTAATAACTGTGTCCCACTTGATTCTCCACAAAAAATATATAGTTCCATATCTTTGTTTAAAGCCTGAAATGTGGCAAAAAATTTGCAAAGTTCAAGGGGGCTGAATACTTTCACAAGGCACCGTGTGTCTCTGATTGAATCCAGGTGTTGTGTGGATCTAGACATTGCATTGAAGAGATTAGACAATATTGATATTGACAGCTTTGTGAGTTTAATGGGAAGGAGAAGTGCTCCAAAGTCAAACAGTATGTTTTTCTTTGTTTAGTGTATATAAAACAAGTATAACAGTTTTTGAGCATTAACAGTTTTTTGGTATTGTTAAGCTTATGCTTGCACTAAAAAGTTAGTGTAAATAAACATTTTAAAGAAGACCAGAAACGGCTACAGGCATAACATCTTAATACATCTTAAATACAGATCTGTGCAGAAGGTTCACAGGTTCCTTTAGTTAAATGAGATCGGACAAACTATATTTTTACAACCCAGTATATAGACTGAGTTGAAATTTGGCCCTAAGAGCTTGTGATCAAATGAGTTACAATACAAATGAATACGTGAGAAATGAATAATATGTTAACACTCTGGAAACTTACACTTGTTAAATACTGGCTTCCATAAACAGAATGCTTTGTTTGATAATACAATACTGCCTACTCCTGTTCGTTCAGTAATCTCATGCTGTGTAACCAGCTCCAAAAAAAAATTAAATATTACTCAGATGTACCAAGTTATAATCCGGTTTCTCTTTGTCCAAACAGAAAAGGGCTTGTCCTATCATTAAAATTAATACAGCGCTATAATAACTTTTATCAATGTTCTCCCAGTTCTGGTTTTAATGGCTTAGTAAGGATTATGAGCTACATCTTGCAATTGAACCGTTGTATGTTTATTTTAGAAAAAACAATTTTCTATTGTGCTAAATTAATGTAAATAATTACAAAGAAAACAAATACAATAAAATATGCATTTATTTAGTGATTTAAGAGCATTCACTGAAAACAATCCTCAGCAAACTTATTTTACACAAACTATTGACTCAATTAGAAAGTCAATACCAACATAAATACATTCAGATATAAATACAGCACTGTACACCTTTCCCTTTAGTACAGATTTATTGTTTAACAAAGAAGATTGTCAAGGACGGGACACTTCACTTCATCAAGCATAAAATTGAAATACTCAAACAACTGTCTTTAAAATAAATGTTAGTTAATATATACCCATTTGGTTAAAATGTCCTTTTGTTAATTAAGCCTGTGTGATGCATGTTTAGAAGCAAAGTGAGCATAAATTCCCAAAAGGCATTTCATACATTTATCTTCAAGGAACATAAAACACAATTTTGTGGTTCAAAAAAAAATCATTGTTAACACTCAAGGGAATTAACCTTTCACTTAAAACTTTTGTTGTCGGGAAAATAGACAAGAAAAAAATTAAATAAGCACCAAATGGGCAATTCCGATAACGCACATAAACGGAATCTATTGTTTGGTTACAATACAACATGGTAAACCGATATGAATGCTCAAATTTGAATATACAATATATATTAATAAAACAAAAAAATTTGGCCCACCCAGGACTTTCAAAACTAAAAATTAAACCAGACACTGTCTATTTTGTTAAATGTTTTTAAAAAACATAGCCACCCACTGGCTTTCTCAAAAGGCAATCAGAAAAAAAATACATAAAATTAAATTAAAAGTCCATCTGAAAGAATCATGTTCCATCTAATAATGTCACAGTGCAAAGTCATATGTGCAGCTGAAGGCTCATACAATCTCAAATCACAAGGCACAAGCTAACAAATCCACCATGGTCAAATTAAAAGGAGGTAGGAAAGAAGAAGTACAAATCAACTGTATGTCAAGGGTGCATGATTATTGACATAGTTTTCGCAAATGCATTTTACGTCCTCTTAAACTCAAGGTGTGTACAAAACCACAGAGGGATAATAGAGCAAAGTAACATAAGACATAGGGACATCCTGTGTTTAACTCTGTCTGAAACCAAGAAAAAAAAAAAAACGGTAAAAGACAATGTATTATCTTATGAGTGATAACTCTGTCAGTTTGTTCTGTGCTACTGTATGTGTACTGCTGTATCAAATTGTTCTAAATCTGTACTTTAAAGCTGTATGGGAAGAGGCTGTCAACGGATACAAGTCTTAAGGAATTTGTTAGATTATATTGCAAACCGTACAGAGGATATGTTTATGAAATATACCTGCTTACAACTACAGACCACACATTTATATTATGTGGTAAGGAATGCAAACAGACGGCTTAAAATTTTAACCTTTACTGCTACAGCTTCCAATAAAAAAATTAATAAATATTCACTAAATTTTTGCACCAAGACTCACCAGGAAACATGACTCAATTTACCAGAACATCTTGATTTACTACCAAATTACTGGATTACAACCAAAACATAATAAAAACTTTTTTTTAAAGAAACACTCTTTCCCCTTGATTTACGTTTCTGTCTTTGTATTTAAAAAACATATAAAAGTAAAATTTCAATAAATAAATATTTTTTAAAAATGCTGTATTGTGCATAATTAAAGTCACTTCACATACCACTGTCACCGGTAACTTTGAACAAGTAGTTGTTAAACTTGTTGAACTTGTGACATAGACTTGTTCATTGTTAATTGTTTAGCTTGTGAGATGGTGTAGTGTTTGACTTAACCTACAGTGCACACTGGTTGCTTCTACATTGTTTGTTTTCCTAACAGAGATAAGGAGTTCCACCCATCAAATGCAACAGCTCCTCCCAATGTGATTTTGCAATAAAGAACGAGGAAACCTAAAAAGTTGAGTCCTGTGAAGTAAAGGTTGTTGTTGATATGGTATTTTTGAAAGTTTCAGAAATATTCAAAAATCCATACTTTTTAAGATTTACTTACAAGAACCCTGAAAAACTATATCACAAATCAATCTTGCAGTGACAGTAAACACAAACAATAGCAGTTTGTGAACTTCATGTTTGGCTGTAATAATGAAAAGGGGACTGTTCTTGAGATATGAGCCAAGCTTAACAGGATTTATATTAAACGCATAAAACAAACATCCTTCAGTTAGTCCTACTGTCACTAATGCGCAGATCCAGGGCCTTCACCATCTACAGGACTGGCATCTCCTTCTTGATGCTTATCAGATGCATTATCCGTCTCTGCCGGCCCTTTCTCCTGCAACATATCATCCTTTATATCTTCTGCAGCTTCCAAGATACTCTTGTAGCCCAGTGGGGCAGGGGCATGGTAGCGGTATTTGTATCCAAAGGCATGTAGGTGGTATGTGTAATACTCCAGTAAGTACATAAGGGAAGCATCCACATAGTGGAAGGACACTGATAGATCTGAGCAGCAATTTGGACCCTGAAAAAAAAAAGACTGTTATAATTATGAATATGATATTAATAATTTGGATGATGAATATGACAAAACTTACTTCTGAGATGGGGTAGAAGCAATAACTCCAATACCAGAAGCTCTTGGGAAACTTGGCAGTTAGATGTTGTTCGGGGATAAAAGGGTGAAAAGTCTCCCTCTGTACAGTGTCTCTAGAGTCACCTGCCAGCACACCAACTTTCTCCATGCACTGTCCCATTGCCAGATCTTCCACAGAGGTAGTGTGAGTGCACGCTTTGCTTTTAAAACCTTCCACAAATCGCCGCAGGGCCTCTTTGCTCAGTACATATCCAGCTCCACCACTCATATAGCCCTGCTTAGTGTAAGGCTTAAACCGTCGGCCAAAATAAATGGGCTCCTCTGGCGTATGATTTGCAAGAATCCATCTGAGGTTGTCCACAATGACATAGGTATCGTCGTCTGCCTTGAGGAACCAGTCTGCCTCGTGAGCATGATGCTCATAGGCATAATGAAATGCCCGGATTGTTTTCCAGTACAGCTGGTCCCGACCCTCTTTGGTACCCAAACCCACTGTGGGGAAGTCAGGGTCATCGACAGAGCTCATGAATACAACAACATTACAGTGGCGGCTCCATGTGGCTTTGACGTGACGAGCCTTCTTCTCAAGGTTGTTAGGACCAGTCATCACCCAACAAAGGATACGTACTTTTTTGTAGAGTTCATCTGCCATATGACTGTCTTCACCTGCAAGTTAATGTTTATATTATATTGCACTGCACAATATGTAAAGTTAATCTAAAGAAGACTCCAACCCCCAACTTTAATGCAAATAAACAGCAAGGAAATATAACCAATTTCCTTTCATTATAAAACAGCAGTGAACTGAAAATGATAAGGAAAAAGTAATTCTCCATATTTGCAATCAACATATTTGTTAGCTGTTATGCAAAAGAAACCAGTGATAATGCAATGGACAGCTTTTGGCAAACACCTTTTGAGAAGCTGGGGTGTTGAAAAACATACCTTTGTGGTGTGGGTGTTTGAGGTTGAAAAGGGCAGATCTCTCTTTTTTCCATATCTTCCTCTCTTCTTCGAGCTGAAGCTGATAGTCATGCAGTTTATCAAAGCTGTTGCCGGGTTGAGCTGACAAAGTCCTCTCAAACCACATTTGCCGTAGAAACATGTAGAGAGTGAAGGTTCCCACCACAAAACCCGCATAAAAGAAAAATCTGGATCCCAGTGCCTTCATGCTGGACCGGGTGTTCTGCGGTTAGTCCTTCAACTTGAAAAGTGCTGGACAACAGAAAAGAAAACATGGGGTTCAAAAAGGCCCACAGCGGAGCTACAGACCTCTCACCCCACTGCTGTGCTGGCGACTGTAAAAAAAAGATCACCATTTGAAATTACACCTGATAAGCGTCACTCCTCTAGAAAGGTGTGGTTTACTCACCAGCCTGATCGCGGGACATCTCGTCGTTCTTAACTACTTCAACACATTTGGGAACGAATAAACGCAGCTTTTATAGTTTCTTAATGCCAGCTAACACCACCAAACATTAATCGTTGTTGTAGAAAAGTAACAACCAGTTACAGCAGTCGACAGCTTAATATACTCCCATAGTCTAAAGAGAAAGTAATTCAAATTAGATCACTTTATGCTTCCTCTTGGTCAAACATCGTGTTTGCACAGCTGGCATTTGCTAACTAGCTTTCCCGTTATATGGTTGTCCTGCTAACATTAACTTAGCCTCTACGTTTAAGAGCACACACTCGTCTAAATGATACAGATTCTTAAAAAAGCTAACACCGACAGAATTATTGCACAAAATAAATGAGCTAGTTAAAAAAAAGAGACACTAATCAAAATGAACACCGTTGTATAAAGTACGTGTAACTTGTTTTACGCTGTTTTCCGTTTAACTGACCCTTTTCCGCCAAGGCATTTCAAAGTAAAAGCTTGTTTTATAACGGTTCGACCTCTATGGGTTCGACTAGTCTTGGAAACATTTTGTTAGTCCTTAGTTTGACTTTCCACGTTATTACAACTCTCAATACTGTTAACAATGTGACCAGCTACAAATTCCTATGTGCCTTGTAAATTATTGTTTACACCAAGAAGTATCATCTATAGATTGTACAAAATATAGCCATTGACGGTTCAGTCACTGGCGGAGGCACATCTGTGATGCCACGTCATTTTATTTCACAAAGCCAAGCACCTGAAACGATGGCTTTAAGGCAAGGCAAGGCAATTTTATTTATATAGCACAATTCATACACTGGGTAACTCAAAGTGCTTTACAGGAATAAAAGACAATTTACAAGATATAGATTTAGAAACATTATAATAGAAGAGTGCAGATAAAAAACACTTTATGTTGTAATGTAGGTGGAGCTAAAGAGGCAGGTTTTTAACCTCCCCTTGAACATTGTAAAAGTTGAGGCTGTTTCAGGTTTTTGCTGCATGAAAAAGCTGCTTCACACTGTTTAGTTCTAACTCTGGGCACGAGCAGAAGGCCTGTCCCAGATGTTCTCAGAGTCCGAGGAGGTTCATAAGCAACTTGCATTTCAGAAATATATTCTGGTGCTAAACCATTACGAGACTTGTAAACCAGCAGTTTAAAGTCTATTCTCTGAGCAAAAGGAAGCCAGGAAGCCAGCAGAGATTTTAAAACTGGTCTGATGTACTGATGTACTTCCTGGTTTTGGTTTGAACCTGAGCAGCAGGTTCTGAATAAGCTGCAGCTGTTTTAACCCTCGTTTTGAGAGACCAGTGAGCAGGCCGTTACAGTAATCTAACCTGCTGGAGATAAAAGTCTGGTCTCTAAGTCTGGTTGAGACATTATCCTTTTGACTCTGGAAATGTTTTTAAGGTGATAAAATGCAGATGATGTAAATGACTTAATTTGACTCTGGAAATTCAATTCTGAGTCCATGATAACCCCCAGATTTTTATCTTGAATTTTAGATTTTAGAGACTTTGCCCGCATCAGTGTTCAGATGGATGTCATTTGTGACTTTGAAAAGGGCAGTCTTGGTCGGTGATGGGCCTGAATCCTGACTGAAAAGGATCAAAGCAGTTGGTAAATAACAGAAAGTCATTAAGTTGCTGATATACAACTTTATCAATGACTTTCCCTAAACATGGTAGGTTTGATATGGGGCGATAGTTGATAGCACTGTAGAATCAAGACTGCTCTTCTTTAGGAAAGGTTTGATGACAGCAGTTTTTAAAGCCCTTGGAAATGTTCCAGACTGTAAGGAATTATTGACTAGATCAGTGAGTTGTGGTAACAAACTGCTTAGTACTGATTTTAGAAATCTAAGGCTGAGGCTCCCAGGGCCTCAGGTTGATAAGTGTTTTATTATGACAAAACGTCCTGGAACAGCAGAGGCTCTCAGTATCCTAATCACTGATAGTAGCCTTGATGCCAGTCAAGGCTTTTGGAGCTAGTCTGGGAGGAGGTGAAGGGGTGAAGTGGTATAATCTTAATTCCATTTTACCAAAAGTTTTCTGGTTCATTCACTTTTAGCTCAGTCAGTGGTTGGAATCTGTTTTTTAGCTGGACGTCTGGTGATGCTACATATGATCTTGTGATGCCAGCATTCTTCTTTCTAATCCAGTGCTGCTTTGGCTGGGCACCAAGTGTATGCCAGGTGGCATCATTTTGTTTAAATCCCTTTGCTTTGCTCAGATTTGGGAATGACACTTTATCATCCAAGTTTAAATTCACAGTCTTGCCACATTGTGTGATCGGGATCGTCTCCTGAAGTCCTCTTTCAGATCCAAAGCAAAAATCTTTGTAGCACACCGATTTCCTGTTGATATTTCCAACAATTTTGTCAGAAAGAGTTTGTAGTAGTTGTTTTTTCCCCAGACATGTTGAAAAATAAATACCAAGGCTGCAGTTGCTGGTCCAACATGTTGTTTAAAAAGTAAAAAATAAGTAAAAACTTAAAAATCCAATTAAAAGAAAAAAGTAATGTAAAAAGTTGATCATAAAATCATTGGCTAAATGTGGAGATAACAAAAAAGAAAAGTAAAGCTGGCATGAGCAAGCAGAGGAGCCCCAGCTTTTCAGCAGGAAGCAGTATCTGTGCTCAACATTTGTGCATATTTAGAATTAGGACATGGGTTGCATAAACCAATTTAGTTGCTTATGCAATTGGTTTATCATCTGAACATTTCAAAATTAAGTTTTTAGAGTATTAACCTAACCTAAGTATTAACCTAAATCTAGAAAATGTACTGCCAGCACAGTGTTTTTTAAAGAATCAATATTATTATCTACAAACCATACAGCTCCAACAGAAAAGAGTCATGTTTTGACAGATATGTGATTGTTAAACTCTGCTTATTTTAATAAATTAAATACAGTGCTTTGAACAGACCAGGCAATGGTCACAAATTGTCCGTTTTCCCTTGAAAATTTAACTACAGTGAAAACCAAAGCAGGAGAGTATAAAAACAAATCAATAGGTTCAAATTTTAGAAAATGTTCTGTAAAGTGCCACAGCACGTGTACGCCTCATTTATCAAGAAAAGGGAAATATATGTTAATTCAATTTACATTTTTTACTGTACAATGTATAAAACAATCTGTGCAAACACACATCTTTGAGCATGCACAACCCCCTAGCTTTACAGAAAATGCATATTTTGAAAATGTAAAATATAGACACACATGGGAGTACCAATTCACTTGTAAATATTTAATATTGCTCACTAAAATTATCTTACATCCCTTGGCCATTTGAGTGTATCAAAAATCACTCCCAAAAGGAGAAAATGTGTAAATGCACAAAATACAGCTGACATGTTGCAAATTTAAACGTGCAACATACTGTATAAACTGTGCCAAATTAAAGACACATTGCATTTGCATGAAACACAGACAACTTTGACTGTGCAAACAGATGAGCTCATACAAATCACCAGATTTAGTAGCAACATTTAGATAATGTGGGCTCTTCTTAATATTTGAGGCTGAAATTCATAGTCTCTCTTCTTGCTGATCTCCACAGGAGTTTACAGGCTTGACTGAATAAGCTCATATGTCCATGTCATCTGAGTCAGAGCTGCTTGTAGACTGAGACTCCTCCTGGGACTCTCCCCAAACAAACCTGTAATTGTTCTCCAACTCCTGCTGTCTCTTTTGCTCTTTGTAAACTTCTTCTGTGCCGCCAGTCTGAGGATCAGAAAATATACTATATGTGACAAAAGGCTTTAGAATTGTTAATAACTGTTAAAAAGTGACCTGAATCTGTCAAACATTACCAGCAGGTTTATGAGGAGTTCCCTGAAAGACTTTGTATCTTCTTCAGTCAGCCACTGATCACCTGCTTCATCTGCATTCTTTCGTGTTAAGATTCTAACTTCAATTTTACCTGAAACAAAGTAAGGCAACCTTGACAGTTAAGCCTGGAAATTGTAACAAAAAAGGAAGTTGTGCATCTTCAATTGTGAGTGCTAGACCCAGAAAAAGAACTAAATTTTACTATAATGAAAATCCGGACAGAGATACTCACATTATTAGTCCCAAACAGCAATGGACTATTGTAATTGCTTTGCAACACACAAAGGCTAACTCAGCATATTAAAAAAATTACGTGTTTAAAACGTCAAGAGCAGACAGCACTAAGAGAGTTTCTTTTTAAAGATGTTTTAGCATGCCATGTACGTTGTTTACTTCTTTGTTGATTTTCTCCTAGCTAACGTCATGCGAATTGCAATTATGTTTGGTTAGCCCCGAGTCGCTTTGTCCTGCCTTGAGGAAAACGAGCTGGCATTGAGTTTTACCAGACTCCTTGCTGATATATATAGCGAGGAGCCTGGACTGCCAGGCTAAAGAAGTGGGGCATCAAAATTTATCCAAATTCTTTGTAGATGAAACCCAGTTTCTGAGTCACAACCCATAAATTATTATAATTTAAAAATTCTGAATTGGCTTAAATTCATATCAATTATTTATTACAAAGGCCTTAACACAACTCAATTGGAAAAACTAAACTCAACTGATTGGTCTGATTGGTCACACTGATTAAAAAATCCTCTTGGACCCATGCCCAATTTGGTAATGACCAAAATACAAAAATTAGGTTCCTATATAATATATGGGGGCTTAACATGTGTTAATAAAAGCATGGGGAAAGTGCGCAACAGCGCCCCCTGGAAAAAACACAACCTTGTAAGTTTCTTGTGTTTTCCAAACATCTGACAGCCATTTTAGAGAACCCCATCTGAGATAGCAACACACTTCAACCTCAGCACCGGCACCAGGTTGCAACGGCCAATCATCGCCGCTTGTGGTTTTAATTGATTTTATTGTTCTTTAGTAAAAGTAAATGCTAAAGCGTTTCTTCAGAGCCTTTGAAGAAGGCTTCAAGCCAAAACAAGAAACTAGCCAAAGAACAATAAAATAAATAATGCGAGTACCTCTGTCCGGATTTTGAATATAATAACTTTAATGTGCTATCCTTCAAATGTTTTGAGTTAAACCTGTAATTCTTGAAGTATTGGGAAAGATTTTGACCTAGAATGATGCAGACAGGACAATGGATGACAAAAGACCCATGGAGAACACAGACTAGTCATAATAGTTAACTAAGTTCTAAATAAACATCTCCTAAATACAACCATTTAACCACATCTGAACATCTTATGTGAAATGTTGTACAATTAAAAAGCCATAATTATGTAGGTTTTGAGGTTGAAGGAGAAATACAGAAGATAATATAAGTCACAGATGGAATAAAGAGAAAGGCCATGAGTGTTTTCAGGCACTACTCTTCGTACCTTCGGCCTTCAGTCCTGCTTTCTCTAGCTGCTCTTTAACCACGTCCTTTATGTGCTGCCACTGGGGATCTCCTTCGCCCATCTCCTGAACTTTGAATTCCCCATCAGGGCTGCTGCCCGTCTTATACTTAGTTATTTTGATCTTAACATGGTCGTCAGATTCTTGTTCTGGAGTGACGAGACAAAAAACAAAAAACAAAAAACAAAAAAAAAAAACAGCCAAGTTCACCTCAAAATTTTCAGCAGGACTACGAGCCTTGAATACTAAATCCAAATAACGTTTCTCTCAAATTTATACTTTGTTGCTTATAACTATGTTTTTTTTTATTGCTTTGATTGTGTGATGGAGGATGTGACACAAGACACCTGTACTCGCGGATGAAGCATGAAGAAGATGCAGACACAGATTGCATATAAAGGGCCACACTGCTTGGTTACCTGGATGCTTTGGTGCTAGACTAGGACTTCCTCGTGTTGGGTCACTGCCTCTTTGAACTCCAGTTGCTTGCTGCTCCTCATCTTGCCCTTCTTTATCTTCTAAATGATCCAGTAGTTTGTCCAGTGTAGTTTCGAGAGCTTGTGTTGCCTGAGAACGGTCAAACTCTCCTTTAAGACCCTCTGTCTCTAGTTCTTGCTGTGCCTGCCGAAAAGACAAATAACACTTGTAAGATCCTGAAAGATTGAAATCAAACCAATCTTTAGTAAAAAATATATACCTCATTTATAATGTTGTCGAACTCTTTCTGCATTTCGTCCTTTATCTCTTCAATTTTATCTGATGGCACTGTGAGGTCTGCGATCTCCTCCTCAAACTCCTCTAGCAGCAAACGTTCATCTTCGTCCTTGTCTTCTTTAATGTGTTTATCTGTTACTATGTCATTTGTTTGTTTCTCTTGTTGTTTCTGTGCTTTCTGAAAGACAACTAATTAGATGGCACAAGAGTGATACTTGGAAGTAGTTTGTAAGTTTATAAAACTGACCAACCTTTTTGTTACTTTCTTTGAGGTGTTGGACAAATTTCATCAAGTCTGCAGGGTCTGTGATGATTTTAAAGTTAAACCTTTCAACTGAAAGAAAAAAAGTAAAAAACAAGAGATGTAGATTGTTGGTTGCGTGATATTTATGCCGTTTTATTTTTTTATTTTTAACTTACTGCTGTGGTTAATGTGAGTTTAGGAATGTTTTTGTATTTGCACAGTTCACACCAAACAAATCCTTATTGACTCAGTTGTCGGGCAATAAAGTATTGAATTGAATCCCGTAGATAGAATTGTGTTGAAGAGTTTTTAAACGAAATTAACTGTTGAAAAGGCTGCCTTGTGACTGTAGCGCTGGCCCTTTATAGGCCAGAGCCTGAGGCTGCCAGTGTGCTGTGTGGGTTGTGAGCAAGAGGAGAGGAAAAGGAGAGATGATGCAGAGAGACTCGCAAGAGATTAGAGTCTAAAGTTTAGTTTAAGCACCTTTATGTCAAAGTTTACAGGTTATTTGATATCCCACATTGAAGCTGTGCGTAAAAACCAAACCACACTGATTTCAAAGTTTAAAGAAAGATACCATTGTAAAGGGGATTCAATTCGTCTTAATTAAAGCAACCACTAAACTACAAGTGAATGTTTTTTGGGGTTCTAACCGGACCCACAACAGGGATTTGAACTTTCCAAACCAGAATAATTAGAACAATATCTTTTAAAAACTACGTAAAAATAATAATGAATTTCATGGGTTCTTTCAAGTTCTCAAATGCAGGGATAATAATTACCTTCTTCACCATCATCAGTGACTTCATTTTCTGAATGTGGGTTCTTACTATCATCAGCTCCCTGATAGAACAGAGAATTATTGTGAAATAGATTTTTAATAACAAACTAAGACTGACAGCATTTTATATAGTGTTGAAAATTTAATTCAAACAATCCTACAGTAAAATGTATTACTTTGAATGACCACCCCCAAAAATTTGTACCTCTTGCTTGGATGCCATTGAACTTCTTGTCTTTTTAACACCATCCCAGAACTCTGAGTCTTCTTCTTCTGATATATCAGTAGTATCTGTTTCAACATGATCTAACATTACATCTTTATACCGTAGATAGTTTAGATAAATATGAAAATGTATGTGCGTTGTTATGTCACTACATCAATTTTCTGTTAATTTAAAAAGAAACCTTCTGTGTTTGACTGCTCTGAGTCATCCCCCGGTGTGGACTCTTCTGTTCCGTCCACTGCTCTATCTGCCCCTTCATGACCAGCCAGAATCTCATCAAGACTCTTCAGCTCCTCCGAGATCTGCTCCACTTTACGCTTTGTGTCAGCTGGGATTAGGTGACAAAGAGGAGAACAAGAGAAGTGTTGGAAGGAAGGAAAAAAAGACAGACAAAGCATTATAATAAAATGAATACAAAGAAAATACAAAATAAAACTGTAAACATCTTATTCCAGCTCCCGATACAATGGTAACTCGCTCTATGAATTCACTAAAGAAAAACAAGTGCGAACAAAAACAAGCTGTTGTCTACAATCATCCAAGGGCACTGTAACCAGTGACCACAGATCCCAGGGCAGATAGCTGCTAAAACTGATAGTGGAGCAATGTTAAATTATAAATATATCTGGTAAAAGTTTGTTCATGTCTGTATCTGCACATAAGGAATAGATCCTAATTCAGTTTTATGCTCAGAATACAAAACATATCGGATGAGAGACTTTGAAATCAAGGTTAAACACGTTCTTGTTTGGCAAACCACTGAAATGTTGAACAACCCTTTTTGAGCATAGTCAACTTACAGACTTGAGCTTTGACATAATCCATGTACTGCTGGGCACTTAGCGCTGGCTGGCACACAATGCCCTGAGGTTTGGCTGTGGAGGGTGGTCTCAGAAATGGATGCTGGCAGGTGCGACTGGTGTGTATTGTCAGCACATAGCGACACGACTGAGGTTCATCCACTCGGGCAATGTAGTCTCCTGAGCCTTCCTCACATACAAACTGGAAAGTGCACAGTATTATTTTGTGTTATATATAGTCCATCTCTTTTTAAACTATCGTAAAGTGAAACAGAATAAATTTGAAAACAATAGTTGTAGTGTAAAAATATAAAAATATAGCTTACTCGCACTTCAGCTTCTCTAGGATTTCCATTAAGATCACATTTAGAGCCGTTTACATAAGTCTGACTGTGGTAACGTTTCAATCTGTGCTGTTTAGAGGCCTGTAAAGAATAATAGACAATAGCAGGTTACTGTGAGAGTTGGTATGGTCTTTCATTCCACTGACTGTAAGGGGTCTTAGGGTGCAATCACACCTTCCATGTTAAGTTCCATGTCTGTTAGCACGGTTCCCTTGGATAAGTGTGAATGCCCCAGACGCACCTCAGTGTGCGGTTTATGGTAGAGAAATAAACATTTAATTCACAGGCAACAGCTCTGGTGAAAATTCCTGTGGTCAGCCTGCTACTTGCATGCTCCCTTCAAAACTTGCAACATCTGCAGCACTGTACTGTGTGATAAAACTACACATTTTAGAGTGGCCTTTTTTGTGGCCAGCTTAAGGCACACCTGTGCAATTGTCATGCTCTCTAATCAGCATCTTAAAATGCTCTACCTAAGGTGGATGGATTATCTTGTCAAATGAGAGATTGCTCACCAACACATATTTGTGAACAATATTTGAGGAAAAAAAGGCCTTTTGTCTACAAAGAAAAAGTTTTAGATCTTTGAGTTCAGCTCATTAAAAATGGGGGAAAAAAAACCTTTACATTTTTGTTTGGTATACATGTTTTATGTTAGCCCAAATGCTAATAAAGCATGTTACCATTGCATTTTACCTTCTCAGTGCTGTATTTTTGTTCAGAATATGATGATACAGAATATGATATGATTTTGTTCGGTCCAGGGTTTCACTAAATTAAGCCGAATACAAGTGTGAACTTAACTTAGTGTCATTAATTTTCAACAGCTTGTCCTATTATGAATTGTTGGGAGCTGGAGACATTGTCAGTTGCTGGACTATGCCAGTTTACAACAACCTTTATGTAGTCTAACTTTAAGGATGTGTTAAAACTTTCCAGCGATTACAGATTTCTTTACAGCTTTTACAGTGTTTTGTTGTTAGACTAAAAATGTATCCCCTTTTATAACACTACCATTGTTGCTGTTCCCCATTATATTGTAATGCCCCGTACTCACAGACACGTAACAGTTGAAATCTTTAGCGTGTTTTATTAACAAGTTGCCAATAATAAGAAGTACGGCTGTCACAGCCACAACTCACGCATAAGTCTCAAAATGTAAGAATCACTTCTAACGAGCCCTGCTTCTCAGTAATGTCCATGAATAAGTCGGACTCACTGCTTCTCCTTATAGTAGCCTCCAATACTTGTTCTCCCTCGTGTTGCTTCCAGGTAGGAAAACTATAAAATGACAGCTTGTTTTCAATCTTCCTTTTTTCAATTTGTGGGATGCACATCCAGGGCACAAAGCTCCTGTTCCACCACATCCCAAAGATGCTCTATTGGGTTGAGATCTGGTGACTGTGGGGGCCATTTCTGTTCAGTGAACTCATTGTCATGTTCAAGAAACCAATTTGAAATGATTCAAGCTTTGTGACATGCTGCATTATCCTGCTGGAAGTGGCCATCAGAGGATGGGTACGTGGTGGTCATAAATAGATGGACACGGTCAGAAACAATGCTCAGGTAGGCCGTGGCATTTAAACGATGCCCAATTGGCACTAAGGGGCCTAAAGTGTGCCAAGAAAACATGCCCCACACCATTACACCACCACCACCAGCCAGGTAACAAGGCATGATGGATCCATGTTCTCATTCTGTTTACGCCAAGTTCTGACTCTACCTTCTAAAAGGTCTCAACAGAAATCAAGACTCATCAGACCAGGCAACATTTTTCCAGTCTTCAACTGTCCAATTTTGGTGAGCTCGTGCAAATTGTAGACTCTTTTTCCTATTTGTAATGGAGATGAGTGGTACCCGGTGGGGTCTGCTGTTGTAACCCACCCGCCTCAAGGTTGTGCATGTTGTGGCTTCACAAATGCTTTGCTGCATACCTCGGTTGTAACGAGTGGTTATTTCAGTCAAAGTTGCTCTTCTATCAGCTCGAATCAGTCGGCCAATTCTCTTCTGACCTCTAGCATCAACAGGCATTTTCGCCCACTGGACTGCAGCATACTGGATGTTTTTCCCTTTTCACACCATTCTTTGTAAACCCTAGAAATGGTTGTGTGTGTGAAAATCCCAGTAACTGAGCAGATTGTGAAATACTCAGACCGGCCCGTCTGGCACCAACAACCATGCCACGCTCAAAATTGCTTAAGTCACCTTTCTTTCCAATTCCTTGTCTTGTCAAGGACCACACCCCTAAATGCACTGAAGCAACTGCCATGTGATTGGTTGATTAGATTTTTGCATTAATGAGAAATTGCACAGGTGTTCCTAATAATCCTTTAGGTGAGTGTATATATTACTGATGTAGCACTGCAGTGGCCAAGGAAAATAGCGCCTTGATCCTGTCAGCTGCCGCAACGCTGTCATTGTGACGTCACATTCCAATGCTCTATAATTTGACCTTTATTTCTTTTGGATATATATCAAACCAATGTTGGAAGAGCCTAAGTAATTATCTTTGACAAGCCTTTTATTATGTTTGTCAGTGAATAATATCAAGTCAGTGGGACTGGCCCCTCAAATGACTCAATATTACAATTAAAATTTACCTTTGCAGTTTCATTGTTCCAGTCAAAATCAGACTCGTAATAGCCCAAGAAAAGTATGTCCCCTTTGATTTCTGTATCTATAGAGACATAACAACAGTTATTAACTAAGTGTGACATGTCATTAAAGAATCAAAAACACAGCATTAAGCTCTGACCTTCAAGGTGGTACTGTCTGATATGTTGCCCATTACAGAACTCATATGTCCACCAATCTTTTGTCTACAAGTAAAAACAGAGAGGAAAAAAAATGTAAGACTACACCCAGCAGCAATCACATCTGTCAATTGAAGTAGCTTAAATCATTGAACCATTCCTTTGATTTGATTTTGTTTTCTGTACAAATAACACAATGAAAACATAACACTGACAGTTAAAGGTGCTCAAGGCTTAATCAGAGATTGTATACCTTAATCAAACACGGGGCGTCATGCAGTTGACTGAGCAGGTCTGGGATGTCAGGCCCGGTGTATCCTTGTGTCTCAGGCTCAGTGGCTGGGTCCTGATGAAAGCGGACAGCCTGCGCGGGCAGACGGCACTCATACAGCTGCTTGTACTTGTTGGACACCATCATCACCTCCTCAGTCTTTGTCTGCAGGAAATAAATGTGGTAAACTACAGCTTACCGACCCACATTATAACAACTTTCCTTCTTTATATTAATATAGCATCATATTTTTAACGTTGATAATTAATTTACAATGGACTTAAAAGGAAGTTAAAGTACAGCTGTCAGCGACTACGCGTTAAGTCCAGTTCTGATTCCCGTGGTTTGCGAAATAAATTAGTCTGTTTTGCATTCATTGCATAGTTTTGGTTTAAAGAAGCTAGTCATAAATAGACAAGAAATTATGTGTTAGCTTGTGACTGTCAACCTTACTTGACTGAAGTGTCATATTTAGCTAAAGGCTAGTCACTAGCTCCTTCGCAATCACGCACCTGTCCCAGGATGACGGGGTCGGGAAGTATTTGAATCCCATACTTCATCTCGTTGAGCTCCTCCAAATTTAAGAAAGCTGGAACACAAAGGGGACATATCAATAAAAACGCAAAAAACCACTTCGACCATTGTACCAAGGAAGCAGCCATGACTGACACTCTCCTCAAAGCCCCATTAGTCGGCACAGCAACAAAACACAGAACGCATGACATGGGTGCAGCTGATTGGCCGAGCTCAGTTAAACCACTCAGCTATTGGCTGATTTAAGTGTCAATCAAAGCGTTCATGGTCCCAGGGTGTGTTCGTCTAATACAACAACAGAGGGTAAGCGGGCGGTGTTATTGTGTTCATTATGATAAAACACCCCACACCTAACTGACAACGTTTGTCCTTAAATAAAATAAAAACACATTTGTGGCAAAACCGGCCTTATTTGGCCCGATAAAAATGCGTGTTACGAGCCAATTTGGCCTAATGACATGGTTAATTTTAACGTATGTTTTGAAGGTTGAAGGTTTCTAATAGGCTATTAATACATTGTAGCATATATATTTAATTGCTTCTAAATGTAGGCTCTGCTTAATAATCGGTTTGTTGCCACTTTTGAAGGCATAGACTTGGCTAAGGGTCAACGTCTATTATTTTATTCTATTTTCATAAGTCCATTTGATGACCTGGTTTTGCACACGGTGTAATTGAAACAAAAAGGCATAACTCACACACACACACACACACACACACACACACACACACACACACACACACACACACACACACACACACACACGCTATGTATATCCCCCAGTTTCTCTTATAGCTGGATATGATATGGGGATTAGGTGGAGAGGCCATTAGTGGATGCCCTCCGCTGCGTTGTCCTCCGCGCTGCTGCTGAGGTGCTGGGCACTCACATGCAGTGCCTCATATGTTTCATGGTCGCTCCCTCTTCATATGCAGGCTGCTCCTATTTGACTGATCGAGCGGATTTATTAGAATAGGCAAGACACCCTTGAGACCATAGCAGCGAAAGAAGCAGCAACCTTGTAGGTTTGCACGGAGGTGAGCTCCCTCTTTTGATTGATTTATCTTTAATAATAGGCCTATACCCAGTACAATGCACGCTATTCTTACTGCTTTTTACCGGTCGGTGCTAACCTTCATGTTTAATTTGAGAATCTGGGCTAAATCCCAGTTTCTTTGCATGCGAGGTCCAGATGTGCGTCTTTATGGTTTTGAGACGCTCTGCGTGTTTTAACCAGTGTCCAGATATGTCTCAGGCCTGGTTGGGACACAAAGGCGGCTATGTGACCAATATATAAACGCATTTCTAGACATTATGTCATGTTTCCCAATTTACAGTAGGCTAATTTAAGAGTCGACATAATGACTGCAAGCTGACACTTTAAGATTCTGCTAGCCTTAGCTAGCCTGATTATACATTACCTTTAAAGTTCACAGTATTATAACCAACATTTCACAATATAAATTGTCTAAGTCCAATGCAGGACATGTTAGTTGCACTCATTTGAGCTTACTCTAGTTTACAGTTTTTAGTCAGTCTGTTATATACAAATCACCAGATAGATAGATAGATGGAGAGAGAGAAATACTTTATTAATCCTAAAGGAAATTGTGAAGCAGTCTGTTGCTAACATACACACATCACAAAGATGTATAAAAAAAAGTGTCAATAAATTAAAAAGTTGCATTGCTAAAATATAAATAATATACAGAGGAATAAAATCACTAAAAGCTTAATTAACAATGATCATCACATCTTTTCCTCCCCTCGCCTCCCTCTCCCAGCAGTGGCTGCGTTATATAGCCTGATGGCCCGTGGAACAATCGAGTTCCTGGGTCTCTCAGTTCAAAACCTCAGTGAGTGGAGTCTGATGCTAAAAGAGCTCCTCTGGTGGGAGAACACAATGTACAGGGTGTGGTTCCAAATGGAGAGGATCACTCTGATCTTAGACAGAGTCATCTGCTCCACCACCGGCTCCACAGAGCCTAAGGAAAGTCCCACCACAGAGCCTGCTTTCTTTATCATCCTGTTCAGTCTCTGTTTCCCTCTTCTTCACTGTCCCCCCAGCACGCTACAACATAGAAAAGCACACTAAAAACAAAACTAAAAACTGACTGGAAGAACATGTTCAAAAGTTTAGAGCATACATTAAAGCAGCGGTCCCCAACCCCCGGACCAGTCATTTGGTAAAGGGCCGCAGAGAAAGAATAAAAACGTATTTTTTTTTTTTCGTTTTAGTTATTATCTGAGTCTGAATGGTGTGAACAATGTTTTAATTTGAAAAATGGCCAGATTCCTTCTATTACATCCGTCTAAGACTAACTCTTGACCAAGCGTCTCCCATGGAACCTCATAAATGGTTGTTGCATAAGGGCGCCGACATACGCCAAAATACAGCAAAATACAGAGATATACCGCCGTCCACCAGAGGGCATGCTCCAAAAGCGAAAATATAAGGAGAAACCCAATGGTGACTTTACAGGTGTAAAAAACATGTTTACAGCCTGGTACAAAAGATGGCTCCTGTCTCTAGAGCTAAGTTTTTACTACGTGACAACTCTGGGTCGACTCCTGGTCATCGTAAAAAACAAACATCTTTGGAAAATTTCTTTGCAAAGGCCCAGTGAGGAGACAGAAGAAGAGCATACGACTTCCAAGACAAAGTAAGCTGCATTTAACAGACAATACCAAGAGTCCTACTTAAAATATGTCTAATATGTCTCTAATGAGGCAATGAAGCCTTCAAAACTGCTTTGTCACTTGGAAAGCAAGCACCCTGTATTGGAAGACACGTTTATTAATATATTTAGAAAATGTTACAGTTTTTATGCCTTAAAGGCCGGTCTGTGAAAACATTGAACCGGTCCATGGCACATAAAAGGTTGGTGACCGCCAGATTAAAGGATGACTTCTTGTACACTTTGTCTAAGCTGGGCTGGTCAGTTGTCCACTTGAGTTTTAGGCTCTTGAAACATCTCGTGCACAAATGTCATGTCTAACAGAAAGGTCTTTCACTGTAACCAAGATTAAACGCTGTATTGTTCAGATTGTTCAACATTTTCCTTCTTTCACCAGGCCCCCTCTTCACCCTCCCTTATACAGTACACTACTGCAGTGTCATCCGTTGAATTTCTGCAGGTGGCATGTATCCGTGTTGTAGTGGAAGTCGGTGGTGTAGAGGGTGTAGAGGAAGGGCAAAAGCACCGTGCCCTGGGGGGCACCAGTGCTGCTGGTCAGTATTAAGAACCTACAGCTCCATATTCACACAAACTGTGGCCTATTGGTGAGATAGTCAACACCAGGTGAGGATCAACAGCCATAATGTTCAGTTTGTCCTGGAGTAGATGGTGCTGGGTGGTGGTAAAGGCGCTAGGAAATAAAAAAAAATAGCACCCTGACTGAGAGTCACATCCAGATAGGAGAGTGTGCGAGGAGGTCTTCAACGCCAACCTTCTCTTGGTAGGCAAACTGAAGCGGGTTCCTTACACTCTGCACTTAGGGTCAGTCATGAGCTGCAGAAAGAGTCGCTCTAGTGTTTTCGTCACGTGAGGACAACTGACCTGTAGTCATTCAGCTCAATGTGCAAACTCTTTTTTGTAACTGGAACAATGCATGATGTTTTTCACAGTGAAGGGACCCTCCCTAGGCTCAGATTGTAGACCTGCTGTAGAGGGTGACCAAGTTCAACAGCACAGGCCTTCAACAGCCTTGGACACACCCGGTCAGAACCAGCTGCCTTCCTGGGACAGAGTTGCCATAGCTAGGTCCTCAGCAGATTAGAAGTGATGGAGGGTGGAGGAGAAGTAGGGGCACAGCAGATTGAGGGAGCGAGAGGGCCTGGAAGAGGAGGAGGGATAGAGTAGTGAATGTCAGGAGGAGGGCCTGAAGAGGGTTGCAGGGGGAAAGAGTCATAGGGGAGCTTAACCAGTTAAAGAAGATATTTAATTCATCTGCTTTGCAGGTCCCTGCAACTCTTCCTGTCCTTCCTGCTAAAGCCAGTAATGTTTTACATACCATTCCAGACTTCCCACATGTTGTTATCCATCAGCTTTGTCTCCAGCTTCTAAGGACATATATTATACTCTACCACAATAATAATACTGAGGAAGAATACTGATTTATTTTTTTAGCATTACAGTCACCAAATTGTGCAATTACACAGGTCTGCTGCTCAGCTGACTGGTTGCTTTGTGTTAACTATTGATTTATTCAGATGCCCAAAATTACTCTAAATGGACCACCCCTGGGCCTGGGATTACCCAGGGGGTGGTAAGATTATAGCTACTGAAGCACCATATGTTAACCTACACAAATTTGGCCTCTAAAATTGGTTTGTTACTGTTTTAAAAAGTAAACCTTTATTTACTTTTTAGATAGGGAAGGTTCTCACTTGTCTGTGTTTCCTGTCTGGTTTCTGGAGATGCAGGTGTCTTTCATTGACTGGATAAAGCCAGGTGGGCATATTACTATCTTGTAAATTACACCAGCGGTCCCCAACCTTTTATGTGCCACGGACCGGTTCAATGCCAGACAATTTTTTCACGAACCGGCCTTTAAGGTGTGGCGGATAAATACACAAAATAAAATACAACAAGCAGCATAAAAACTGTAATATTTTCTAAATATATTAATAAACGTGTCTTTTAATGCAGGGTGCTTGGTCTCCAAGTGACGAAGCAGTTTTGAAGGTTTCATTGCCTCATTAGAGACTCGCTTGGTGCGCGGGAATCACCTGTTGCTATAAATCCATATTTTAGGACTCTTGGTATTGTCTGTTAAATGCAGCTTACTTTGTCTTGGAAGTCCGATGCTATTCTTCTGTCTCCTCACTGGGTCTTTTCCCCTTTTCCCTTGTCTTGGTGAGGTATTTCTTCAGTGTAATTTGGCTCATAATCCACTATGCACAGAACATACACCCAATCATCAAAATATCATGTTAGAGCAACAGAGGAGTTTTGTGTTTGTAAACATTTGTAAAAGGCAGGCCAAAAACTGGGATTGAAAACATCGGCTTTCACTTAAGTGAGAAAAAGGAACAAGACAGAAAAGCATGAATGGGGTTTGGTAAAATAGTTTCAAATGTCTAAAATATAATCTGTTTTTGAAGCCTTACTGCAGAGGTCATTTTTGCCATTTTGATAATACAACAGATTTAGTAAAATGAACAGTGCTAGTGATTTGTCCCATCTGGAATGGGAAGCGCTATAAAAAAACAACATAACATATAATTTCTATAGGCCTAAGCAATTATTAGTTAATTATGTTAAAATATGTATATCACTTTTACTATTTATAAAAGCCGCTTGTACTTTTTATGTAAACTGCTTTTATATACACTCACCTAAAGGATTATTAGGAACACCTGTTCAATTTCTCATTAATGCTAGAATCTAATCAACCAATCACATGGCAGTTGCTTCAGTGCATTTAGGGGTGTGGTCCTGGTCAAGGCAATCTCCTGAACTCCAAACTGAATGTCAAAATGGGAAAGAAAGGTGATTTAAGCAATTTTGAGCGTGGCGTGGTTGTTGTGCCAGACGGGCCGGTCTGAGTATTTCACAATCTGCTCAGTTACTGGGATTTTCACTCACAACCATTTCTAGGGTTTATAAAGAATAGTGTGAAAAGGGAAAAACATCCAGTATGCGGTAGTCCTGTGGGCGAAAATGCCTTGTTGATGCTAGAGGTCAGAGGAGAATGGGCCGACTGATTCAAGCTGACAGAAGAGCAACTTTGACTGAAATAACCACTCGTTACAACCGAGGTATGCAGCAAAGCATTTGTAAAGCCACAACACGCACAACCTTGAGGCGGATGGGCTACAACAGCAGAAGACCCCACCGGGTACCACTCATCTCCACTACAAATAGGAAAAAGAGTCTACAATTTGCATGAGCTCACCAAAATTGGACAGTTGAAGACTGGAAAAATGTTGCCTGGTCTAATGAGTCTCGATTTATATTGAGACATTTAGAAGGTAGAGTCAGAATTTGGCGTAAACAGAATGAGAACATGGATCCATCATGCCTTGTTACCACTGTGCAGGCTGGTGGTGGTGGTGTAATGGTGTGGGGCATGTTTTCTTGGCACACTTTAGGCCCCTTAGTGCCAATTGGGCGTTGTTTAAATGCCACGGCCTACCTGAGCATTGTTTCTGACCATGTTCATCCCTTTATGACCACCATGTACCCATCCTCTGATGGCCACTTCCAGCAGGATAATGCAGCATGTCACAAAGCTCGAATCATTTCAAACTGGTTTCTTGAACATGACAATGAGTTCACTGTACTAAAATGGCCCACACATTCACAAGATCTCAACCCAATAGAGCATCTTTGGGATGTGGTGGAACAGGAGCTTTGTGCCCTGGATGTACATCCCACAAATCTCCATCAACTGCAAGATGCTATCCTCTCAATATGGGTCAACATTTCTAAAGAATGCTTTCAGCACCTTGTTGAATCAATCAGTTCTGAAGGCGAAAGGGGTCAAACACAGTATTAGTATGGTGTTCTTAATAATCCTTTAGGTGAGTGTATATTCCATTGCTATTTTAAACAGGTCTAAGGAGTTTGTTGTTTTCATGTAGCTTTGGCAACTTGTTGAACTCACATAAACATGCCTTTTTTAATCATCTAACCCCACCTAGAATGGGTAGTGGGAAGCGAGGACGGGGAGAGCCATGGTGAAGACGCAGGCTTCTCTTATAATGGGTTTTCTGCCCCTGACCTTCAGCTGTCTGACGCTGTTGCTGATGGATCACTGCTACACTAACGCTGCTCAGGTGGTGACATTTGGCTAGCAACATGGCTTTTCTGGCGGGCTCTCTCGTCAGGCTCGCGCATGAGCAGTCTGTACTCACACATGAAGAGCCAGCGGGCAGAGGTCTGGCTGCTCTTCTTCAAGACTGCCCTTCTGTTGGCACTATCCTCCGCCAAGAGGGCGAGGGACTTGTGTGCCTTGTTGGTTCATCCTTTGTGCATGTCGCTCAGTGAGGATGGAGGGCTGCTTTCTTCTTTGGCCCAACCTGGCCTTTCATCCGAAGGTTATCACCCTGTCCTTCCGGCCCAGGGTGATCAGGAACAGAGCTCGCTGCCCCCCTTGGAGGGGTCGGCAGCAGGTGCGTGGTTACAGATGCTGTGCCCGGTCAGGGCTTTGCACTGCAATGTGGAGCGCACAGCGGGCTTTTGGGCATCAGACCGCTTATTTGTGTGCTTCGGGGCCAGGGGGCACTGGACCTCGTTGTCGGGCCAATGTTCGGCCCACTGGATTTAGGGGGGGGCAACGGGGCGGCCCATGTCTGCGGGCTCTGCTCTTGGGAGAAACGGTCAAGGGCTCGGCGGACAGAACAGATGCTCTTGGGAGAGACGATCTGTCCACCGACCATTGATACTGTAGTCTTGGGGCTTGACCATGGGGCCAGTGCAGCCTTGGGCATGGCTTGGTTAGGCCTGCAGGTGACGGCGTTCTGGGCGTGCATACTCTTGGGAGAGGTGAGCTCGCATTGCTCCCAAGGTTTTGTTCCCGTTCCAAGTTCGTGAGCCTGTCCAGCTGGGAGTGCATTGATCTCCTAGAGCCTTCGCCTCAGTAGGTAACCACTAGCGTAGGGTGGAGCACACACAAAGTAGAAATTATAGTTAACTTATGTAACTACATTTTCACGAGTGTGTGGGTAGCCCACCTACTCTCAGTCCCAGCTGGACTGCTTTCCTCTTTTGAGCTGGTTCAAAGAAGGGAGAGCGTTGAGGGTAGAAGGTTATAAACCATGAGGTTGTGCCAGGACGTTTGAATAATTGGTGCGTTGAGTGTTTTGATCTGTTGAGGGCTGGATGATTAATATGTTTCGGAAAAAGAGATTAAAACACACTGACAAGTGATTAGTTTATTAACTGAAAGGCCAATCAGGATGCTCTCTGTCTTACATGCACTTCATAAAGGCACACACGCACACTAGCACGGACACGCAATTTCTCTCACTCATCTCCGTAAAGTTTGCACCCCATCGGCACCCCATCATATCCCGCATATCTCTGCATATCTGCAGGAATATGTATAAAATAGGTATAGGTATAGGTAAATAGGTATATCTGTGTTCACCTGGCCCCCTGAATGCTCAGAAATGATCAGAAGTGTTATGCTTTGTGTTTGTGCTGGTTTTTGCTTTTATGTTTTTTAAGATAAAAAAGGTTATTTTTTTTATAACAACCTGACGTAATTACCGCCCAGCACCAGCAGGGGGCTATTGAACTCATATACCCATAGAATAATCAATAATATCTTCAAAATCATAACAGCACAAATGAATTTCTTTACGGCACAAACCAGCACAAACAATCTAGATAGTTTTGAAGTCAATCTGCATTTGATGGAGACCCAACTTCACGGAGAACCCCCCTCCCCCCCCTCTGCTGTACACGCACTGAATGGTTTGGAGCACAGTCTCTGTCTCACATGCGCACTATTGTTCGGGAGATTTTACTAATTTGTGGGAACCAGGGAGCCTCAATTTATATGCGGGACACTCCCGGAACTTCCGGCAGACTTGGTATGTCTGGATTTTTGTACTTCACTTGATGAATCGTCTCTTTGTATGCCCTGGTGGCTCAAATTATAACAGAACTCAGAAGGAAGAGGGGGTTTCCGGTAACTGCAGATTGCCTGTATTAAAATTAAACTTGGAGGAATTAGACAACATTATACTTCAACACACTAGACATTACTTCAACACACTATTCTTAATTGAATAATCTGTAGTTACATTTACTTATGTAACAAAAAGTAACTCAGTAACAATAATAGTTTCACAATTTTATGTTGTATTAAATAGATTTGCATATGTAATGAGAGCTGTCTGTCAGATTTAAGGATGCTATCGCTGAGAAAGACATTGTTGCTGGCCATCCTGGTGTCTGTGGTGCTGGTGCTGGCTCTTTTGCTCTCGTGGCCCACCCGGGCTTACAGCACTGTGGATGTTTGGCAGCGACTAGGGCCTTTAGTCGAGAGGAATCTGGAGGAGAAACTAAGAGAAACTGATCAACGGCTAGGCAACATCCCCATCCACGTGAGGAACAATGTAGCAAGGTAAGAGTCGGCATAACTTTTATTTTATAGCATATGTTTGTCAAGACCAGACTAACTGAGCTCAAGTCATAACCAAAAAGTAAAGTAGGAAGGAAAGAAATACTTTCCATGGCTTATGGCAAGTAACAGATTCAAAACTGAAAGACTACAAGTACAATCACACACTGTTCTGGCAGCTGTTAGACGAGTGGAGTGTGGGCTTATGAGTGATTCTAAAAATGTTCTTGTATTTATTATAAATGTTTTCTATACAACTACAAATTAATGAGTTGAGGACATTCTGAGTAAAAATGCCCAAAGTCCAGTGCTGTATTATAATACTATCTACGTATACTTATGTATAATATTGAATACTACAATCTGTTGTCTTTTGTGTGTCTGTTGTCTTTTCTAGCCTGTTGGCACGTAATGGATGTGTTTGTGAAGGAGAGAGTGGTGGTATAAACCTGCCATTTGCCCAGCTCTTGTTTTCTCGTATTTCTACTCTCCCCCTGCACACTGCCTTCAAGGCCTCCGAGCTGGAAGAAATTAAGAAGATACGTGCCCAGGAGTACAAGAGTTTCCAGAAGAGGTAAACACTGACACTCTCAGTTTATACTATATCTGGATGGACACTAAGAATTTATTTTTAGTTTGATACATTATACATTTATCCTTGCCCTTAGGTTACAGACCCCTGCTGATGTTCTTATTATAGCAGAGGCAAACAACCCATTACAATATCCTATACAGGGAGTGGAGGTTCGACCCTTAAAAACAATCATCATCCCCGGTATGACTTCAGATCAATTGGGGTACACATTTAAAAATTTGGTGCGTGAGTAAGTAACTCTTCTGTTTCGTCTTAGGTTTGGCCTTACATGAGATTCCCAGAGACCACTATACAGTAAGTACACAGAGTTCATCAGAGTGATCACTCTTGCTGCATATTAGCTGTATTTTCATTTTGGTTTGAACTGTTACTGTGTAGGTAAGCATCACTGCCACTCTGGGAACACTAAATGTAGCAGCAGAAGTAAACGCTGTGAAAATCAAAGGTGATGGTGAGATGCACATGACTCTATCGAGTAGCCTCCTGCCTAACCTGAACAGACAGCTGCAGTTTGTTACGTACACAAACACGCAATTTCATCCCAGTACGGCCGACGCAGGTGAGGACTGTCTTAAGAACTTATCTCAGTTTAGTCTTAAGCATAACTTGGATGGCCAATGAAGTTAGGAGTTTAGGAATATCTTGTCATGTAATTAAGTTTCTTGAATATAATATGCTTTAGTATGTGGAAAGTTAATTTATAACTTATTTTCTCCTATAGTGCAATTCAAGACAGAGCGGCATCAAGCCACATTTGTCATTAAGATTCGTCACGGTACAACCCCAAAATTGTACAACACCGGCTCCAGAAGAGGTTAGAAATAATGAAAACCTGTTCATTACCAAATTATTATATTATTAGAAATGTGGAAAATGCAAGGACTAATTATTACATGTCTTCTCCACTGTCTCCACGGCACTATCCTTAGAGTACAATATCAGTGCCCTTGTTACCATCGCCACCAAGACTTTCCTGCGTTATGAAAAGCTTCAAGATCTTATTGACAGCGTAAGGAGATACTACCCGACTGTCACAATAGTGATCGCTGATGACAGTGAAAACCCCCAAACCATCTCCGGGCCTAACATTGAGCATTACATCATGCCTTTTGGAAAGGTGACTAAGATAAAGACACTTGCGTATACATTTGTTGTGACTTCTGGTGTGGCTTTCAGACATGCTAGCTCATTGTTGTGTGTTGTAGGGCTGGTTTGCTGGACGGAACCTGGCAGTATCACAAGTGACCACAAAGTATGTGTTGTGGGTCGATGACGACTTCATCTTCACAGCCAACACCAAACTAGAAAAGCTTGTGGATGTTTTAGAGAGAACAACTTTAGATCTGGTGGGTAGATAGATGATAATGTCATCAAAGTCCTGCCCCGATTGGATCATTAATGTATTTGTGCTTGTCCAGGTTGGTGGTGCGGTGCGGGAGGCCACAGGTTACACTGCCACCTATAGACAGACCATATCCATTGAGCCAGGGGAGGAGGACGGAGACTGTTTACACATTAGAAGAGGTTTTCATCATGCCATCGAGGGCTTCCCCAACTGTGTGGTCACTGATGGCGTAATCAACTTCTTTCTGGCTCGCACCGACAAAGTCCAGCAGGTTGGATTTGACCCAAAGCTGGTCAGGGTAGCCCACTTAGGTGAGTGCAGCAAATAACCTGTTCATTCACTACAGCCACAAAAAACATGTTAACAGCATAGAGTAAAAACATTTTCTTTCTAAGTTTAAGTTCAACTTTTCTTAAAAACTTTGTAAGGTCTCTCAGAGTATATTCCTGATCTAGCCTTACGGTGTTTTTACTTTGGAATAACCTGTATTTGAGTTATAGTTTTGTCTATTCCATTACATAGTCCATACCTTTGGTTAATACTGCAGTAGTGTAAGTAGGTAGGTAGAGTAAAGTTTAAAATATTGGAGGCAAAGGATGTCACAAATGTACTTTTAAATAAAGATGTTTTAAGCCTGTCTTCAGTGTTTGAAGTGTGTATATATATATATATATATATATATATATATATATATATATATATATATATACTGTATATCGTGTATTCAAGTTTAATTGATAATAATATAAGTGTCGTTTTTTCAGAGTTTTTCATTGATGGCTTGGGGTCCCTACATGTGGGCTCATGCGACGACGTAATAGTCAACCACGCAACCAAAATCAAACTTCCCTGGGTCAGCCAATCAGAGAGTGACAAGACATATGCCAAGTTCCGCTACCCGCCAGCCTCATCAGAAGCAGCGCAAACAAAAAAAGGCCTGTTATACTTTAAGAACCGCTTTCAATGTTTGACTCACAAATAGTTTTTCTCTTTCCACCATCTTAGTCCTCCACTCTTCCTGAGTTGCCAAAGATGTTTTTCTCTCTCGCAAACAAACACTTTTGTTTGCCTTTCCTTGAAAAAAGGAGTTTATTGATCAAGAAAATCTCAGTGTTCCCTTGGAGCAGCTCTGTGGCAAACCAGCATGTCCTCATACAGTTTTGTCCATATGTTACATGAAAATTATGGCTATTGTGAAATGATGAGCTGCCATAACAAACATGTGTTTACAGCATTGCTTTGTGTTTGTTCAGTAGCATCTGCAAAAACCTAAAGTCTTCACACTAAGACCAAGCCTTTGGGAATAAGGTAGCACCACCAGTCATTTTATTGTTATTTTATTGTGATTTATCAAGGTACAGTTCCTCATTCAGTTTGCACTATCCAAAAAGACTTGTACTTGAAAGATTAAGAGAGACCTCAATAAGGAGGATGAAGCCATGACCAAGGACAAAGTGACCTAACTATCAGACAGACTGACAATCCTGCAGTCAGGTCCTATGCCACAGCAAGAACAGATTCATCAGTGTTGGTTCCTAAACTCTGTGTCTGGCTGCATGAATCGGAACGGTTCATTTGGTTTGTCTCACAGGATTATTTCATTTTTCATTTGCGTGTGATTACGTCAGATGAGGAGAGAAAGTATTGTTCAGAACCAGTGTTATATGTCTTGAAGCCACTTTTTGTTCATTCAACATGCTCGTGCTGGCACTCTCCGGTTTCTTCAGCAAGCATCATAAAACGTTGAACATACGAATAAATGAACAAACCTGCATTTCTAAGAAGAGTGGACAGAACCTAAGTGCATGTTTAAACTTCTTGTCAGGACAGAAAAAAAGTATTAGTCGAGCATAAATGGTGAGTGATGAGAGTGAACTGAGGTAGAGAAACGTGCCAATTTTTCTACTGAGGGTCAAAGACTGATAACTTGCCTGCTGAGATGTTGTGGGTCGTTTTTATATCATGGCCTCTAGATGGCGCTCTTGTACCAAGCTATTCTTTCCTGTCAGGTCAAAAGAGTTTTTATATGTTCGTTCTTAGCAAAGAGGTGCCTCATATTTATTGAACAATGTTTAGTTTTTTTTATCTTAAAATTATTTATTTGTGAAGTATTTGTGCGCTTGAATTTTTTTTTACTTTGCCAAATTTAGCTCTTGGGACAGGAGACAGACCAAATTACAACACTTGATATGTTTATATTGAACTAAAAGTATTGTAATAATAACAAACATTAAAATATGTAATCTGTACACATTTTCTAAAACTAGAAATAAATATTGACTGCTTCACTTTTTTCTATTTAAATGTTCAGATGGGTTGACATGATTTATCTTAACTCTGATTTTATCTCTAAAGCAGGGGTGCCCAAAGTGGGGCCTCGGGGGGCTAAAATTGGACTGCTCCTATCATTTTTTGTGAATGAAAAAGCATACAAACTATTGCTTTATTTTGCAATGACAGTCAAGCATACTAAGCCATTGGTATTTACATATTTTACTGAAGAAGAGACAAATATATACTCCAGAAACAGCCTACTGCCCTCAGTCATGGGGACCACATTAACTTTAAAGATTAAAGGGTCTTAAAACAAAAACACTGGGAACTATATGGCAATCTAGGTAGGTGTGTGCACGTCTGCACACTTTGTAAGTCAACATTTAGTCCTATTTTTATGGATTTTTGGATTCTCTAGGTCAAAACAGCTTAAATTTCTTGGCTTCCAATTAGGTGCTACCTCATTAGACCAAAATGGAGGCAGTGGCTACAGACAAAGGCATTTTAAACAAACCTGAGAAAGGTTATTTACTTTCATTACATGCAAATGATTATTGTGTTTGGCTCGTGGCTCACTAACTAATTCACAAACTTCTACTTTCATTACTTTCATTTCTGAGAAGTTTGCATTTTTGGGTTTAAAGCTCTGTTCTAAATACAGGAATCACAACTAACCACAGCTGTGTCCACAAATATTTTGCAGACTATTACTTTTGTCCTTCCAGATTTTTAGGAGATAAGCTGCTTTTGATGGAAAGTGATTCATTGCATAGAAAATGATTGATACACACCATCTCTGCAATATCAAACACAAGTTATATTCTTTTTTCTTTAATCTGAAAAATAAAACATTTGAATAGATTGTTGCATAGACTATGATTAACAAGTCACAGTACAACTAGAGGGTGCTGTAGTAAAAGAAAAAACTATAATGGGCTAATGATGAGCTATACTATAATGTGCATAAAATAAAGCCACTTCATCTTTTAAAAAATTATGAGTTTTTCTGTGAACCCTCAAAATTCCATTTACAATCATAATGACGGTGACAAATAAACATGGCTGTTGTATTTCTGTCTCCCTTTTCCTTTTTCTGCTGGATTGTAATGACTTCTGCATTGTGTCAGTTTGCAAATGTGTTTTACTTTGATAAACACTGCAACAATAGCAGTATTAAAATAGCCCACCAAAGGGAAAACGCAGCTATTTGCTAACCTGCTGGAAGCATGATGTACAATAACATAGAAAATTTGAGGATATGGTTATTTAAGAACAGCGGAAAAAATCCCATTTGTCTGGTGGAATACAGTGGAGTTGGTCCCTTAAAGAAACATTTGGTACAAAACTATCCGTTGATACATTTAAAGCAGAATAAGAAAGAAAGCGTTATGAAGTTCAGTTGTAGCGCTATATCTTTATATAGCTGCATTGTAAACTCACACACGGTTAAGAAATCCAAAGGAGTCTGCACAAAGCTGTCATTTGAAACATTTAGAGCAATGTAAAAATAAAAACACTTGCTGTCACAAAGCTGTCACAGTTGACAAAGAGCACTCAGGGTCCGCAAACAATGTAAACAATGTGTAATTACAGATCATTTTCTGTCGACTGAGTGTTGTCGATGCACAGTCCCAGCTTCATGTAGTGTGTTTTCCTGCAAACTGGCAGTTACGTCCTGTGAAAAACAAAATAGCAAAATATGTATAGATATATATTTTTAAACATGCATACACACCTTTGATGATAAATCTACAATAGTTCTTTATCAATTATAAAATAGTTCAGTAAAATGACAGAAACAATATGAGTAATAAGGTCTGATCAGCACTTAATATAAGAACTGAACAGTGTCCTGGAAGTCTGAATGAATAAGATAAAAGCAGCACAATGGCAGGTTTTCCATAATATTTAGGACTAGTTACAGATGAAGCAGAAAACAACAACAGGATGTCTGACAAAGACAAACAGGAGGTGGTTTCCAAGGAGCTCTGTACAACGGTTTACCAGGAAATTATTTCTAATACATAACTAAACAATAGCTCATTAAAAGGTAATCACAAAGTAGACACTAATCAAATTTCCTCCAGATAGCCTTTGTTTCTCTCGTACATCCTCTCTTATCTAGCTTTGAACATAAAACTTAACCTAAAACCTATGGGATTGTGTACCTGCATGTTGTTTTGGTCACAGGGCAATAGGCCATTGCATGTGTCATGGCTCTGCTTCACTTCTGGATACAGACTGATATGTTGTGAAGAGGACGTCACAGCACAGGGATTCGAAACCTTAAGACAGAATCAATGAGGAAACTAATGAAAGAAAATGTACTGAGATTGTTTGGGTACTAGAAAGTGTTGGCTGACTCACAGCCTTGGCCGCAGAGGAGTGTTGGTGCAGAGTGGGCAGGGAGGCGTTGTAGAACAGCAGACTCGGTTGTTGGTGTCGGTCCATGGACGCTGAAGAGTGAGGTCGGAGGTCGGACGCAGAGGCCGTTTGAGACTTAGTATTTCTACCCAGACTGCTGGACTTGCTTTCCCTGCGTTGGTACTCTATCGGAGACTGGAGGGCTACAAGTGGTAGGAACACATATGACTCAAACCTACACCACCTAAATGTGTTTTTGCCAAATAAGTCTGAATCACTTCAGTGTTACCATTAAGAAAGTTCCTCTGACTTTCCAAAATCTGGACCACGTCATTATGCCAAGCCATTTGTATGTCTTCAGATGAAGCCTGCATTATGAAGTGTGTCACACTGCCATTGGTCCCACGGGATGTAAGCACCAGACAACATGGGTCAGCATCAGAGTTTTTTTCTACACCTAAACAGCTGACCTGCCAACACATATGTCAAATATCACACACAGCACAAACAAAATAAAGGCCAAGTGAATTCTTTCTCACACCTTAATGCTGTTTTTAAACGTGTATCCTGGCAGAGAAAACCCTTTTTTCTTATCAATAGGCTCACTGAAGATGACAAGCTGCTCAAACAGGAAGACCCGCCTTTCTTTAGATTTGGACAGGACGTTGCCTTCCTGCTCCTCGCTGACAGTAAATGTGTCCTGCTGGAGCAACTTCCCCTGAGCTGTGATTTTCCCCTGAAACGGTAGACGAGTCACATACACCAAGATAAGGCTGCACGTCGGACCGGGTCCATGGGTGTACATTGTTCTTCTCAAAAAAAACAGAGCAAAGCAAAATCTATGGCTTACCTCAAAACCTTGAAGCCTGCCCACATTCATCATATCATTGCAGCGTTTTGGCACAAAACACATAACTTCCACTGCTCTCTGAAAATAATTGGACATAGTTAGAGGAGTAGTCTATTGTTTTGTACAAGGATTTCCTTCTCCAAACCAGGAGTGTGCTAAGAAATAGCTACTGCTGGGAATAAATTAGCAATCCAGAGCATCTAATGTAACTGCATTTACAAAATGCTGAACTAAAAGACTAAAAGAAACTCACCATTGCTGGTTTTACAGATACAATGCAACTACTGTAACAGTACAAACAAAGTACACTACAAAGCTCGTACCTGTAGTTCCTCAACATCTCTTGCCGCTTTGCTGTAGTATTTCAAGAAATCCTAAAAAATGATGTAAAAGCAACTTCATTCTGTGCAAAAGGTTTCCCACAACTTTTAATATATAAAAAAAAAAACTGCTAAGAACGTGTGAAAGAAGCAGACCTTGAGCAGTAGTTGATATTTCATGATTCTCTGAACAGGTTTGATAAGGAGGTCATTGAGCTGCAGCCTGTGGCCCAACTGTTGCCTGAGATCCTGTCGGGACATGGAGAAAAACTTGATGCTTTTGTGATACAAACAAAAATTGATATATGATAATGTAAATACCAACGTCATTATGTTAATCACTTACCTCAAAGAAGGTCTCAATGTACTCAGAGACAATGTACTCAGACTTGGGTTTGTTCTGACAGTAAACTACGTACATGTGGAGACGTCGTTCCTGTAAAACGAAAGGACATTTGTGACAATTATACAAACAGCTCATTTATGATTGATTTTCAGTTAATAAAAAATTGCCAGAATTAAGCACACTACTCTATACTAGATGAAAAGCTGTCTGTCCTACAACACTAAAAGGGTGTGTTTCAGATCACAGTTTATTTTTATATTCCTTTCTTTAAACTCATTTGCAAGATTTTAACAATACTCTTTACAATGTTATTTACTACAGCATGGTCTCACATATCATCTTTTGCATTGATTGTTGTTTCTAAGAGCATTTTAGTCAAATCACTTTAATAACAAGACAAATCATTTAGGAGAAGATGACACGTCTCTGAGTAGGAGGCCGAGGCCTCACACACAGCTCGAGCCATGTGAGAACGCTCCAACCTTTTGTCGAAACACAAAACAACGGTGAGACAATGACAGCCACATTTACACTCACATGTTTAATGAAGAGCTGTGCCAAGCTGTCTGGATCTTTCACACACTTCTCCAACTCTCCCAGGAAATAACTGTAATAACAGAAATAACCAAGCACAAAGGGGTTGTGTACTCATTTACAGGAAACTAGAAATAGAAAGAAAGAGAGATGTATGATGGAAAAATTTAAATATAATAGTAACTCACTCTTTATGCCAGTCATAGATTTGGTGAATATTTCCAAAGATGATTCTGTCCTTTCCTTTCATGTCTTCGGGAATACCCTGATTAGCCATAGCCGTCATGTAGCCCTTCAAACCCATAACACACAGATTCTTAACAAACAATTAGTTAATTTACAATAACACAACAGAAAAATATAAAAATACTGTCTGTACAGTACTTTTTATCAAAAAATACACTGATGTCATGAGACAGTGACCTTTCACTGGGTGTAAATACACTGGTAATTTAATTGGAAAAATCCACTATCAAGCCTTTTTTACAATAATAATATAGATTTTAGTTAGGTTTACAGGTTCTATATTTCACTAAACCTAACAGCTACAGGAATTACAACTTTAGATAAAAAGCACTTCTCCAGACGGCAGCTTTGGGTGTCTAACTTGCCAAAATAAAAATAAAAAGTGAAAGGTATGATATATTGTCAGTTAAGAGAAAACACACCTCCACAATGAGTCCAAGGTCTTCCACGTATAACCTTTCCGTCTCTATTAGCTCTGTCAGCACATATCTAAAACAAAGAGATTAACATTTTAGTGAGATTTATATTGTCTGGATTAGGAAGCCATTTCTTCCCTTTTGGAGGCACCTACATGCTTTTTTCATAGGCAATGCTTCGCGCCTCTTCGTTGTCCACTGTGACAGACCCCTGGCAGGCCACGTCATCGGTCCCTGTGCTGCTGCCGCTTTCACCTTGGGGCGTGTTGATGCTTGTGTGACTCTAAAACACACAAACAAAATATGTGCAGCTATTGTTGCGCAAGTGACAGCTACATTAATCTGCTGCAGTCGGATACCAGCTGAAGAGAAAGGAGGAGATGGTAGATGATGAAAGAGTACAGCTGCTTTCTTGGAAAGTTATCAGTATGTTTGTATTGCTGATGCCAGGAAAGTTATGTTATGTCAAATAATAAATAACAAGTAATATGAGTAATATATCCCCTGGTAAGGAAAACGTATAATTAGGTGTGGCAGATAAATGTGAATAATGAGCTGTATTTGTACAATGTGTCAACTTGTACAACAGAGGAAAGGCTACCGGACAGATGTTATATAACTAGTATCAGAGCTCACCTGAAAGCAGGCAAATCTAATGTGAATTTGACTGTAATCCTCTTGACTTATTGTAGTCTGGCAACATCATGTTCCCGCTGCACCACATCATAATCCTTCTGTTCAGTTTGTGGCTCAAAAATGCACTTTGTGTTTATTTGACCTTTTTCTCTCTCAGGGTCAGCCATGCATACAGACTTTTCTCATATCCCACTAGACAGTTCTCGCACCTTCTGGCTTTAGAAACTATGTGAGGCCATGTCACGCACCATTTTTTAGCTTTGTTCTGTTCCTCATATAAGTAGGTTAAAGGAACAGTAAAAAAAGGTGGGATTTTCTTGTCACCCTGGAATGTCTATGTAAACATTTATGGTGTCTTCTATGCTGGCCTCATTGATGAGCTGCTTACAGGATTAACCTGGTGCCTAACTATCTCATAACATACTGTATAGATGGATAAACAAAGTATCATATCCTATAAAATTGCTAATATCTTACACATCATTTATTCAAACCGGCTCCACACTGTCACCAAAACTTGACTTGAATAAAGCATTATTTTTTTATGCTTGAAGTCTTGATGCATTAAAGAGCCAGTGTAAACACAAAGCCTCAGGTTTGATAAGAGTAAAGTGCAAGTATCATTTATCAAACAATGGACAAGACCATTTAGAAGAGTATGTTTTGCCAAAAGTCTTATCACTCTTATGTAAGGCTTACAAAACTTGGCTCTGTCACCAATGGAGGCGTACTGTCAAACATCTAACCTCGCCTCAGGCCTACCCATCAAACTTTGGTGTACACTGTGTTACCCCTAGCCGTCACCTTGTTTCAGCCTGTTAAAGGCGGCTTGGAGAGTTGATCACTTACAGATGCCGTCCAGTGTAGCCCTCTACAAAGGCATGCTGTATGTGTGTAAACCAAAAGTTACCACAGACAAGAGCTATAAGGCAGAGCTATTGATATTCGGTGTGTACAATCTGTTAGTGGATGTGTTCTGAAGACTGATTAACCATTAGCTAAAAGTTGCGCTAAATTTACTGTGAACAAACCATGTCAATGAACTATTGCACAAATAAAACACACTATACTGTATGGCATTATAATTCAAGTTTATCAATTATTTATCCTAATGTAAAATTACAGTAAGGCACTGCATGTGTATACAGTGTATAAACACTATGCTTTATACTGTGTGTACTGTTCAGTGCACCCAAATGAAACTGGTGCACTGGATTTGTTTTGACAAGAATTAAAACTGTAACTACACTGTCAGACTTTTACCCAACTAAAGCAAATGTATTTCTGACTTTAAATTGAATCACTGTGTGGAGATTGTGTACCTCCAGCAGCCACTCATGTTTCAGATGGAAATTCCGTCCTAAAACCTACATGAGTATATAAACTAGCACTTGGACACACCATTCATACAATGTTCTAGTAAAATAATACACAAATATATAGAATAAAGGAAATTTTAGACATTACTGAAATCTCTGTCCCTCTGCTTTGTAGGAGGTCAGAAAGGTAGCTCTGACAGGACGGCTGGGTAGGAGAAGGAGCGGCTGGAGCATCTTTCCACATCTGAGCATCACCAAAGTCAGCAAGACCAAAGTCAGGACACAAATAACAGACAGATTGCATATGTCACAGTATGAAAAGGTAATCTTACCATTTCTCCAGATGGGACAGCTGAACAGTGGTTGTCCTTTTCGGTGGTCTGTCCTTCGTCTGACCTGCTCATCCGCTTCTCCACTGGTGCCTGGTGTCTGCCGTCAATGCTGAGCTTGCGAATGGGGTTGGTGAGCCATTTTTTTAGGGTGCTGACAGGGCTCTGTGTTCCACCAGAGAGTGATTGTGAGCACGGACTGGAACTCTCGGAAGATTGGTGGGGTGCAGAAGGGGTGATACTGCCCTCACTGCCTGTTACAGAATACGATTCTGCATAAAAGCAGGACAAAGATAAGTGTGGTATATTCTCTCAGGTCAGATACTGCTGACAGATTTCAGCCCAAAAATGTTGAACAATTTCCTGTGTTAGCAATTGAAATGCAATTGTTTAAGCTGTAGCTACTGAGTTGTCAGCATTAAACATAGACCAAGCAAAGGTCAGAAATAGTCTTTGCAATGACTGTTTAATAGTCTTTGCAATGACTGTTTAAATAAAAAATTAAAGCATTTAATGAGAGTAGAGATTTTAGTCCAGTGTTCTGTTCTTTGCATGTCTTCACATTTGTAGTCGACTGTCCTAATTCTACAACTCAGTCTAGACTAACACTGTGACTGATACCTTTTTAAGCCACAGCTGGATTTTGTTTCCAGTCAGAGGTCTCCTGAGTGGAAAGGATACAAAATCCCTCAACCGCACCATTTTAATCAAGTGCTAACGTTTCACTTGTTTCTGCTGATTGTAGCACAGTGAGACTTTAAGGAGAATGTTTTTGTCATCTTGGACTCTTCCCAGAAGCCACTTTTCCCTGTCAGCACATTTACATAAGCTATAATCATCATAACAAGCTTTCAAGAAGCCAGTGAAATCTGGGTCAGGCATTCACTAAAACTGGCTGATAAAGATATTAATAAAAAGACACCACACAGTCAATTCTGAATTAATGTGTTTTTTTCTTTCTGTTCCTTTTCAGCTTGTGTTTATGTTTAGGGCGGTACAGTAAAACAAGAGCCACACTTACTAACCAGATTGATAGACAGTGTGAGACATGCACAAGCAGCATCTGTGCTCCATGGTTTTTTGTCTTGAATATGATTATATAATTAATTTTTTTGTTGTTTGAATATGAACATGCATTTCCTCATCTGTTGATCAGGCATGACAACCAACCCCTCATTGTGCACCTGAGGTTAATGCATAAGCAATTTTGCTTCATCACATCAGCACTAGACAGAGACAGTCAGTTTGCTGCCACACAAAGCAACAGATGGACCCAAATCCTTACTTAAATGTCATTTTAGTAAGCAATTCTCAACAGTATTAACTTCTCCATTTTTAAAACAGCTTCAAAATTTGTAACTGTTTATGAAGCTGGTGCATAGAAATTAAGCTCAACTCTGCATCTGTGTCAGTAAACTATCAATAATAATTTCATTCAGTTTAAAGCTCAAAATGACACTTCTCAGTTGAAAAGCTTTTTGAATTTTACAGACAGAGATATGTGTCAAACTAACTTTAATGTTAGGAGAAATGTAAATTGTTTTGACCTACTTTTCATAACCAATATGATTTGGGGGTAGTTAGAATTATTAGTTAAATTATTAATTATAATTTACATAATTATAGATGTATCATCTAATTATCATCTAATTAGATTATCATCTATCATCTCAGCAACACCTCTACACAAAACTGTAATTTCTGCCCAAATAAACTGTAAACTGCTTCTTATGAACACCTACTAAGGTTATTATTGAAAGCTGAATTTTGTGTAACAGTCTCATCATCGTGTTCAGAGACATAATGGAAACCTCACTCTTACTGAGGCATAAAGCCAGGGTAATAAAAGTTTATTGTAAAAGTGGGGTTGGGTGCTTCATCTGCTCAAATGTGCTCATCAAAATATATCTAAAAGTGTCCCAAGACAACCAAGAAGGAGACCCTGCCTCCATAACATATTTCATTAAACCTTGTGAACAGAAGAGAGAAATCACAGCATCTCAATACAAAGCTGTTTCATTTTCATATTTCACACATCTATTTGTGGGTCTGTCAGTGATGTGCAGCTCAGTGGAGCCGTTCAGTAATCACTCCCAGAGCAACTGGAACAACAGAGGATTTAAGGGTCAGCAGTAATGGGACATGTTTGTGTGAATGAATCACTATGTTGTATAAAACTGCGAGCAGGCTCTATCGCAATAGGCAATATAACAAATGTCTATATTTTTTTGCTTTTTGTTAAGAGAAAGGTTGAGAGTGACTTGTCTTGGGAAATTCAAAAAGCTGATGTTTGTTTTAAAATGCAGAGATTCAGATGTGACTATATTGGTACCTATTCCTTTATTTTTAGCTTAATGCAGAAGCTGTACACTCTTAATGCAGCGGCTGTACACTATTTATCAGGACTAAATCCACCATAACATTTACTTCAGGTGAAGCCATTGTGGGAACAAAACTTCTCTGTTTAAACTTCCAACTGTCTTTGCCCAAACTGCAATGAATAGACAGCATCAACAAATAATTATAGTCCATGTTCTTAAAGATCTGTTAATGTATGAAAGGTATTATGGAGTTCGCAATTTGTCATTTCAAAAATTATTAGTTAATAACACAACTTAGTCAAAGCATAGTATTATCAAGCCAAAATGCCAGAGTATTTTAACTCACAGTGTATGTTTACAGTTCCTCAGTGTGTACCTGTCTTCACACCAATGACCAGATGCTCTTGCAGGAAGTGAGCATAAACTCCCTCTAAAGGTACAAAGTGATACATATCAGATGTGATTTCTCTAGATTATCGCACACTGACATCTTTGCCACACTGTCAGTGTAATTTCTAATCAAGGTCATAATCTAGTCACAACAATCTCCCACAACATTAAAACAGCCCAACAACACAAGCCTCTACATACCTCTGACTTGTACAAAGCAGCATCCACATTTGCTGAGCAGTTTTCTGAACAGGTGCGGACAGCCACACTTTCGCTGCTGATGACCCCCTCTCATAATGACCCACTCCAGATGTTAGACCCAAGACTATCAACCGCACCCATGATGCCAGATGCACTCACATTTGAAACATGGACACTCGCTACTTCTGTGAGTCCTGTGATAATCCCCAGAGAAAGCAGACAAAACAATATATTCCTGAGTTATATTCCCATTCTTATCAGACTCCTGAGACAAACACCAGTTCTATCCCATATTTTAGACAAAACCAGTCAAGAGACGGTGCTCCTCTCTGCGGTCACACATTGGCCAAAGATTATGAAAGGCACCAGAAGAGAGTTAGGCAGAATGGCAGGGGGGAGGGGCGGGGATGAGGAATATGCCGTGCTGCTCTGTTAGCATCGGCTTCCTGTCCCACCTCTTTACATACCTCTTTTATTGGTGTCTCTTCTGTCTGCTCTGCAACGATGTCACATTAAGCACTGTCAGCACATGACAATAAAATAAAATGTGTTTTCTACTTTTTAAATCATACTTATCTGTTCACAATTTCAAACTTCACTCTACTTCATTCGACAATTTATCAAGGACCAGTCACGTATTCCACCGTATTTTATAGCATGGCCTACACAATAGACAAATGCAATAATTTTATTAACGTATATCATGTCATATTGTACTTTAATTATTTATTACAGTTAAATAAAAATGCTTTATTTTCTTTCTGCTTTCGGTTGACCAAAGTATCAACATGCAGTGCACACTTCCATAAGATTTATTGTGCATGTCAGTGCCATCAGAACATTGTCAATGTGTTGTGAGGTCCTATTGCTCACAGAGTCTAGAGTCTTTTATCAATTATCTATAAAATGTAATATTTATAACATAAGATGTCTTTCATTGGTCAAAACACCTTATTACACGGATACCAAAGCATTTCCACTACTGAAAGAATTGTGGAAATATCCTGCACTCGTGGGAAGGCTCATTTAATCTCAAAGACAAGATTAGCTATTCATGACTAGATTTTTTTTTCTGGGCACAGATGTCGAGACTAGTGGCAGCTGACAGAATAATTCCACAAGATCAATGCACCAACTTAAAGTAAAAGCAGAGTCAACCCTCAACCCAGAAATATTAAGTATAACATATTTAGGATTTGTGCATGTGTCATAACTCTTCAATACAACCCTGTAAATGTCAATCCACACAGGACAGATTACAGCTATTAAAATACCCCCATGCCCTTTATCAAGTTAAGCTTTTAAAAACTCTGAAATGATGATCCCAGTAAGCTGAAAAGCCGGTCTCTATCCACAATGTAGGATTACTCTACATATACATATCATTTGCTTTTAGTATTTTTGACGTTACGTGAAACACTTCAATGCTTCTGGTGTAATCTTCTCACTTACAAACTATCCCATTTAAAATTTTAGTGCAGTCACAAATACTCAGTGTGTTACCTCTCCAAACTGCTGCCGCACTGGACTTTCTGCGAAACTTGAACTCCATTTTGATCCTGTGCTTATCCCTGACAGTGTCTGAAATATAAAACAAAAACACAGCGTCAGTGAAGAGGTTATGTAAAAAAATCCTTTTCATTTTGTTCATATTTCAAGTCGAGGCTTCTTTGCTTGAGGGCTTTTCAAATTAACCTTAGGCCTTAGACTAAACCATGTCAAACATTTGTAAGGGTTCTTAACAAAACTTTCACACAAAAAAACATACAAATTTATTGAATATCAGAAATAGAAATGTGAAATGAACTCAAAGGGTGAATGAACAAATGAAATATTTTTCCTTCACCCCACTATCTAGTCTATTTTTGTTTCAACCTAAGTGCTTTTTTTTATCTTATCTGTGGGATTTCTCTGTGGGTGATCAGGACAGCAGGTTTTTAAATATATGTAGTAAGTACGGCAAAGAATACTACAAACAAAAATACCAGAGCATTGTGTTAATTCTACTCAGAAAACATACTAAACTCTGTCTCATTATGACTTAAATATAAACTTAAAAAAATACAAAAAATCTTTAATTTTTCTCACTGTTTAAATAGATAGCGTTACACAATGCAAACAGTCTAAAAGCAAGAAATAACCCTGAACACACAATTGCATGAATTTGGGTTACGTCACCTCTGAAGCTCCCGCTGGTATACAACCTCTCACTTTATCCGTCATATATTCAAGACATTTTCCAGGGTCTTCTGTCCCCTTTGAAACTATCTACACACACTCAAGTCTGTGTTCCTGGTCACAGTCCTCCTTGTCCTTATAGAAATCCATGCCATGTCCTTTCAATCAATCAATCAAGGTCACTTATTAGAATATTAGAATTATAATTGTAAACAAATGTCCACCACCTTGTGTGACTCTGTACAAAAGAACAAAGTTAGCTCTGCAATGGGTCCTTGTTATGTGGCCGACACTCTCCTCTGGATAGATAACAACAGCTGTTCAATTGCAGTGGGATCAAGCCTGAGGTCCTTTTGGTCGAGAGAGGGTCACTTTGTGCAGACAGGTCCAGCCACATCCCTCTGTCCCACAGGCTAATTTTAACATTCCTTAAGCTACCCTTTCAACTCCCAGGAAACCAAACCCCAGAGTGTTCTTTTATTCATCAAACCTTTAAGAACTTCTTTCAAATCAATCTGCCACCATTTTACGTATTGTACAGTTTTATGGCAGGGTAGAACTGGCTGTTGCATAATGTAGCATACAGTTTGCCACACGTGTTGCTTCACCACTTTACTCTAATTACCAAACCTTTGCCTGTTGATGAGTCAGCCCGTTTTGTAAATTTTTTGACAAAATGAAAAATATATATATATATATTTTATATATATATATATATATATATATATATATATATATATATATATATATATATATATATATATATATATATTACTGCACAGTGTAATGCACTTATTCTGTTTCTATTCATGACACAGCTTCAGAGGAATAGACTTAATTAGACTTGTATAAATTTACAGTAATGCACAATGTCAGTGTTTACTTTGTTTTATTATAAAATTATATGGTCAAGACTGCAGCTTAAAAACAATGTCAAAGATCACCATCCAGTGGATAAGCTGAGAAATACAATGTCAGCGCTGCTGCTGCTGCATGGCCATCTCTGATGGGATTTAATAGTTTGTTTTAGAGAGTTAGCCAATTAATACAATTCCTTTGTCATAAGCAGCTTACATTTAGCATGTACTGCAAAAACATTTGGTTAAATGGCTTGAATTGGATTATCTTACTTGATTTGTGCAAGTTTTAGTTTGTCTGTGTTATATTTTTCACATATGCCAGTTTAGCTGTAAAATTTGGATTCTTGTAGCTACACTGTAAATTGCTGCAATGTTGAAAAATGAAAATAAGTAAATAATCTCTATCTCTAAAGTTGGGGTGTTTTTGAAAAGACTCCTTCTCTTCAAGTCATTATGACAATAACTGGGTATTTATTTTTATTAGCACCTAAAGAAAGGGACGTTATGAAAATAAGTTACAACTTAAGGACATGTTTTAATTTAGTTACTTTTTCTTTCTAATCAAACAGGTGACAATTATAGCTGTGCATCTGTCAAAATCTAACAAAAATAAATTAGTCAATCATAACTTTTATTCATTGTGTACTTTTACCATGAAATGGATTATCCAAAAATAAAACTATAGCTTAGCCAGTTTAAGGGTTCACTGTGAGCACATTACCTCATTGTTACGCTAGTAATCTGTAACTTACTTGTCTTGATGGCTGGTTGTAGATTAACAGGTTGCTCAGCTATATCAGGCTGCACAGTGGCTAAAATTGCATGCACTATGTGAAATGGTACATTATATACATTATATGATAATGCATGCTTTTCTAGGGGCTGATCCACATGCCACAGACTCTACTAAAGGAAAATGTGCTCAGGAATGAGCCCTAAAGACATTGTTTCGTTTTCACTTATAATGCATCCAAAAGCTAAACAGTTCTGTGAAAGTTTAGTCCCTAAGTGGCCAAAGCTCAAGAAGAAAGTAGCCAAGGCCATGGCTAAAACAAGCACGGGGATAAAAGTTAGAAGTAGACTCCAAAGTGGCTATACACATAGGCCAAGTAGGAGAGGAAAACGAAGGCAGAGAAAGAGCACCAAAATGTGAAAAGGAAATAAAGAAAAGGATAGTAAAAGGAAGTGTAATTAACAATAAAATAATTAATAAACTATTTATAGACACTGAAATGTAATTTATATGTACAATTATACATGGGTTTATTGTTAAGACTAAAACATTTATAACAATGTTTATAATGTTATAGTTATTGATGTTGGATGCTTTGTAAATTATTAATTAAGGCTGAATTAAGTTGTTACTCAAAAGTGTTAACAAAATCTGGATCAGTGTAGAAGCTTATTTGTTGACTCCATCTGCCCTGTTTGTGTAAGAACTATAATTTGTGTCAAAATGTTTTCTATAATTAAGCCTCATATCTGATTCAAAAGAGCCAATACAAAACCAATATGTTAACATTAATTTTCTAAAAATACAAACAAATAAAAAAATGTCTAAATAACTAAATGTAAATGTTTTAGGACTGCATATGGCTCAGATAAGATTCACCAGGTGCTAAAGCAGATATCTACCTCACTTAAAAAAAATATATACACTTTTGTTATGGTCTTATAGAGGAATTTGTGGTGATCTTTGCAAACAGCCATGAGCAGTTTTGTAAAAACTCGTAGCTTCCTTACAGTACCTTAATGCAGATGATGTGTTTAATCCTCTGTTTTAATAGATTTTTATAACCATTTTCTGACATACTTTTATTTTAAATTATACATTATATATTTTATTATTTGAATATTAACACAAATAGGTCAGTAGGTTAACTATTAAAGAAAATCATTGATAAAAGTTCCTTCTACTCCTACTAGAAAGATCATCATCATCAGATTCATTATAATAGAATAAAAACATAACCAACCCTAGGATGAACCGGTGACTCTGCTGCTTCCTAGCGGCGGCGGCGGCGGCATCTGTCGGTGCTCTTCTCAGTGTTTGTCATCGGCTCGCATCGCCACATTTATGGCCACATCTAACCCCGGCTAACTTCACCTGTTTATGCGATGCTCCGGGAACTCATTGATTATGGCTAACCTCTGGATTTCTGTGGCGTTGGTACAGGCAGTCCTGTATAAAGTCGGTCATGGTGAGTGACTTGTTTGTTTTGTTTATGTGCTCATCACCGTCTGAGTGTTAGCTGCTAGCTGGTGTTAGCCTGGTTAGCCGAGCTAGTCCCCAGCAACAAATTAATCGATCCATGCGTAAAAAACAGGTCTTTCGTTTGTTTGTCAAACCCCAAAATATATTAAAATGGCTTAGCCTATGGTGAAAGTAGGACAATGATGTCCAAGCTATTTTAAGACTTGAATCAAAAGTAGCACTGCTAATGGGACTGTGGACTGTGATAGCCCTATTAAAAAAACATTTGCGCATGCATACCTCATAGAATCTTAAACCCATAGTATGTACCCTACTCTTCAGAATAACAACCACAAATGTATTAATTTATCAAATTTAATCTTTTTCAGAAATCAAGATGGAATGTTTAATGTTTTAGTACATAACTATTAAAGTAATCTGTTTGAATAAAAGTTTAAAAGTCTAAATTAGTTAATTTATTTGTTATACATTTTTTGTTATTCTTGTTCCTCTTTTATACTGTAAGGCTCAGATTAAAGTTCAGCTTCAGTGGCCCAGTTTAAAGAATACCATTGTGCTCTACAAAGAAACATTTTCATCTTTTTGGAGGTCAGGTCTTATTTTATGTTTGTTTCATGGCAGCATTGCTTCATATTTTTTGAATACCACCATCTGTGAACTGTGAAGTAGGTGTTGGCTTGAGTGAGTCAGTGCCACAATAAAAGGTGTTGCAACAACTCCAATGGGAGCTTTTTCAAAATTACTGAATGTCAAATAACTCCTGCCTTAAACTGTTACTGAATTAGAAGAATGTTTAACCTCTTGTTAGCCACAGACAATCTTTTAATATCTTAAGAGGTATTAAAAAACCTTTTTGACTACCTGTCATAAAGTCCCTGCCACCACAACACCACCCACATCTAATGCTTCCTCTGTTTTCTGAGCCAGCAAAGCAATGTTCTGTCTGTCCCTTATTATTCTGTGAGTCATAACCTACTTGCGCTGAAGAAATACTCACCAGAGTAGATTTGTTCTTTTGTTTTTTTTTATCTTTTATTTACAGGTGTTTTGAGCATTTGTCTTGTATTCACATTATAAACTACTTAATCACTCTGTTTGCTGTGTTTACCACTGCTTGCTTTACAGCTCTTTGGTGCAACTGCACTATTGCCCAGTGTCAGCGCACTGGCTCTCAGTGCGAGACAGATGGGGCCTGTGTGGCTTCAACTTCATTCATTGATGGGGTAGAGCAACATTTCCGCACATGCATAACGCGGGACAAACTTGTACCCCCTGGACAACCGTTCTTCTGCCTCAGTGCAGAGGGTCTGCTCAACATCCACTGCTGCTACACTGACTACTGCAACAGCATCAACCTCAAAGTACCTTCTGGTGAGAACCTTCTGGGTGTCAGTGGGTTTTTCATTACAACACATAGAAATAGTTGTGTGGTGTACTATATCATGATATTGATCTAATTTTGTGTAGAGGTGTCACATTTCTACACTATTTGGTAACATTATTTTGTCTTGGTGTAAACGTGGCTAGTTTACTCGTTGGTCTTGTATTTCTCCACACGTTTCAGCCAAAGGAATAATGTATCATAGCTAGTACCTTTTTTTTACCTACACAAGCTCAATAATTATTTATTTGATCATTTAATGAAGCATCTGCTTTTGTAATTTTTTTAGTTTTGATGAGATTTCTCAAACTGACATTAGCATTAAGTTATATACTGTACCAAATATTCATACAGATGTGGGAAAAATTATGACGTTTTGCAGATCACTAAAACCACAGTCCTATTTGTTAGTTACATGGTCACACCTATTAGATAAACGTAAACACAAGGCAGCAATAACCCTATTCTTTTTTTTTTTTTCTGTAACTTCTCCCACTTGTGTCTTTATAGTGACTACTGCTTTGGGACTTGGAGGCGGTTATGGCCCGGGTGGGACCTGGGGTTTGGTTGCTGTGATTGCTGGGCCACTCATCCTGTTCTGCTTGCTGCTCTTGGTTGGTGTGTTCTTGTTTCAGTACCACCAAAGGGCCTACAACCATAGACAGAGGCTGGAGGTGGAAGATCCCTCCTGTGACCACCTCTACCTGTCCAAAGACAGCACGCTGCAAGACCTCATTTATGATCTGTCGACATCTGGCTCAGGCTCTGGTCAGTGATAGAAGATATAGATTTTTGATTTGATAGTACTTTATTGATCCCCAAGGGGAAATTCATTTTGTGTGGCTCATAAGACATGTATACATAAATGAACACACAAAGATTACAAGCAACACCACGCAGCCCAATTTTTTTTCATTCAGGCGCAATGATCTTCAGGAGAATGAAATGGAGTATTGCAAATGTACAGACATAACAAGTAGTTATAACTAATCAATCAGTTCTGGTTCTCGGTGTCAAGTGCGTGCATCCATTTTGTGGAGAAACTTTGATTTTTTTTTTTTCTCTGCATGTCCTCAGTTAGGACCGATATGTTTCGAATCAGCTTAACGATTTGTGTGTCCCTTTGTTAATATTTGTTCTGCTGCGTAGCAGCCAATGACAGTATATATCGTTATGACAGGACAATAAAATGGCGGTTACAGCTGGGCTTTTTGGCTTTTACTGCATAGTAAAACAATAGTTTTCAGTTAGCATAAACGGACGTATTAATCAAAAATTCAATCCCCCCAGAGATGTCATGTAGTAAAAACTTAGCTCTAGAGACCGGAGCCATCTTTTGTGCCAGGCTGTAAACATGATTTTTACACTTGTAAAGTCACCATTATATTTCTCCTTATATTTCTGCTTTTGGAGCCTGCCTTCTGGTGGACGGTGGTATATCACTGTATATCGCTGTATGGCAGCATTCTTACTCGATGATCTTTTAAGGGGTTCCATGAGAGTGGCTTGGTAGCAGCTCACATGTCAGACTCTCGGTGTTCTCGGGTTCTCCTAGTGCACTCTTCTTATAGGAAAAAAATTGTGTCAATTGCGCTCAGAGACCAGGTAATCAGATCCATTTCCAGTTCTTAGGAGTCCAGCAAACAGTCAGTCAAAGAGAAAATAAGAGTATGAGGAGACGAGACGAGACAAAAGAAGCATACATCAGAGGCAGAGGCAGGAGGAGCAGTATGAGACGTTTGCCTTGTCCGAGAACAGGAAGAAGAAAGTTACTTATTTAAGTATCTAGATAACTTGCACATTTTAGACAGATTCATGTAATGTTTTGTTTAAAAAATTTTCTATATTATCTATAGTCTTTAAATTACCAGAAGATAGTGACATGAAATAGCTCCAATACTTTGGAGTTAATGACTGTGGTAAACCACCAGAAATAATATCCAGTTTCCTACAATATCAATTTCTATTTGTCTTTTATATAAATAACTTTTGTGACGCAGGTATACCTTATGTAGCATTGCTACCACACTGCTATTACCCAGCCTACACAACCGAAGTGCTGTTCCAAACCTCTTATATCAAACTAAACTGTACTGCACCTCTTGGTGAGAAAAGGCCTAGGATTTCTGATGACGGTCTTTCATTCCTGTTTTAATCAGGGCTGCCACTGTTTGTCCAGCGGACTGTGGCCAGAACAATCGTTCTACAAGAAATAATTGGCAAAGGGCGATTTGGTGAAGTGTGGCGAGGTCGATGGAGGGGAGGCGATGTAGCTGTGAAGATCTTTTCATCCAGAGAGGAGCGCTCCTGGTTCAGAGAAGCTGAAATCTATCAAACCATAATGCTTCGCCATGAAAACATTTTGGGCTTTATAGCTGCTGATAACAAAGGTATCCTCACTCTATATAATCTCACAGTGTGCACCCTGTGATGGTTAACAAAATTTTGTAAAGTTTTCTATTTGCGGTGTATGTGTATTTCTAGTCTGCTAGAGCATTTTTTTATTTTTTTTTTTACATTGTTAATTGCGTCTTCTCCCTCTGTTACCACCTCCAATCAGACAATGGCACGTGGACCCAGTTGTGGCTCGTATCAGACTACCATGAGCATGGCTCGCTGTTTGACTACCTGAACTGTTACTCTGTTTCTACTGAAGGAATGATCAAACTGGCACTGTCAGCTGCCAGTGGCCTTGCACATTTGCACATGGAGATACTTGGAACTCAAGGTATTTGTTTTAAATGTGCATTATGATTGCATTACCCAACATCATGAAGTAATTATTACTTGCATAGGATTAATATGCATTTCTAATTGAAACAGAATGTATTTTTGTTAGACAGCATAATGAATCCTATGATTTTTCACATGAGTAATTTCACATAAATTTATGACATCCTTACTTGAGAGCGGCTTGTGCATCTACCACAGACCACACAAGTGCACTTGTCAAGTTCATTTTGTGCCAAATCTGATTTCAATATATACTGATGCTTTGTAGGAAAGCCAGGCATTGCTCACAGGGATCTGAAGTCCAAAAACATTCTTGTAAAGAAGAATTGCACATGTGCGATTGCTGACCTGGGCTTGGCTGTGCGTCATGACTCTGCTACAGACACCATTGACATTGCCCCAAACCAAAGGGTGGGCACCAAGAGGTATGCTTGTTTTTTGCACCTGCAGTTAGTGATTATGTCAACCTTCTTTTCTTACAGACATCTTTTGACATATTACCAAGAAAATACTTGAATTAGAAATACTTTTTATGCCACACAGGTACATGGCTCCTGAGGTTCTTGATGAAAGCATAAACATGAGACACTTTGACTCATTCAAATGTGCTGACATCTATGCTTTAGGGCTGGTCTACTGGGAGATTGCGCGGCGTTGTAATAGTGGAGGTCAGACTGTTTTTATGTCACGTCACTTGACCTGAAATGTGCTTTTTTTCCCCTGTAATTTGTAACCACTGATTTTACAGCACTGGTCTCACCTTCAGTTTGGCTTGTGCTCAGGTATCCATGAAGACTACCAGCTGCCCTACTATGATCTTGTACCTTCTGACCCCACCATAGAAGAGATGCGAAAGGTGGTGTGTGACCAAAAACTTCGACCTAACATCCCAAACTGGTGGCAGAGTAATGAGGTGTGGAAATTATTATTTTTTTCACTGCTGTCTAATACCAAAATGTGTAATGTGTTTCTTTGAGGTTTACTTGAATATACTGACCACTTAAATGGCATGTTTCCAGAATGCTTATCTACATGGCAAATGTAAGTTTTCTTTCTCTGGCGGCAATGGCTCAGTGGTAGAGCGGCCGTCCTTCAACCGGAAGGTAGTAGGTTCGATTCCCGCTCGCACCACAGTTCATACTGTCGTTGTGTTCTTGGGCAAGACACTTAACCCACCTTGCCTCCAGTGTCCTTAGCACTGGTGTATGAATGTGTGTGACTGTAGAGATGTGTTTGGTGGTGGTAGGAGAAGGTTGTGAGCGCTGGTTGTGTGGCTGCCCCAGGAGTGAATGTGTGTAAATGGGGTGAGTGGAAGCTCCATGTAAAACACTGTTGTAAAGCACTTTGTGATAATTATCTGTGAAAGGTGCTATATAAATAAATTACTTACTTACTTACTTTCTTGTGTTGTCAATGGACTCTCTTTCAGGCATTGCGAGTTATGGGCAAAATAATGAGGGAATGTTGGTATTGTAATGGAGCTGCCCGATTGACAGCCCTGCGTATTAAAAAGACCCTCTCCCAGCTCAGCATTCAAGAAGACATAAAAGTCTAAGGTATGTCAGCGAAGCACTGAGAATCTATTCAAGAGACTTTGAACAATGGACTTTTTATAATGGATTTGAGCTTTCTTTAGAGGAAAGAATATACAAGATAAAATACATTACATGAGAGAGTGGCACATTGTAAAGTATTTTTTCATAAACACTCCTGCCACTTGTTAAAGCCACTTGGTTTCTGACAAACCCTACCTCGCTTACCCAGCCAAACTACCATAAGCACCTTTTTGTCTTGTCCTCAGCTACTCCTGCCCGACCTGAACTTTTTTCTTTTTACACTCTACTTAAAAGGATCATTGGATTACCTTTTCTACATGTATGCAATCAATAGTGGGATATGTGATTAACTCTTACCTAACCTAACAGTGTCTTGAACAGTTGCTGTATTTATTAATATATATACAGAAGGTATTGTCTTTGTAATAGTAGTTGGGATTGTTTTGAATTTATTTTGATCTTTATTTTTTTTTGTTTATTTATATATAGAAATTGGCCCAAATATGTGTACTTTGCTCTGTGCCATCTACAGAGGTGCTTCTTAGAAATCCTAAAGGAAAATAAATAATCTGTGTGCTAATGATCACCTAAACAGCATGTGAGAAGAATTTGAGACAGATGATGTAAATGCAGTCTGTCAGTGGCTCTTGAGCATTTGGGCGCCTTGCCTCACATTTCTAGTCTAGACTTTCGACCACCTGCACCATAAGCTGTTGTAAACCTCAGGACTTCTGCCTATGAATCTAATGCGTTTTGCTCGTTAGAAGCATCTGTGTAAACCCTTTGGGAATAACTAATGGTATGCAGTGTTTTGGTTCTGCCTAAACACACGTGTTTAAGTAGAATGTGTCAAATAATAGTATAGTAGTTTCCCAACTAACAGCAGCAGGTAAAAGGTGTACGTTGCAGACATTCAGATAACATGGTACAAACAACCATCAGATTAACTTTATTGCAGCAGCCATTACTATTGAAATAATAAAAATTTAAATAGAATGTTAATAAAACATGTAAAAGCTTCCTCTAAATGTAAAGAAACTCAAGAATCTGAACAATACATTTTATATTGTAACCGCTTATTCTTTATTTTTTTGAGAGCACATTATATCTTGCAGTGTAACTGCAGTATTTTAAGAGCTTCTCTTGGTGAGCCAATTAAATTATTTAAATATATTTAATGTATATTATGTTTTAGATGTGTAAACCTTTTATATACTCTTGTGCAAAGACTTCTGTAAAACAAAATTGTATGACTCTACTTCAGAAAAAGGATTACTTTTTTTCTCGAGTGGTTATTGTAGATTAATATTTAGCTTTTGTCTTCTAAAATGTATTGTTTTATACACAATAGCTCTTCAGAATATATTTGTCCTGCATGTATGTTTCTTTCAATACTACAATATTAGAAGTTACTGTTAAGATTTTCAGGAAATTTGAGCACTTTAAGTTTTATAAACTCAGTAGATAATGTTCTTTCCTAATTGTATGCTGTGAGTTCCAATGAATCGTTAAAAGGCTTTATGTGCACTACTACTGGCCTCACAGCACTAAAACCAAATTCTTTTTCAGCAATGACTACTAATGTTTATTCCAGACTGCTGATAACCATGTTTACACAAAGCAAACTCAAACTTGACTGGAAATTTTTGATCTAGGAAAAACTGGACAACTACTGCACCCTCTCAATTAAATTTTAAAGAAACTGGTTGTCAAAAGGTTTTTCTCTGTGTACCAAGGCTGGTTATTGGTAACCAGGTAGGAATGTATTTATTGTACAAGTTCCCAAGGCTTTGTCAGTCATGACAATTCCATAAATGTTAAAATGAATTCAGGTCTTCATGTAAATCTATAATAAACATACTGTTGTTTTCCTATGTGATGTCTATTGTTTTTTTTTTGTTGTTTTTTTAATTAATCAGGATTATTCAGTAAATGCATATACATAAAGGGTTTAAGCAAGTAACTCACAATTTCAACCAACAGATTTTAAAACTCTTGCAAAACCTTTTATTGCTCCTTTCTTAAATTACCATCTCATTCCAATTAGTACAAAACAATTAGATATAGTTCACTCAAAACAATTTTAAAAATTGACAAACAGGGTTTCAGCTGTCAAGACTAGTCTGTTAAAATACAGAAAAGGTCAAATTCATACATTAAACAGAAACGTCAAAGACAGCATACAAATCCAATTAGTCTAGTCATAGATTTAAAAAAATAAAATGAAAATAAAATACTATAAGGGATCAAATTTTTGAACAACATACTTTGATATGAGGATATATGATATGAAGAGACGTTGGTCTCTAACAACATCAGTGCAGTTTAAAACTTCTCTTGGGTTACTTTGAGAGAAAACCTACTTATGATACTAACAAACAAACCATACATCTTAGGATCAATTGTTTTTTACCCGAATTTCATGTAAAAACAGATTGTATTCAAATAAGAAATGAGCCTTGAACATTTTTCCTGCCAAGGTCTGAACAGTACTCGTGTTTAAACCTCAGCCATGTGGTGTCTTTTGATATCAGCAACATCTCTTTAACAATTCCTTTAATGCAAGACATATGCAATTAAATTTTCATCTGCAGTGTTAATGCATCCATTCAGATAAATAGAGCAGTCATGTAAATCCTACAAAACTTGGGTTTTATTTAAATGTATTTATTCACTGAGACGGTTTAATAATTTGACTGGGCTCAAGCAAGTGGCATACTGCTCTCTTTAAGTCTTTGTCTCACCTTTTAGAGCCTCAAGCACAAAAGGGCAAGTGGAAACAAGTCATGGGCCTGTCCACCCCGCATTCACACTATTTTACATGTGTTGCGCTCATATTGTGATTATGACTACTGGCAGTCAAAGAGAAGGGAATGATGCTGGGTTGTTTTGTATTGTACAGACCTTTCTTGTGTCTTGTGGCAAAATTCTCTAAAAGAATTTTTAAAAATAGCTGGTTTGTTAATTTTGTGCATACTTTAAACAAGTTAAAGTTGACTACATTTAATATGTTTTTTCCCACTTGCCTGGTCCTTTTCTTCTATTTGACTGCCCTTCATAAAACTGTGGTGATGATCTTCATTTAAGATAATGTCCATGCTGTGGATCAAAAAGTACACTTAGATACAAAAACAGTTGCTTAAATGTTAGCATTTCTAGGTAGGCTAACGTACCTTATTCTTTCTCTGTGAGCACTAGCGCTTGGAGAATATCTGAAAGGGACACAATTCCCTTTACAACATCGTGTTCATCCAAAACCACCAGCCTGTGCACCTGAATGACAAGAGCGCGTTATTGTAGCATCATCATCATTGGGTACTCCGGTTTCCCCCACGAACATCAAAAACAATAAAAATAATAAAAGTAAAGACAATCTCTGGTCATCAGAAATGACAGACAGACAACATAGTTTAAAGGAGGCCAAAAAACACAGACATTCTCCATTTCCCATTGAGATCAAGAATTTTCATAATCAGACGACAAAAATAAAAACACATTTAGAACACTTATAATTAGAGATCTCACCTCTGCGTCCACTAATCTGTTGATAATGGCCTCCAGGGTCTCATGTCTGTGGCAATTCAACACACCTTCAAAGTACTGGGAACGGTGTTGCAAGGCTTTGGTCACAGTCACGTCCAAGTTGTTATACGTTTTCTCTGCCGCTAAATTCTGCAGAAACAATTCAAGCCCTTACAATATTTTTCAAATAAATCTAAAGTTGTGCTCATAAGTTTAAATAACCTGGCAGAATTTGTGATTTTTTTCCCCTGGTGATTTTGGCTTGATAACATGCACACTGATCTGTCTGTCTTCTTAGTCATGGGGAAAGCAAGAGAATTGTCAAAGGATCTGCGGCAAAACGTAATTGAACTGTATAAAACAGGACAGATATCCATGGAATTGAGAATGTCAATTAGTGGTGTTATAAATTATTGATTCTGTTGAAACCAAACCAAGGTCAAGTAGACCAACAAATATTTTATCCCAAACTGCCAAGAAAATTATTCGGGATGCAAAGAAAAACCCACAAATAACTTCAGCTGAAATACAGGACTCTCTGAGAAAAAAGTGGTGTGGCTGTTTCAAGATGCACAATAAGGAGGCACTTGAAGAAAAATGGGCTGCATGGTCAAGAAATCTATTACTATGCAAATGCCACAAAGCATTCCACTTACAATACGCCAAACAGCACAGAGACATGTCTCAAAACTTGATCATTTGGAGTGATGATGTGGTGCACCCAAATATGGGCAACCACATTTGGTATAGGTCAATGCTAAAGCTTTATTTTAGTAAGTATGATCCTTCCTTAAATATTGTGGGAATTATTGATTAACATTTATTATATGTATTTCTGTACAAATAATGGGTTTAGAGTAGTGTAGCAGCAAATGGAACCTTTGGCACCGGAGTAGTCTGTTCCGGGTTGCCTAAAGCGGACCAATTTTCTGTTTCTGTTTGTTTTTGTGGTTGCCACACATGGGACTCATAACAAAGAGCCCAAAATTGAACTTTTTGGCCACAACCATAAACGTTACATTTGGAGAGGATTCAACAAGGCCTAAGATGAAAGGTACACCTTTTCATCCTACTGTGAAACATGGAGGTTGATTGCTAATGTTTTGGGGAAGTGTGAGCTACAAAGGCACAGAAAACTTGATCAAAATTGCAAGATGAATGTCGCATGTTTTTAGAAAATACCGCAAGCTGACCATGGGACGTACTTAGACGTTCCAACATTGCAACAATCCAAAGCACAAGGCCAAGTCGACCTGTCATTGACTAGCATAAAGTGAAGGTTCTGGACTGGCCTCAGTCTCCTGACTTCAATATTTTTGAGCCACTCTGGGGAGATCTCAAACATGCTGTTCATGCAAGACTGCCCAAGAATTTAAAGGAACTGGAGGATTTTTACCAAGAAGAATGGCCAGCTTTACCATCTGAGAAAATAAAGAGCCCCATCCACAACTACCACAAAAGACTTTGCTGTCATTGATGTTAAAAGTAGCCATGCACAGAACTGGGATATGTACACTTTTAATCATGGTCCTTTGGGTAGTTTTTGTTGTCATAATTTTAAAGAATAAACACAATTGTTTGACAATTAATGGTTACACCTAACCACTAAAAATAGTTATTTTTATGTTACCATTCATATTCTTTAAAGAATGGTCCCAAAAAATAACTTCAGCCAGGGTATGAACTTATGAGCACAACTGTATACCTTATGTCTCTGACTATTTGTAACTTACTATAACATCAAATTTTGAGTAAATGTCCACCACTCGACCTGAAATGGAGATCCAGCATATCAGAAAACAAAATCCAAGGATACCACTCAAAGTCAAGGAAGTCATTTTAAACGAGCCATACCTTTGTCATCAACAACGGGGAGAGCTGATACTCGCTGCTCAACAAAAATACCTAATGCAGTGTACAGCGGTGTATCTGAGCGCACCACTGCTATGTTGTGGAATGTCCCAATGTTGAGTTCCTCTAATGTTTGACTTAAGAATGTAGGTTTGGGCATCTCTGATATCTGCAAAGAATCACCAGTCATAACAGTACTTGTAAAAATAGTGACTAATACATTGAACAAATATGCTAATAATAAATATGTCAAAGCTGTCAAGTAAAGAGGACAAATCACAAAGGTACCCACAAAAAGCTTAAGAAACTTCAGAATCCTCTTGTGTGTAAGAATATAAAGTGTGTTTCCAGTCAGTGGATCGATCACAGGTAATCTGTGAATCTTGTTCTTCAGCAGAGATGATACTGCGTCATATAAACTGGAAGAAGATACAATTAATTATAAATTTACAAATTACCATTTGCTAGCACAGTCCAATGTGAAAACAGTAAATGCCATGCTCTAAAATTAACAGTATTCCACAATCTTTTAGGACACAGGCTTTGAAATACTAACATCTGTGAAATAAATGAATAAATAAAATTAAAAAAAATAAAACGGTTAACACACCTTGCATTTGGTGATATGCTAACCAAGGGCTTGAAAGAGTCTTGAAGATAAACCTCTATTGGGAGAAAAAAAAATACACAGAACCATGAATACATTATTGTTAAGAAACACATCCCATACTGTATCACATTGTGTTACCTCTCCACGTTTCAATTTTGTGTTCTTCCAACTCGTATATCTGGACCTAAAGATCAAAAGCCCAATGTTTTTGTGTGACTTAAAAACAGCATTCACTGTAAGTTGTAAAGGAACCATATTCTTACTAGTGGAGATTTGTAATAGCGATGGAGTATGTTGATAAAATCTGTGATTGTCAGCATTCCTGGGGGCATTATGGCGATCAGGTTAGTAAAGTTATAATGCAATTGCCGTAATAAAAAGTCTTAAAGTTGAACTAATAAAAAGAAACTCTTACCAACAAAACATTGCTTCTTACTGTCCCATAGCGGTGCTGCTCTCACTCCATTTGAGACCAGGGCAAAAAATGCTTTCTTGACCTGTCGAGATAAAAAAAAAAACAGACAGTGAGATAGTAATATAAAACTGCAATTCTGAACAACAAAATATATTTCTGCAATGTTAGAAGTTATTTACCTGAAGTGAGGTATCAAAAACAACCAACTTTGAGCTGGTGGGTACAAGGTCGTAACACCGGTGTGATTTCATAAACCTGGTGTAGACATTGCGTTCAGGGTCTGCAGGAAGGACATGAACATACAATTGGAATGACATTATGGTGTATAGATTCAGGAATATTACAATTTAACAACCACCCTCACCATCAATGACCAGATCTTTTTTGACCTCAAGATCGTCAAGGGTCACCGGTATCTGGAAGATATGAGAGCCTTACCTAATGATATTGTACAATAATTATCACACAGATTCACTTCTACATTTCTGTACAAAACACGTAATGTTTTAGGTTAGGTAACGCTAAAGTTAATGTACAAGAGAAACTGCCCCACATATTGGTCAGTTTGATCATAGGCTCATTGTAATAATTTAAAACACTAAAAATAGAATTAATCTTTAGTTATGTTAGAACTGCATCTCTGCATCTCAAAACTTATTGTGATAACACTGTAATGGTCAGTTAACCAAAACAAATATTGTCGTTTTGTAACTAAAGGATGAGAAGTGCTTGACATAACTTAATCTAGTCTTAGCTAGCAACAGTGTTGACATTAACTAACCGCTAAGACAACCTGACAAGGTAACTTCAGGTTAGAGTAACCTTTACTAAGTTGTAAGCCTTAAAGAGGAACATTTTTTATCATTGACTGAAAACTAAAACCAAAAAGCTTCACCGTTATGCTTAAACAACATATCAGTTGGTTGACCTAATGGTCTTAACACCATTTATCGTCAAGAAATGATAACGTTTGCTTGTTAGCTACTAAAGCTAACGTGCTAGAAGTGGCATTTACCAAAAAGGTTTCCTGGTGATTTGATGGAAAGCCGCCAAATAAAATTAATGTCTAGTTAAATGTTAGGAGTATATAGCTAGCTATACGCTAGTTTAACTCACACACTCCATGGTCTTCACTTTTGAAACAGCAGTTAGAGGTTTTCCCAAGAAACGGACGCGGATCACACTGATCTCTACTTGACTGAGTGACTCACTACCGTAATACATGAATTATTACCGCAACAAGATGGCTGACTTCTCAAGATATAGCATTAAATTATCTCCGTTGATCCTGACCAACAAGAACAGATCTGGTAGTCTGGGTAAAGTGGGGAGTTCAGTTCAGGGAGAACCCTGGCTCAGCTGGAGAACATTTTTGACGGGCAAGTACTGAGGAAGGCTGCACAGTCCCAGGACCATTGCATCAGCGCAGACTTTAAGCTGCTGCCCACTGGTTGGCGCTGTAGGACTCCTGGTTGTGGGACAAAAATATTTCTTCTCCTTCACAGCACTTCTTAGTTATTTGCACAAACACTGCTAATTTGCTGTGTTCAAGTTTACATGTTTTATTAATTCTTGCTCTCTATGACCTCCTCTCTATGGGATGTTATGTCATTATGCTCTCATGTGGAGCATTTGCCCTAATTTAGCCTAGAGGTGCCTTTTAGCATTTTACATATAAAACCACTGCCCCAAGAAACGTATGACCAACAAAAGCATAACACAATGAGTAACAATTGTATTTATATACAAAACTGTGTACAGCAAAATATCTGCATTAACACTGATCTGCAAAGGATTGTTGATGTTTGTGAGAAAACACCATTCATACCTAAGATCAATTGTCAACAAATGGGGAAAAAAAAAAAAACTTCATGGGCACCTTAAGTCGTAAAGGAAATATATGGACTGTAAGGCACAAGACACAGCATCACCAGCTATTCAACCACCATCAATCATCCATCAATCAAATACTAACCCAGCTAAGCACAAAAGGTACATTTACCCACAATAGGTACATTAACAGAATGAAAGGAAATAGTCCATCATCTTTTTATAAAGCTACAGGCACTAAAAAAAATTGTGAATTAAGTTCTTACAAGTCAAATTGACATGAGATACAAGTCTGCATATTAGACTGGTTTGGTTTCTGTCTACATCAAAGACAAATCATGAATCAAATATAAAGTTAAACCTGTGAAATGCAGCAATATTAGCATTCCACAATTCCTAAGGTTATGTACTTTAGGAATTATGTACTAACAGAAATTCAAACCAGTATCACTCATCAACGTGTAGCAATGTATATAAGACCTGTTCTTACTAATTATTCCATGTTAAAAAATGTCATTTTTAATTAACATGAAATATCTTTATGGAATTTTTGTAAAGGTTTTCTACAAATTAGGGGGCTTTACACAACAATAAACATAGTTGGGGAGAAGACTGTTCCACTTTGCCAAAAAAGCAGCACAGGAAAATGTGCTACCATTTGAAAAATAAAATAAAAAATCCACCACTTGTGAAAAACAGTGACATTTTATAACACATTTAGGCAATGTGAACGTCACAATGTCCCTTCAATGTCAAAAATAATTTGTAATAATCAAATAATGTCTTCAAATTAAGCTTTATGTCTAGCACATTATCTTGTTTTCAATATGCAAGTCACATGGACAAACTTTCTGAGTATTTGGTTGATAATCAAAGCAAACGCCTTGACTATTATAACTCAACATTATGTAAAGTTGGTGATGTATTTCTATCTAAAACAAACAAAGAACCTGCTTATTAAGGTTTTCCAATTAATCTCAAATGCCTGAGAGTATATCTACCTCCAAATTAATAAATCAAAATGGAGAAGCATATGTCACTGCAGCATCTGGGTGTTTGTGAAGTCACAATTTGCAAGCTGGTGACATTGTGCCTCCTGTCTCCAGCAAAGCCTACTGATGTCCAGAATATACTTTTACATTACAGCACACTTCTTCTCTTCCAACGGTGCATTTCCATCTGCTTTTTCCATCTCTAAAATAATTCGTTTGAAAACTTCCACAGCAGTCTGCATAAAACACACAACAAAATCATTATGAAAAGGCAGGTTGATATCGAAGAAAAGTATGTTTAACAGTGTGCCCTGAGTTGTAGTAAAATATATTATATTTACTTCATTCTCCTTGGCAGATGACTCCATAAATGCTGCTCCCCAGGAATCAGCAAGTTTCTTTCCCTCTTCAGGTTTAATTACCCTAGGAAAAAAAAAAAAAAAAGAAAAAAAAGAATATGAACTTAAACTGTTACACCCCACTGCAAAATTCTTTGTTCATAATTTACCTTTCCATGTGTAGGTCTTTTTTGTTCCCAACAAGGACAGTTGGAACCCTTAAATTAGATGTATAAAGTGTGAATGTACAAACAGCTTTTTTTTAAAAAAATGGAAACATGCAACTTTAAAAGTAAACTTACTGAATTTTTCCAACCATGTCTAGCAGCTTGTCATGTAGAACTTGGACAACTTCAAAACTGGTAAAAAGTAAACTTTATTTTTAACATAATATAAACCTCAGTATAAGTATATCCTAGATTAGGGAAATTGTTACTTAAAAAGAATAGTGTCATAATAGTGTAATTAAAACACATGTAACGTCATTCTTTAATAAAGAATCAACTACAGTCTAACAGTGCTAGCTGCAAGGGTCACACTGGATGACAGACCTCTTATTCTACACATTATATTTGATAACTCACTAGTTTAATTAAATACATATTTTCAGAACCATGTACAAAACACAATCTGCTACTTACCTTTTCATTGAAGTGACTGAATAGACAAGGACATAGCCATGGATATCCATAGAGTGGGACTGTGGAAAAATTGAGTATTCATCCTGCATAGAGAGATGGTACATTATAATTTCATTGATCAGTGTTAAAATGACTTGCATGTTTTTTACCCATTTCCAGTGTTTGAAAAAGATTTCGGTTAGACTATCAACTTACTTGTCCAGCTGTATCAACCAGTTGAAGATTGAAGTCTTGACCATTTACACTGACCATTTTGTTAAATGCTGTGAAGAGTAATAATGTATGAGTATAAAATGCCCTAAGCTAGCTATATCTGAAAATGGTCTAAACCTAACCTTAAAAGAAAAAACTTACTATTTTCTATGGTGGGGTCGTAGGAGTCAACAAACTGCCCTTCAACAAACTGTATTGTCAGAGATGACTTTCCTGTTAAGGACAATCATTCACAAAGGGTCTTAATTGCACTGGGTTCCTAAAAATTACACTTTTTTTTTTTACACTTCAATGCAACCCTGTAAACACACAAATATTTGGGAGTGGAGAAAAGTTTCCGTATTTAGGAAAATAAAATAAGTATAGGCATTTTAAGAGGAATATATGCGAATAGTAATAGTTTGTTTTCCATTATGCCGAGCACCACATATTTTACTTTTTCATATATAAAGCGTACATTCAACACCATCTGATAAACTTATTTTCACGGAACATGCTGCTAGAGTAACATATGCCTTATGTATTTTGTTTGTTATTTGTTGTATTAGCATTCAGCAACTTAACACTCACGTTGTGTGGCGTTTTAGTAGCAACCTGATTCACTCTCAAAGAAAACAAAGCCAAAACGTTAGCATGCTAGGCACTTAGCTCACCATCATTAGCCATGTACCGTACTCCGTGTACTTTACTCACCTACAGATCTGTAGCCTATCACAGCAATCTTTCGATATTTTGGTTGAGGCATTGTGGTAAAAGTCAACGTCAATCTACTTAAATTATGTAATACGCCACTATTAGTTTAACAATCTAAAACTTTTATCACCACATTCGCCTGGAGTCACGTGACAACAACAAACTTTTTGGAGCTGGGCCTCGAGTGAAACTTCTGAGTTTAACCTCTACAAGTACACCCTGTACTTCACTCCTAATCGTACATCTGTTTGTATTACTATGTAGGTCAATGTCGATCGATAGTTTGTAAAGATGTATTTTTTAAGTTTTCACGGAATTTGAAAACAAAAAAGCGTGTTCTACGCGCTTACGAATCGCAAGTCAAAGTGACGGAAACTGTCATTGTGTAAGCACACCGTCGTAAAAAACATCCCAACACGTCAGAAAATACGCTGGCTTTCCGGTGTTATGCTGAAATTTGCATCCCTTCGAATGAAATTGTTAAACTTAACATAGGTTGACGAACATATATTCTCCTTGTGATAAACTTTCAGTGTAGAAAAAATATAATGTGGATGCACTAATCTTCCCTAAAATATCTTTAAAGTTGGCAGCCAGAAACCAACCAACCCAAACCAAAGCATAACACTGGCCACTCTGTACAGCGGGGGTCGTCTTTCAGTGGAGACATTTCTAGAGTGACCTTCGGGGAATGACAAGCCCCACTATATTTACACTGTATCTTTCTCATTTTGATTATTTAAGAATTCATTCATCTTAAAACATTTCCAATCATGCAGCTAGTCCTAAATGGAAAATTAAAACCAAAAGTGACTAATTTGAAGAAAGACTTGTTTATTATCAATATATTTAAACCAAAAGCACATACCTAAACAAAACAAAGAGAGAGAGAGAGAGCTGTAGCGTTAGTTGGTACTGTTTTTGTTAAAAAAAAATATATCTCAACCGGAAATTGTATGATCTGGGGGTGAACGCTACCGGGAGATGTTGCCGACAAAAACAGGCTGATGAAAATTTGAAAAAGCCTCTCTTAAACAGTGCTGACAAGGTTGGATAATGAAAATGCTACTGTATGAATGCCTCATAATTTAAAAAATATTTGAATAGGATCGACTTACTGCTTAATTTGTAAAAATAAACGTACATCTTTAGAGAGCTCTAACCATTAGCTGTTAATCTGTTAGCATCCTGGGAGGTGGTGGGTGCCATAGCAACCGTGGTTGTGGTGCTAAGGTAGTTAAGGCTAACGGTTTGTTATGCTAGCGCTATACAAGACGTCGACTTGAACACGCACTGATGCATTTATCGGTATTTTTGCATACCAAATTTAATAGAACAACGCCCATTGTTTGACTAGACAGTACTTATTCGTTACTTTGTTCGGTTTATTTTGTATTTTTTTATACTGGTAACGAAACTGGTGCGATATCGTAGTTGACTAGCTAACTTAGCTATGTTGTGTCTCCATTGCAATATTATGCAGTAGGCTAATGGTAGCAACCAAGGCCAATCCACAAACAAATTACACTGACGGTTGACATCTGTGACATTGACACTACTATCAACTCTATCAAGGAATCCTAATGTCTAGTTAAACGTGGAACAATGTTGTCAAGAGTGACAGGATTGTGCACCTTTCCAAGTGATATGTACTTAGCTAAAGTTAGACTGGTTAACTTCATTGTCATCGACCGTTAAAATAGTCACTTTGGTTATTTGTAGAAAATTATGCAAATATAATCTCACTTAAAAAATAGGGGTGTCTTTTGTTTTAACTATTGTCATTGATTCCTTGTTCAGTCATCAACTTAGTATGGATGCTGATGACTGCAATGGACGGTCTTGTATATCAGGTAGGTTAACTTTTTAAAACTGTTTTTTTTTTAGTTTAATTTATCAGTGGACTAAATTTGTTGAACTAAATCTCATATTAGGAGATTGGCTTTCTTTTTTTCAGCAAGTGGCGATTCTTCAATTGAAAGAGAGTTTTCTAGGGCTCTTGGAGGTCCAACTGTGAGCACACCCAACAGCAAAGAGACCTCTCCTACTCGCTCTCTCAGTGGTAAAACGTATTATTATTTTGTTGTCTGGTTTGCTAGAGCTTAGAATTGAGCAATTCTCTAATTCACATTGTATATTGGGCCGACTCCGGTCTTTCTGTGAGGTGTCTGTATGTCTTCTACGTGTTATCGTGGGTTCTCTCTGGGTACTCCGTCTTCCTCCCACCGTCCAAAGACATGCATGTATAGGTTAATTGGCCACATTAAAGTGTCCCTAGTGAATGAATGTGAGCAAGAGGACGAAAAAAATGTGAATAAATAAATAAATAAATACCAAATCTTGCAATAATCTAATTTTGATTTGATATGAACCATAAGGCTGCACTAGTTCTGCTTAATGTTTGCTTTTTTCACTTTATAGCTAACTCCATCAAGGTGGAGTTGTACAGTGATGAAGAGCCTGGCCGCAGTACTGAGGATGAAAGAGGAGAGCGAGTAGAAGAAGGATGTGCTGAGCAAGGATCTGAAGCTGTTGAATGCTACAGAGAGCTCACCAATCCTGAAACCATGCCAACAGGAGGCACCCGCTTGCCCAATGGAAAGCTCAAGTGTGACATCTGTGGGATGATCTGCATTGGACCTAATGTCCTTATGGTTCACAAACGCAGTCATACAGGTCGTTGATACATTTCTAATCTTAAAGACGCATGACCTAGTTTAAAGGGTTAAAAGGAATTTGAGTAGATGTGTTTAATCTCTTAATAGGTGAGCGCCCATTTCAGTGTAATCAATGTGGTGCCTCATTTACACAAAAGGGCAATCTTCTTCGTCACATCAAGCTGCACTCAGGCGAGAAGCCCTTTAAATGTCCTTTCTGCAATTATGCCTGCCGAAGACGTGATGCACTTACGGGCCACCTTCGAACTCATGCTGGTAAGAAAATTGTGGACTAGTCAAGAACTATTACGAACTAATACTATTGATTTAACTATTGTTTTGTGTCTGAATTATTCCAGTGTCATCTCCAACTGTAGGGAAGCCATATAAATGCAGTTACTGTGGCCGTAGTTATAAACAACAGAGCACACTTGAGGAGCATCGTGACCGCTGCCACAGTTACTTGCAAAGCACGGATTCACAGCATGCATCTAAGGTTCTAAATCAAAGTATGTGTTCTGTGTTACTGATAAATATAACATTTTACCTAGAGTTTTAACACAGTAATTTAATTCTCATTGAAATATATCTATATTACCTTTGCAACATTACTCCCTTATACACCCTTAAGTATTACACTGAATACATTTATGTTGAAACATAGCTATAGTGTCAAATATAGAAGGCAAACTTATCAAACAAGCCTTCTGTCTTGTTGGTGTAGGAGAGGAAATTAAAGGTCTGGAGTTTATACCAGACTCACTACTGCAGCCCTCCTCTGACAAGATGGTTTTCATTGATCGACTCACAAATAGCATCACCAAGCGCAAAAGATCCACACCACAAAAATTTATAGGTGAGCATTCTGTCCTAAGATGTTTTATTTAAGCTCACTTTACATATTATTGCATATTTTGTCAAATTAAACTATGAGCTACAGTGTTTTCCCACAATTGTGTGTATTTGATAAGGCTATTTTGATATGTTTTAAGTAATTTGTATACGTAAATAATTTACATATTTATTACCTATACATAATACATTAGATGAGGTTGTTTAACTCAAAATATTATGTCTTAACCAGATATAACCAACACGTTTTAAGAATTTCTTCAGAATAAACTGGAAAACATTGATCAGTTTCCACTAGCTGGGCTTGCCATCCTCAGGATTTTATACAATGAATTAGACTGTTTTCTGTGAATTTGCTGCGGCAATACTAACTGATGCAGATTAAACATCATCTGAATAAAACTGAATAGACATAACAAATCAGAAAACGTAATGGCAGAACTAATATATACAAAACAAACTGCGCCTGGTAACATGCAGCATGCCACTAATCAGAGAAATTAATCATCAAATGAAGCCCACCCGATTTTAGATAAATTATTAACATTGGTTTTATGTCAATTGGAAAAGTGAGCTGAAGGCAACAATAGCAGACCCATTTTACTTTGAAGTGGAAGGTACCTGGCTGGCCAGAGTGTAAGTTCCCACCAAATTGTCTGGCATCAAAATCTATTTTTTCTTTTCACACAGGACAGAAGCAAATACGCCTCAACTTCACAGATGCATCTTATGACCTCAGTGCTGGCCTGGAGAAAGACGTTGAAATGCACCACGGGGACCTCGAAGGCCCACATTTTACTGGTGTGGGAGGAGAATATACAGGTGTGGCAAGAAATGGAGGAGGCATATCGAGACAACACCTTATTCCCACAAATCACCAACCGTGTTTGACTGAACTGAGACCGATCCACAGCACCAGCCACGCTGCTGTAGCTTTAGGCCCAAGGCTGGATTGCACAGGGCTGGGAGCTGGAACAGAAATGGGACGTGAGGCAGCAGAGGGCCATGAAGATCTGCCTGCAGCTCAAAGTCATGCACCGTCACCATGCAATGGTTTCCAGGATTCAACTGACACAGAAAGCATGCTGGATGAGCCGTGCAACAGTTCTGCTCCAGCTGCAGCCATACACAATAACAATAACAACGGGCATTTTCTCCTCCACTGCAACAATAACCCAACGCCGCTTCCTATTACGCACAAGTTTCGGGACAGACGCAGTCATAGCCATGCCAAAGACCGGGAAGTGGAGAGAGAGGACCCTGGTGGACACTCAACAGCTCCACCTCCTGCTCCAACTCCTAGCTCACCAACAGCACCTTCCTCCACCTCAAGGGAGACTTTCCGGGTCGTGGATGGAGAGGGACGAGCTGTGCGGTCTTTTCGATGTGAGCACTGTCGTGTGCTGTTCTTAGACCATGTTATGTTTACCATCCATATGGGCTGCCACGGTTTTCGCCAGCCTTTTGAGTGTAATATTTGCGGCCACCTCAGTCAGGACCGTTATGAATTTTCTTCACACATTGTCCGCGGGGAACACATTGTTGACTGAGTGAAAGGTTTCCTTATTGAGAGATAATGATGAGACCTGCCTAAGTTTGGTTTGCACAGTTAATGGCATGCCCCAGTACCCCAGTAAAAAGGCTCCTATGTACAGAATGCTTGAATGCAGTTTGTTCACTATTTTTTTTTTAAATAGACAATTAATAGGTGGTATGCACTTTAAATAAAATGCATTGAAGTAGATGAAAAGTCAATGTACTTTCTTATTCCTAAATGTGCCTTGCTCTAAAATACAGAATTTGCACCTGATGAACTAGTATTTTAGACAATTGTTGACCTTTCCAATGTCCTGAACTGTCTGCACTTTACACATACAACAAAACAAGAGTAAATTGCTTCACTGTAATTAAATCTTTAAATGTCTTAATGCCTTGTTTTAAAAGCACTTTTCAATTTATTGAATCTCTGATAACAATTTCTGTTTTGTCGTATAGTTGTGCACAATGGAAAGCTTTATTTCCTTAACTGAAGTGCAGACCAAACTTAAAAGCCGGTCAAACCAGTGTGTTGGTAAACTTGTCTACTGAAAATGCACTTTTAGTTTTTACTGAGAAGGTTGATTGATGTGAGTTTATATAGGTTTGAATGACTGTGATTATTGGAAGTAAAAATGAGGGCCTTCCTTTCTGTGTGTGAATGCTGTGTTTAGTAATGTTTGAAATGTTTCTGTTTTATATGATCGCTTTTGTTGCACTGATAACCTGCCAGAAAACTAAAATTATATTAAACTATTTTGTAGAATACATCAATAAACTGCACATTTCTCTTATTTGGGAAAAAGTTATGACCTATTTTTCCCACTAGGTAAGAAGTTGATCACTGCCACACTGACAATCCTCTTAAATGCAGCATTTTTCTTGTCCTTTGACCAAACAATTTATCTGTTTAATCAAGTACATTCAAGAATAGTATTTTCACAATAATTACTTAAATTGTATTAATTTACCATAATGTCAATGTTAGATATTTAATAACTGGCAAAAGTAAAATACTATTTTTTTATTAAAATGATCTGAGATTAAAAGTGCATGGTGATAAATTGCTGCTGCTGTGACATGAATGACTTTAGTGTTGAGCATCACTTTACAGGCTCCAGTGATTCAGTTGTTGGTGTAACAGTGGAAATAACATTAAAGATTATACTTAAGTGATGTTTATAGATGCTTTAAATATTTGAGGAAAAAAAATGGGGCAACAGTCCTCCTTGGACTTGAGCTAAAAAATGTAAGATTGTTACTAGATAGTTCCGTTACAGTAGATGACTTTAAACACCTTAAAGATACTTTGCCTATTGTATAATTGTAATTTGTTGAACAGGGCAGAAAAGTATATATCCTTTAGTCAGTTTCAATAACCCAATTAGACATTGACTTTTCAAACTAGTCATTGAAGTCTCAAATTATAGCAATCTGGATTTGGTGTTTGATGGTGTACATCAGAGCCCTCATGAGCAGTCACTTTTATCCAGATATACCTTTCATTAAAGTCAACTTACAAATTTTACTTGAGCCAAAGAGCCACTAAATCCCCAGTAACAAAAATTACACTTTTATATGTAGTAATTTTTACAAATTATGTATAAAGGGTAAATGTCTTTTACTGCAGTGAAAACCTTGTAAGTGGTGTAAAGAAACCTCACTATTTAAAATAAATGTTATTTGTGTAATTTGTGTGTAAAGCCTTTACATTTTATTAGAATTTCAACAGTACCTAATTGGACTATTAAAAATATACACATTACCTTTTTGACCTGTCCAGTTAAACTTATATGCAGGACCCTGATACAAAGTAGTTCATGGGAAGGCAGAGTAAACTCAAATGTTGACAGTCCGCTTTTAATGTTTTCTTTCCTTTGATAAACTATTCAGTGTATAGAGTAGATCAGATGTTTAGGCATAGTCCTAGATTTCCAGCAATCTGAAAGCTGTTTTTTTAACTATGGTTCTTTACACATACAAAAGCTTTGTTTGCATATTATTTCTTGAAAATATATTACTATAGCTTTTTCTTTATTTAAATTATGCCAATTTCTCCCAAGCATTACCAGTTTGTAAATGTATACAAACGGACATTTCACATATGCACAAAAGCAGACTCAAAGTTTTCATAAACTTTATTCAGGCCTACATCAAACTCTGCTTTACATTGGTTTTGGAGGAGCTCTTGGTGCACCAGCCTGCAAAACAAAAATGAGTATTAAAGATAATTACATTGGTTGTGTTACTTGGATTTTTCATGATGAAACACACATCCTTGATAATGGATGCGTATTTATTCAAAACTTAACCGAAAGTGGCGCACGTACAGCGGGCCTGAACCTTGGTGGTGGAGTCCTGTCCTTCCTGGCCTCACAGGAGCGGTTCCTCACCACTTTACTGTGGATGGCACAACTGACGCAGTAGTGCAGCTTCACATACAGTTTGGGCAGACCATATGCTGAGAATACAGAAACAGTTTATAATTTACCAAGCATGTCACAAACAATTATTTAAGTTTGTAATAATTACGAAAAGGAGAACTTACACTCAAAGACACTGGCCTCTGTGATGTCTCTCACCGCAGCCGCCTCCACTATGTTCCTGATGACAAACTTCTTGATGGCCTTGTCCTTGGGCACACAACGGGCACAGTTGGTGCAGCGAATAGGCTGCACATGGCCACGGCCCTTCTTGGCACGACCGTTATTCCTCCTTTTCTTGGTCTATGAAAAAAAAAAAAAAAAAAAATCAGTTTTTCATTCAACCCCTGTCTGTCACCACCAAGTATTCCAATATTCCAAGTTATTTGTCTTCTTGGCATTTATTTTAATACAATGAAAGGTCTTCCAGAGGCCAACAAAGCACCCATCGCTAACATTTGACAGTTATTTAAAGTTACGAAAACGGCGAATTGAATAGCAGTCAAAAAAAAAAAAAAAACTTCCTATGTTAATATAAACAGTAAAGAAATTAGGCCTTGGTTAAGTTGGCTTTTTGATGTAATACTATATTTCGGTCACAAAAATGATCTGTTCTGTGCTGCAAACTGTATTTTTTTTATTGCCTATTGTTTTTGTCAATTGAAATATATATTTTTTAAGAAAGGTGTTCATAGACTGCCTATAAGAACGTAAACCATGACAATAAGAGGTGATGGATCATGCCAGACCAGAGCTTCATTTTCATTATTGGCCGCTCGAACACATGGAACCGCACAACTAGACATGCTAACAGCTAGCTTTAGGCCACGACCCAATATTAAACCTTATCCGTGTCATTACATGCCTCTTTTACACTTAAACTGTTTATTAACCGATTTATATGCACATAGTAGTTACGCTGTTGGGATTATTTAGCCTTTAAAATATATATTTTTCTATTTCTGTGACCCGGGCTTCTCTGTGCTGAACTCACCATGTTGCACGGGAAGCTGGAAAGAGAACCGGAAGAGGTTGGGCCGCGCCAAGTAGGCCTACCGTGTATCCGCTCCGCCTTAAAATTAAAATGATGCCTATGTTTTTTTTTCACAAAATAAAACTGTATAATTCGTTTACTTATGTACACGTTTACAAATGAGAATGATCGTTTTAGGGTATTTCCTTGTACCATTCTCTTTGGAAACTCAACACACTGAGGTTACGCCACTGCACACCTCTGATCATTTCTTTGTAACTCTTGACCTCGATCTAACTTCTCCAGACACTGCGACTGCTTTACCCCTGGTCACTTTCCGACGCAACCTGCGTTCACTCAGTCCCTCCCGCTTTTCCTCTGCCGTCTCTTCTGCGCTCCCCCCTCTTGAGGAACTCTCGCTTTTAAACACTAACACTGCCACTGACACTCTGTGCTCCACACTTACATCCTGCTTGGACAACCTATGCCCTCTTACATCTAGACCAGCCCGTACATCCTCATCTGCCCCCTGGTTATCCGATGTTCTACGCGAGCATCGTGCCAGCCTCCGGTCAGCTGAGAGAAAATGGCGCAAGTCAAAAGATTGTACTGACCTCTCTACCTACCAGTCTCTCCTCTCTAATTTCTCTGCTGAGGTCACCTCTGCAAAAACTATCTACTACCATTCTAAATTAATCAACTCACCTGACTCACGCACTCTCTTTAAAACCTTCTCTACCCTCCTTTGTCCGCCTGCTCCCCCTCCTTCATCAGAGTTAACAGCTGACGATTTTGCGTCTTTCTTTGTAACGAAAACAACCGCCATCAGCAGTCAGTTTTCTGCGCCAGCACCTGTTGAACTCTTTCACACCCCTGATACGTGTTTGCTCCCTTCGTTTTCTCCTCTAACTGAAGCGGACGTTTCCAAGGTCATTAGTTCTAACCATCCTACCACCTGCCCGCTGGATCCCATCCCCACACATCTACTTCAGGCCATCTCTCCATCTGTCGTGCCTGCTCTCACCCACATCATCAACTCGTCTCTCTCCACTGGGTCATTCCCCACAGCTTTCAAAGAGGCCCGCATCACACCACTACTGAAGAAACCCACTCTCAACCCTACACTTTTAGAAAACTACAGACCGGTTTCCCTCCTTCCCTTTACTGCCAAAGCTCTGGAGCGAGTAGTGTTTAACCAGCTCTCCTCCTTTCTCACACGGAACAACCTCCTGGACCAGAACCAGTCTGGGTTCAAGAGCGGACACTCCACCGAAACTGCTCTGCTCTCAGTCGTCGAAGCCCTGAGACTGGCAAAGGCAACATCCAAGTCATCTGTCCTCATCTTACTGGATCTGTCTGCTGCCTTTGACACCGTTAACCATCACATCCTCCTGTCTTCTCTCAGTGCGATGGGTATCTCTGGAATGGCGTTACAATGGTTCAAGTCTTACCTCTCGGGCAGGTCATTCAGAGTATCCTGGAGAGATGAGGTCTCTGAGCCCCAACATCTTAATACAGGGGTGCCTCAGGGCTCAGTGCTTGGACCGCTACTCTTTTCCATTTACATGACATCTCTTGGCTCTGTCATTCAGAAGCATGGCTTTTCCTATCACTGCTATGCAGATGACACACAACTCCACTTGTCATTTCAACCTGATGATCCGACGGTCTCTGCTCGTGTCTCGGCATGCCTGAGTGACATCTCACTTTGGATGAAGGACCATCACCTGCAGCTGAACCTTGGAAAAACAGAACTGCTAGTGATTCCTGCCAACCCAAAGACCCGCCACAACCTCTCCATTCAACTAGGCTCATCAACCATTACACCGTCCAGCACTGCCAGAAATCTGGGAGTGGTAATTGATGATCAACTAAACTTCACAAGTCATGTTGCCAGCACCACCAGGTCCTGTAGATTCATCCTCTACAACATTAGGAAAATTAGACCTTTCCTATCGGAGCACGCTACGCAAATCCTAGTTCAGGCTCTTGTCTTGTCCAAACTGGATTATTGCAATGCTCTTCTGGCTGGACTCCCTGCCTGCACAACCAAACCTCTGCAGCTGATTCAGAATGCAGCAGCAAGAGTGGTCTTTAAAGAACCGAAGAGAGCGCACGTAACTCCTCTCCTCATTAGGTTACATTGGCTCCCGGTTGAGGCACGCATTAAGTTCAAAGCTATGCTCTTGGCCTACAAGACCACCACTGGCTCCGCCCCCTCATATCTTCACTCACTGATACAGACCTATGTTCCTACCAGATCCCTGCGATCTGCAAATGAACAACGTCTGGTGGTACCGTCCCAAAAAGGAAAAAATCACTCGCGTACTTTCTCTGGATCTGTTCCACATTGGTGGAATGATCTACCTGCTGCTACAAGATCAGCAGATTCTGTAGACATCTTTAAAAAACGCTTGAAAACATATCTCTTTTGTCAACACCTGACTGACAAACACTGAATTCTTAACTTCCTTTCTATCAATTCCTTCTTTAAAAAAAAAAAAAAAAAAAAAAAAAATCTTTCCTATCCTTAGCTTGTATGCTGTGCTAGGTTTTTAACTGACTAGTTTTTTGTGCACTTATGCTTTTTGTTACCTTGTGTTGTTGAAATTGCTTCCATTGTTTTCCTCACTTGTAAGTCGCTTTGGATAAAAGCGTCTGCTAAATGACTAAATGTAAAATGTAAATGTAAATGTAATGAAATGTGGGTGAGAAGGTGATGAAATACTGATGATGTAATTGACTTAATCTGTGATTTAACTGAAAATCCATGATGACCCCAAGATTCCTAACCTGATATTTACATTTTAGAAAAAGAGACTTGCAGTGGCTGCTGACACTTTCTCTTTGCTTCTAGCCTCAAAGATGATTACTTTAATGTTGTCTCTTTTCAGTTACAGAAAATTACTATTTTGCATCCACACGTCAATCTGTTTGATGCAGTGACACAGTGAATGGATTGGTCCAATTTCACCTGCTGTGAGTGAAATGTAAATCTGAGTGTCATCAGCATAATTACAGTATGATCTTATACTATCTATGGATATGATACGCCACAGCTCCGTATTAACTGGCCTAAAGGGAACATGTAAAGATGAAATAAAAGGGGTCCAAAGATAGAACCCCTGTCAGGATCATTTGGTCTCAGTATTCCAAATGAAACAAAGTACTTTCTGTCTTCAAGATAGGACTGAAACCAGTCCCAGTGATACTTGTCCATTCATCAAACGCAGCACTCAAGTCCAACAGAACTAGAATTACACATGATAAACACCAAACGTGTCAAAATAAGTACTCCAATGCAATTATTCCCCTTTTAAATGCTGTTATTTGGCACTAAACCCAAAGCTTTTATGTTGAAAGGACAAGGGTCTTTATTTTTCAACAAGCTTCCTTTTTCTAAATTTGTTGTACAAAGTTGGAGAATGGTACAAGGAAATACCTTGTAAATTTGCATTTTCATTTGTAGACTTGTACATTCGTAAATTAATTAAATTAATTATACTTTGTACACAGACCCCGGTATGTAGTAGCCTATATTATATAAATATTATAATTCAATAGATGTTGTTATTTTTGATGAGTTAAAAAACTTAATATAACAAAGCTTTGATTCAATTAAAACATGTAGGTTTACCATAAATTTACCAAACACTCTACAGTCTACATTACAGTATTAGCCTGAAGCATTTCAACATATATAAAATTTGTTTGTTTATTCCTATATCTCAATGCAAACTCCAGAGTCAATTATTATGTTTCCAAAAACACCTTTATAGTGTGCAAATGAATATCTGTTATGAAATCAGGCAATAAAAAAGTAATACCTATGATAATAACCAGAAAGATTTCTAAGGAAATATAAGATGGGCGTATTTTATTTATATATTACTATACTTACTTTTATTTTTTATTGGTAGTTGTTCATAGCTCGCATGCATAATGCTAAAGAGGAGTGAACGACTCTTGGCCAAACAGTGGTTGATCACAAAAGCTTGCATGATTAACTGTATTGCTACGATGCAAACACTTTAATGGTTTACAAGTGGACCTGTACATAGTGACCTATGTATTATAACAGCTGTTTTTGAAACCTTAAACTTGTACAGCTACCTTAATAAAATTTAGTATCCATCCATGCAAACCCATGAACCACACAAAGAAGAAATTAGCCTACATTTAAAAATATTTATTTAAATAACTGATTTTGTTTATTTCTTCTTGCTTTTCTTGTCCTTAGCTTTCTTTTTGCCTGACTTTTGTGAATTTGCCTTTTTGTAAAGGTATAGTCCCACCAAACCAAGCAGGGTGGGCACCAAAGCTAAACACACAATGGGGAACACATCATTGACCATTTTCTGCCACGGTGTCTGCTGTGTGACAGAAATGACCTCCACCTCAAACTCCAGAGCAGCATCACCTGCATGGGACAGAAGGGAAAATAAAGCATTAACACAGTAAAGTACAGTTATTAAACGTTGTACCAAAATACACTTCAAAAGAAATAGATCATTACATCACATCACTATATTAACTTTTATATAGTTTCTCTAATTAATAAGAGGTTTTCAGAACTGTCTTTTGTAATTTGGTTGTGATCTTGTAAGTGTAATAATCAGATAATATTGGTTGTTGGTTAGAATATTGGTTATATTTGCACAACTCTAAATCTTCGCATGTCTTCATTACCTGGTATTGTTGGTGGGTAACCTTTTTTGCCATATGCAAGATAAGATGGGATAGTGGCTTTGATCTTTTGTCTAAAGAAGGGAAAATACAAGTAATATTACAGAGAACATTAATTCGATTGGACCTGTACTTTTCACTTACCCTGCACAGACGCCAACCAAGCTTTGCTCCAGACCTGATAATTAAACCAAACAAAGAAACAATCATTTTTCTTGCACAAAATGGGTGCCTCTTTAAGTGTGTTAGTTTACCAGGGATAACAGTTCTTTTTCCAAGCTCTACAACAAGAGGGTCCCGAGATAGTGAGGAGTCAATCACTTTTCCATCCATCAATTTACCCTGAGTACAACACACAACAGAGAATAAAAATGAAACAGGGTACAATCATTATTCTGTTTAAGTGTTGATAATAAAAATAAAAAGGGTATATGGTTTAAATTCTGTAAACAAAACGTCTTCACCTTGAAAACTTAGTCCAGATGCTTTTACTCTAACCTTTTCTTCATGTGTAAGAATTGAAAAGGGAGAAGTCCCCGCAGCCTGTGCAGTGGTGAACCAGTGCCCCACTGACAGAGGATTTACTGCTGACGTGTTGCACCGCCCACATCATATAGTCAAAGCAGAAGCGACTATCCCAGACGGAATAAGCCAATAAAGCAAAGCAAATGGACACAAAACCGCAAGCTGTGCGATGCGCAATCAGGAGGACATTTGAAATAGCAGCCGACCACAACGTCTTGTGTAATTCATAATGAATAAATGTAGACACAGTGGCACATGATTCACGCAGACACTGCCACATAGCCAGCTGCCTTCGTCACCAGCTGGGTCGGTTTCACTGAACAGTATAAGGAGCTAAACAAAGTCATATAGACATAAACAAGAGATATCCGCTTAACTTACCGTATAGTGTATTTGAAGAGTGTCTCCCATGCTGGAAAGTGAAGAGCAAGTTTCTGGTTTCACCTTGGGACAGAAAAGTTTATTGTTAAAATAGTTGCATTGCCCATTTGAGTGGATGATTGACAATACTATAGCAGGATATGTAGTTACATTGTTATTGCCTGCATATTATACTTACCAAAGTCTCCACTTGTAGCTCCTCCAATGGATTTTCGTCGCCCCATGCAAATCCACAGGTGAGAGCTGCGAAGACCAGCAGAAAAACGCCGGTGTTCATTGTGAAGTTCAGAGAAAACGCCGCCATACAATAACTTCCGTGTGAGCTTTAATACACAGCAGAGAAGAGGGGCAGTCGAGCTGCATCGACTACTGTTGACTGTTGCGTCCCAATGGCTCGGCACCAGCTAACGCTGATGTGTTAAAAACTGCAGAGATAAGGATTAGCTGTCGGTGGACGTTGTCCCAACACCTGGGTCTCCCAAAAGAGCCCGCCTCAAACATTCCGCCTGCATCCCATGAATGACTATTGGGTTTCAGATCCGCGGGAAGCGGAAGCAGCGCTGTACACAAACGCTAGGCGGCGTTGCCGTACAATATCTGCTCTTTCTGCTCTATCTTCATAAACTGTATGTGGTTGTAGTGATTAATATTGAGATGCCAAGTAGATGCAAACTAGAATACTATTAATCACTAAATGTGATTAATTAACATTAATTGACGCATAAAACACAGGTAGAGCCTTAATTTTTGTTGTGAACAAATAAAACAACAAATGAAACAAGAAAAATCAAAATGTCATCTCAACTCTTATCCACACACAACCATTTTAATGCAGGATTTAGTAATATTAAGATGGTACTAGATACATTTTGCCCTGTTGCATGAACACTTTTAAAGCATGCCCACCTAGTCTATGTTTTATAAAATAGGGGAAGCAACTGTCCAAAATAGTCATCTGAATGACTCATCGAGTCTGACAACAAACAGAAAAAAATCTTCCTTATTTAGCATTGCATTCAGCCTACATTCATTTGTTAAAAAACATTTTTTGAGGAAATATAGCCTATCGTCTAAATTTAGGTAAATTAAATACTGTGGAAAAAATAAGCTACTTGGGCAAAGTTGATTTTCACTCTGTTTATTTTTATAGTTTTTATTATGTGTGTTTGTGTGCTTAGTTTTAGTTTTCTGCACTGGTCAGATGTGGCACTTCCATTTCATTGTACTGCTGTGCAATGACAACAAAGCTTATATTATCTTATCATAAAATAATAGTGTTTCTTTTGACATGGATTATGATGTAAGTTAGACATAAAACCAAACTATGTCAGCTGCCATATGGTAATAACTCCGTAGTAGATATCATTAAACGGCTCTCAAGTGGCCCTAGATGGAACAGTATATTCTCGCGATATCTCACATATTTTTTGTAACTGCTGAGTTGTCCCCTTGTAAGATATCGTGAGACATTTAGCAGAGACTACCGCTCGGCTTGTCGGTAAGTAATAACACAGCACCACTTTTAGCACGAAAACACAAACACACACACACACACACACACACACACACACACACACACACACACACACACACACGGGTTCCTGTAGCTTATAAAATACAAAAATTTGCCACGTTGTGTGCGATAGAGACAGTGTAGTCTGGCGGGAGCGCAGTCAAAGTGATGATCGTTGGCTGAATGAAGGAGGCTGGATAAATGGGATGGATGTGAACCCTCGCTAGCTACCGTGTCATGTTGATTAAAAGGAGTATAACCTGACACCTACTATTATACAGCCTCTACAATTCATTCTAAAGTGTAATACACGTGTAAGTCGGTGTTAAGCTCTGTAGTAATCAAATCTGGCGTGCTGTCGCAGATCAATGCCAACATAATCTCATTTTAAAAGACAGAAATTTGAGCTCTGTGATGAGACATGAGGATCTGAAGGCAGATAATGTGGAGCCCCTTTCAGAACCATGGAGAGGGCCGAGGCCGTGTCAATCAGTACAGTACAGTACCAGTACAAACGAGACACAAGCCTACCGTTATCACACTAAAAAACAGATTCATTCTGATCTAATCTCTAAATGAAGCCTAACTGAATTGTTTCTTCCTAGTTCCTTGTAGGTCACGTGTGAAATTATTTTGTATTGTAGAGCTTTTTTTTCCAACTCCATGAATACTCCATGAATAGATCTATTTGTCTAATACTTGATGGAATCATCATTGAGGGGATTTCTCGCTCTCAATTTTGGCTTTTGTGGGACATTTTCCATTCATGCTCTCGGGGCTTGGCTAAGTTGTGGAGGGAAAGTTGTGAACAGATTGAGCTACTGCCTCTGGTCATGGCATACACGCTGATCTGTTTCATAGTATTTCTGTGGTTGTGGGTGTCTTAGTATTACGCAGTGGTTCATCTGGTTTTAGGTAAAGGAAATGGAGTCTTTATCCAACAAACCACACAAAACATGAGGTCATGTTACATTATGAGATAGAGTTTTGTGTGTTTTTTTCTTGCAGGATCGCTCCATAATAAATCTTTGATTGTCAGCTGAGACTGAGGAGTGTAACTGCCCATTGAATCTTAAATACTAATAACTAAATCATGGGGAACATTTTTGGGAATTTGTTGAAGAGCCTCATAGGCAAAAAGGAGATGAGGATCTTGATGGTTGGGCTTGATGCAGCAGGAAAAACAACAATCCTCTACAAACTTAAGCTGGGGGAAATAGTAACCACAATTCCAACCATTGGTGCGTGTTTTTAAATGGATGATACATTTTGACTGAAACAAATAATGTTGCTTGACATCTTTCCAAACGGTTTTCAGGGTTTAATGTAGAGACGGTGGAATACAAGAATATCAGCTTCACTGTGTGGGATGTAGGTGGGCAGGACAAGATTCGTCCCCTCTGGAGACACTACTTTCAAAATACCCAGGGTGAGCTGAGATAATGACTTAGTGATAAATGCTTTATTTTAATTGCTATGAGTTGAATAATTGTTCCTCCTTTGTATTTTTTTTTAGGTCTAATCTTTGTTGTAGACAGTAACGACAGAGAACGCGTAAACGAGGCACGAGAAGAGCTGATGAGGATGTTAGCTGAGGATGAACTCAGAGATGCAGTGTTACTGGTGTTTGCTAATAAACAGGCAAGTGTCTATATACAGTTAATGTATATCATGTATTATCCACACATCGTCTTGTTAGCCATAAAACTATGACTCAGAGCAACATAGTCTAAGAAAAGGCTCATCTAGAAACACAATTTTACTTTAGCAGGAAATCTAATTTTCTTTACCTTTTGTTGGAAAATGTGTGTTATATAATATTTTGTTTAATATATTGTTTCTTTTGCTGCTATTATTGATCAATGTCATTGTTTTGCTCACTATTAATGTTGTATGCTACACTTTCGATGGTGTTGACAGGAAGCATATTTCAATGAGCTAAAAAAGAGATGAAAGAGTTCTTCTCACTTCTGTATCCTTGCCTCTTTAACAGGATTTACCAAATGCTATGAACGCTGCTGAGATCACAGACAAATTGGGCTTACACTCTCTCCGTCACCGCAACTGGTACATCCAGGCCACCTGTGCCACCAGCGGTGATGGCCTCTACGAGGGCCTTGATTGGCTGGCCAATCAGCTCAAGAACAAGAAATAAGTAGTGGACTTGGGGGACCAGAACTTCTAACTTTCTTAATATCTGTGACAATAACAATGGTTAGGTACAGGGTTTCTGCTTGACAAGTGCAAAGCAAATTGTTGCTTTCAGATTCCTACTAGTTTTGACGTCTATTTAAATCACGTACTCCTCTCACACAAATGCTCACAAACGTAAAGCAATGACAACAGACATTTGCTTTTATGTGTCCACATCTTGTCCTAGGTGCCCTGTACTGTACAGTATGTTGTCTATTGTATCCAGTCATGTTTGACTCTAATGCAGCGAGGCAGGGGTGACTTGAGCTGTTGTATGTTTTCAAACCTGTCGACTACCCACACAAAAAAGTCTGTGAAAGTTAAAATGATTTAAGTCCTGTTGAGAACAAGAGCCTATTTGCATTTCAGGCACATCCATGTCACATAAATGTTATTTTCCAAACTGATGACTTTGATACTCAGCTAGTATGTGCAGCAGTGTGTACATGGTGCTTTTGAAGGTAGGTAAAGAGGAGTTTTTCTTCCTACATATCCTCCTCTCTCATTTTGAACCTCAAACAAAGGGGTTTGTTTGAGAGAGATTAAAGCTGTTCTTTTAAAATATTTAATCAAAACACACTGGCTGCCTGAACTGCATGCATTCTGGAGGAGCTCACAGCCCCGAGTGCATGCTATTTGTTTGTTCTGAAAGGCCATCACAGCTTAGACTCATGAGTGATCAAACTGCATCAGGAGATCTTTCTTGTATGTTCTGTCTCAGTTTCTGATTATGTGGAAGGATTTGTTGCTCTTCAATGTTTCTGAAAGTGAAAATTGTTGTATGAAACAAATTAGCCGTTTTATATTTATTTGACATGCATTTTGTTTTAGTACTGTGACAGGTCCACAAAAATATTAAGGAAGCAGGGTAGAGAGTAGACCAATATGTTAGTGTAGGGTTTTGAAAAGAATGAGCAGCACATAGTATATAACTAATTAAAATTCATTTTGTTACATCAGACACCAGCAGAATCTATTGATTTCTAAGAAATAGCTCCTTTGTGCCATACATGGTACTATTAGCCATTACAAGTTCAAAAGTTCAGGATCATTTAAATTAAATTGATAAATTAGTTTTTGTTACCTTATATTTAGTTATGTACAACTGATTTAAAATTGCTTTTTGTTTAAAATTGTGTTTAATGTATTTATTTATAAGCTCTACATTTACAGACATTTTTCTCTATGCCATTGTGAGGAAGGTTTTTCCATTTTGCATCACACTTGAAATGATAAGACAGGCCTAACATATAATTTGTTTTGTCAGTACACAAGATTCATATTTGGTAGTATAATATTTATATCGTTATTTTAATGTAGACTGTGTCTGTGAAACAATAATGATCAGTGCTAATAAGATTTGCACTGACTGAAGTTCTGGAAATTCTTTATGTACAATTATAGTTACACAAGTAAATAAAAAAATGCTGAATGCAAATGAGTCATGTCTACATTTCGTATGACGACAAGATCGTGCTGTATTACGAGTTAAACATTTTTCTTATGAGTGGCCTCAGTTGATTGAGCGCTCCACACCACACACCGGTGACTAAAGGCTGAACATGGCTCTGCATTTACAAATTTCTGCCAGGAGAGAGCAGTCTTTATTGACAAGGACGCTGATGAAGTATGCAGCAATCACTAAACAGTTTTAAATAATATGCAGAACCTTTGTGTGAATTTGAATTAATTCTCACACAATGGAAATGCCCTTTATTCCACACCTGTGGGTACCTTTGGTGAATGTATCTGAAACCCAATAGTCATCCACCTGTATTTTTGTAATTTTACTCCTTCAATAATACCACAGATAGAAAAGTTATATTACATATATATTAAATTACAAGTAAACCTGGAAATGGCTTAAAAGAGAGAAAAGGGCACAGAGACAGGCTTTTTGTCACATTCTATCAAGACCCAGGCACATTACTGTAGGAACGCTGATTGCCCCTTAAGTTTGCAATTTTTTTATCCCTTTAAATTGGTCTTTTTTTTACTGTTCAATGAAGAAACACTTCTGGGAAAAACTTCCAGGTATATGTCAAACATTAACCATTAGGCCCTAACCTCTCTGAGCACTCACATGACTGTGACGGAAAAACAAAATAATTGTTATTGTGCACCAAATTACATCTCCAACAATTAACCACGGTATATATGAACGTATGAGTTATAGGCCAATGAAGCAGAGAGCATTTGTCTTATATTTTCTGATTTGTAACTATCCTTGTGTGTGCAGAGAGTAGGAGGACTGGAGCTGCCAGCAGAGCCAGTTTTACAGAGTGGTCTGGCTGGTTCATTCACTCCTCAGACAATGTTTGTGCAAAGCTTAAGTGACAAACAAAAATGACAAGAGAGTGTACACCTTCAAACCCAACCATATATTAGCCTACTTTTGCAATGAACGGAAAACTTCCTGTTCAGATTGCCTATCTGCAAATGACAAATCGTCTTAAGATGTAAATAAATGTATAATTTGACTGTTATGCAAATGATTTCTAATAAGATTCAGTTGGCTGACATTTCTTGGTCAACAACATAAAGGAGGCTCAAAGTCCCACTGTTAACATCTGATATCTGATATGAAGATGTTTATTGCATATTGTGTCGGCACTGCTTTTAGTTTTTTATATTTGTGACAATTCAGTGTCAGGAAGATGCTTATTTGTTGTAGTGACTTTAATGACAAGGCACCAAAGAAACACTGGAGTCTATTGTGTATCAGTGTGATGAGAAATGTCTGAATGGACTTGACTTAACGTCAACAAAACAAAACTTAAAGACACATGTCAGTATCATATGCAGATGTGATTTCATTATTTTAGAACTAGTTTAAAGTGGCACAGGTCACACTACAAATGTTACTTCTGTGCTGTCAAAGAAAAAGTATCCCTGTCAAAACTAATGATGCAGAAATTCCCAGTTGTTGTTCTGCACATCAAAGTAACACAATGTAACTGTTTTAAAAAAAAAAACAGAGAACAAAATAAATACAATGTGTAGCCTCAAAGCCTTTGTCATAGTTCTATGACATGAAGAATGACTTCAGACACAGTGGCCCAGCTTACCAAATACAACAAAGAGTTCTTAAGTGTGTATCAATCTGGAATAGTTACTTTAACGTCTATTATACTTTTCACTTTTGGTCATAAACTGGATGTGTCAGGCCATTTCATTCGTACAAACGTCTAATACTGAACAGCAGAAGAAGAAAATGTATGAGAAAATGTATGTATAGAGGACATTTTGTACCAAAGTAACTCAATGTCCTTAACAGAAATTACACATAAGTTGTGACAACAAACAAACTTGGAAGAATGAAAAAATAAAGAAATAAACAAAATTATTTGCTGTGCTGAACCCACGCACAGCAGCAGGTCCCTCCCAGATAAATCAGTGTTTTACAAACTCGGATTGCTCCAATCAGAGAACTGTAGTGATTCAGAGAGCGGTTTCAGAGCAGCTCACTTCACAGTTACACCTCACACTAAGAAGACGCATTTTCACTAGGCTACTTTTACTTTATTTGTTAAGAGAACGTGTGACGACGTGTAAAGGTTTGGACTTTCTGGACAGATTTAAGAGCTTTTTAATCATCTAAATTACATTTTGGACCAATTCAACGGTGAATTAACACGTAGGCTGCGGACAACGGACACACTTTAAGGATATAATATGATGATACGCCAGTTTTAAAAGGCGATTGGCTGGACTCTGGCACCATGGCCGCTGCGTTTTGGATGATGCAGGTGCTTTGCGGCGTCCTGCTGCTGTCGTGCGCTCCCAGGTTCTCAAGCGCGCAGACACAAAGAGGTACGAACAAATAACACGCAAAAATGTTTTCCTAGCACCTTTGATATTTGACACGTGTTGCATAAGCACACATTTGCGGTAAAAACCTTTTACAAATCCTTGTAAACGCACGGACAGGTGCTTTATGAAAAGTGTGCTCTGATGCACCTGTTCACTCACTGCTTCCTCGGAACCTGTTTAGCAAAGGTAGAAACAATGAGTCAACTGCACCTCTCCCACGACTCTGGCGACTTTTTCACGTTTATCTCGATTGTCTGTACGCTTCAAGGTTTTTAAATAGAGTAGCTACAGATAAACAAAGGTTGCTTCAGTCAAATGGAATCTCTTTGTAAATTATTACTCCCTCATTGATCAGTTTTGGTCATGAATTTATTGATTACCATCGGCCGATTATACCTGTGTGTGTGTGTATATTGAGGTTTAGCCTATTGATTCATTTAGGATAAATATTTAATAGGAATGTTTTTAGAATTGTATTGATTGCCAAATTGGCATATACACAGAAAGCCTGTTGCAGTCACTCTTGTGAATTTTACCAAGTAAAACCACTGAAAAAAGTTAGTTGCCATAACAAGGTGCCACCTCACTCGGCTCATTGTTTGCTAAATGCCACTTTGGTTGTATAAAGACATTTGACATTTGTTTTAGTATTTAATAATTCATAGGTGTGCATTCCAGATACGATAGGACTGTGAATGTCTGAGTCAACAACACCAATAAAATAATGAGAGATTAACACACTAATATTTAACATCTTAATGCACTTTCCTAATGCACATATTCTCTGCATGGAGAGGATATAACGGCATATGTTTGAGTTGTTGTGGTTTAAATTGTTGTGCAGAGGTGCCCTTTGACCCATTGTTGTTATTATGTCCTGCATTAAGACCAGGCTATGCTCTGAGATTAAAAAGGAAAAAAATAGAGAGGATCAACACAGAGCAGGTGATGCTCAGATGGCAAAGCCTCTGGTGCTTAATTTACAACAAACACAGAGGAAATGTACAGCTGCAACCCTAAATTCAATATCAAAAGATCATCGGGCAATGTTTGTGAAGTATATGAGCCTTGGTGCCTGCATATTTTTTAAAACAACATCAGTGGGTGTTTCCTGTCATAGACTCATACATAAGCGGGTGTGACTTAAGAAATGAAAATTACATCAAGAGCAAATATGTTGTCAGTCCTGTTACAAAGTTGGGACCTGACATGAAATTAAAATCCTCTTTAGTACCTTTAGATCATACACTGTGCACATGAACTAAACATTTAAACCTGGGGACAGTGAATGCACAATGAACTCTCAGGTGTCTGTGCCTTTGTGTAGTGGCTGTGTGAGTGCACTCAGATGAGAGGTATGCAGTAATCTGCCATCCTGTGCCAAGTTTCTGTTTACCTGTGTCATCATCTTAACCGCTTTATTAAGCTTGTTTGTCTCCTCCTCCCTCTATTCTTTCCCCTTTTTGCTTCTTTTGCAGCATTGAAACCTCAGTAACAGCTAAACCCAGGCTTCATTTACTTTTACAGTGTCATGTTTTTTTCATCTTGTGTTGGGTTACACTGTGCCAAGACGGACAATGACACCATTTTCCAACAGGTTCTTGTCTTGTGTAGGATTCTTGTGAGGGGCAAGCAGACAAGACACAGGCCAATGTGTCAGAATAGCTTGCATGCAAATCTAAATTCACTACACCACTATGTTTTGCACTTCTTCAAAATAGGCCCCTTGTATGTATTGCTCCATCATCCATCTGCCAACACTGAAAGTCCAAAACCCACTCAGCCTGTTGAGCAGTTGCCCGCCACAGCTGTACCCTATGCATTACACAGAGTACTATGCAACTTCCCTTCATACTATAGTGTGTAGGACATTCTTGAATGTATGTGGGCAAGTATTTCCCAACAGCCAATTCAAAAGGAAATGAGTCAACAGCACTATTCATCCACTGATAGCACCGAGCTGCTCCTAAAGACCTAAGGTGGGGTCGACGAAGAGCTTTACCCTTAAACAGAGTTAAATGACCTTTTGTGCTGAAGACACCAATTAAACAATGTTAGCGTCATAGTCGCTCAAACTTATAGCTACAGGTGTATGGATATTCTTCCTCATTCCTTATGTTTAGTGAAGCACGCTGTAAGACGCCCATAAAGAAATAAAAGCACAACGACGTGTCAATCTTTCAATCTATACTTGTGTGTTTAGTGACTGACTCATATGAAAATTAGCGACGGCGTGTTCTTAATCCACATAGTGAAGAAAGTTAATTATTATTGCACATAAACACAGAAATGGGTCATTAATTTTGTGAGTCTCATTTAGAAAAAAAACAGAAGTGAATGTCATATAAGTAATGGTTATACCTAAAAAATAATGGACAACTTTATATGTCTTCCCCGAACTTGCACACTGGAGCAGGAAGTTTAGAGATATTAGCTTAGATAAGTATTGACTTTTGAGTCACTGGCACCTTTACATGTGTTTATGATTCTGTCAAAGTGAACCTTGATACAGATTTGATACAGAGTCAGGTCTTATGAACTCAGTGTTCTTCTTATCTTAACTTTATTGACAAAGAAAAACTGCTGTTAATCTCACCCACTGGCTTGGCCTTTTGGTTAATAATCATTACCCTTTATGCTCTTGTTGACTAGGATTTGTCTCTCAATATGTGCCAAATGAATAAGTAAAAAAATAAATAAATAAAAGAACAAGTTTTGAGTCAGATTTAACTGTACATCACAACCAACAACTGTGTTAGTACATAAGACATTTGCTGACACATTTTCTTAGTCAGTCCATATTGTCACTGACTAAGAAAAGAACAATGTGTCCAAAAAACATTTTGGTATCAGGCATTAAATTCATAAATTAGATGTGTTGGCACATTTCTTCAGTCTATGGCAGGTATGGGTCTTTTAAATATATAAGTTACAAATCCTTCTAGCAACAATTTGAATTTTCTTATTTTTTCCAGTCACCTGCGACCCTTTGTGGGACCAGGCAAAAGAAAATGAATGAATGAATAAATGAATAGTGGTTAGCACTGTCGCCTCACAGCAAAAAGCCCCGGGGTTCTACTTCCAGGCCGGACGAGACATTTCTGCATGTTCTCCCGGTGCTCGGTCGGGTTTCCTCCGGGTACTCCAGTTTCCCCGACCAACATTAAAACATACTGGATGATGATAACAAAGTAATTCTGATAATAAAAATTTTAAAAATTAAAAAAGTAGTGGGGTATGTAAATTGCAATAAAAATGACGTAGCCATTGATATTTTAAGCAGTCTTTTTTCAGTCATTTCCCTCTGCTGTTCCGCTCTGTCTGACATTTGAATAGCAAAGCAGTGCTGGAGTGACACTGATGGCTGGCCTCCCACAGACTGTAAACAAAGCCTTGTATGTTGTTGCTCACAGAAGGACATGCCTTGTAAATAGTCCTCAGCGTCTTCGTACTGTTACAGTGGCTGCATTGAGAGTAGGCCAAAGGAGCACAGAGCCTTGTAGAAAAGGGAAATAAACCGTCTTTATAAGCGCTCAAAAGGTGGCCTTATGAATGATTTGATAGATTGTTCTGTAGTTGGATTTGTGTTGTGATAATGAACAGCTGTGGGGGGGATATGTTTTTAGTGCTTGTGTTATACTGTACCTTCTGTAGGAACCAAACTTCAGCACCTACATGTTTGTACTAAACTGCACACACGACATGACTCCCTGCAACAATGTGGCTCATTCTTTTACTCATTGTAATGAAAAATTCTCATCCACAGAAAATAACAGTTTGTTCTTGTGCTTGTTTCAGTGTGTTCGGGTACCCAGAACGGCTTGAGCATGACAGGAAACTCCGAGATCCAGTTTAACATGATAAAGGAGAGGTACAAGGGATGTGAGATTGTGATGGGAAACCTTGAAATTACCATGATGGAGCACAACAGGAACTTCTCTTTCCTTCAGGTAAGGCCTTCAACTTCTATAGCAGATTATAACGTAATGTACCGTACTGTTTATTTAAAGGCCTGTTAATTTCAGCCAACATTGTCCATTTTTGCTGTTAGCATCCCTACCACCACATGAGCAATGAGAGTCACAGCTGTTTTTTCTAAAGTATAACACTCACAACAAACTTATTATATCAACTTAATAGATAACAAACTTCAGAGTCAAATTCAATATATTGCTAGTTTTCACACGCTGATACTTGAAGCCATTTTTCTTGAGTTCTAGTTTTATTGAACACTTAACTGTGATGCAAGCAGGAAAGGTTTGTGAAAAAAGGCCTATCTCTTCTTTTTTTTGTCACTGATTCCTGTAACAAGCCACATTAGACACCTTCACCAAAAAAACAGAACTTGTCACTACTTAAGATTACATCTGTGTTTCTTACACAATGAGCTCATTCATGTCCCGGTCCAACAACTTCTAACACCACAACAGTCATGGTGACTAACAAAACAAGCAAAACACTCCTATATTCTCAGGCTGTGACACTTATTAGGATTTGTCTTGAAAGAACAAGCCCTATTTTGGGTTGATTTTTTGGGTTGATTTTTTTTTTTTCTCTTTCTCCAGTCCATCAGAGAAGTGACAGGCTACATCTTGATCGCTGTCAATGAGTTTGGGCTCTTGCCTTTGGACCATCTGCGTGTTATCAGGGGCACCACTTTGTATGAGGACCAGTTTGCCTTAGCAGTGATGCTCAACTACCAGAAGGAAGGCCAGCATGGTCTGCAGGAACTAGGCTTAACGCACCTCACAGGTAGGAGAGAGTCTGAACTACTGTTGGTGCTCTTACACCCACACAGCCGGGCCACTCCCTCTGGGGAGCTGTAGGTGAATGTTGGCTTCAAATGAAGTCCCGGGAATGTCTCTTTTCTTTAACTGTCAATGAAACATAATCCACGACACATTTGTGAATGTTATAGTAAATACCACACTTTTTATAGAGTTAATCACCAGCCTGCTCTGACTTGTCTAATTATGCTTACAATTTACAATTTCTGCCTCCCACAGAGATATTGGAAGGAGGAGTGAAGATCTTCCAAAATAAGTACCTAAGTTATGCTCCGGGGGTGAACTGGCTGGATATAGTGAAGGATGAGAGCGCTAACATCACGATCCAAGAGAATGGGCCTGAAAGTGAGTGTCAAGAAGGGATATCAGAAATGACTAGTCAAACTTAACAACTTCTTCTGTGTAATAACATTCAAGCTGACAACTAATAAATATTAACTGATGTCCCAGGGCCTTGTCATAAAGCTTGTGGAGATGTTTCCTGTTGGGGCCCTGACAGCGACAAGTGCCAGATCTGTAAGTAAGATCTAAATTAGGATAACATGCATTCGTCCTGTCTGTCAATACAATGAACCGAATGATGGAGCGAACTGAAACTTTTGTCTGTTAAGTCCCCAAACTATTTGTAATAATTGTTATATCATTGTAACATTTAACAATATCACACAGTGCATGGAGTCCTTAATCATTATCTACATTTTTAGTTAATCTCTGTCCAGTATTTTGCTTCCTATTTTTATGTTCCTCTGTTTCAGTAACAAAGACTGTGTGTGCACCACAGTGTAATGGTCGGTGCTTTGGGAGAAACCCAAGAGAGTGCTGTCACATTGAGTGTGCTGGAGGCTGTACAGGACCTCTGGATACCGACTGCTTTGTGAGTTTGCGGCTTCAAAACGAGAGGCACTCACTAAAAATGTATACCGCGTGACTCATGTTGCTTATAGAACAACTTCATGTTGTTTTTGACAGGCTTGCAGAAATTTCAACAACTCTGGCGCCTGTGTGCGTCAGTGTCCCCAGGCCTTGCTGTACAATAAGAACACATTCAAAATGGAGCCAAACCCAAACGCCAAGTACCAGTATGGCTCCATTTGTGTGGCAGAGTGTCCCTGTGAGTACCCACAGTTGGTCACTACACACTAAACAGTAAAATGTCACGTGAATTACACATTTCAGTTGTGCACATGAACTAAAACAGCTTTATTTAAAATATGTGTCCTTCTGTGATAGCAAACTTTGTGGTGGATGGCAGCTCATGTGTGGTCAGCTGTCCTCCTGGTACGATGGAGGTGGAGAAGAACGAAGTGAAAAGATGCCAGCCATGTGCAGGCCTGTGTCCAAAAGGTATTCAAATTCTCATCAAGAGCCTAAGTCTCAATAATCACTGTGAATATGTTAGAAATGTTTTCTCTTTTGTAGCTTGTCATGGTACAGGAACTCCAAATCGACAAACTGTAGATGCTTCTAACATTGACAGCTTCATAAACTGCACAAAGATCCAGGGCAGCCTTCACTTTCTGGTCACTGGTATCGAAGGGTAAGCGCTACAGAATAACACTATATCACAAATCAAGTAAGAGCTTTTGACCATATGCTAACACTTACTTATTTTAATATTAGTGACGATTACAATAAGGTGCCCCCTCTTGATCCTGAGAAGCTCAAAATCTTCCAGACCGTACGCGAAATAACAGGTTTATCCATGTGTTTTTTATCTTATTTAAACATGTTACTAAACCTTTTGGTTGAACATCACATTCATGAGGTCAACATCTTTATTTTTAGACGTCCTAAGTATCCAGTCTTGGCCCAAAAGCATGTCTGACTTGTCCGTCTTCTCCAACCTCGAAACAATTGAAGGCAGAAGTCTTTACAAGTAATTATATTTGTTTATCTATTTGTTGTGACATTGTTTCTTTTGTGTTTGTCCATGGTCATATTCTTCTACATTGTTGTCTTTAGTGGCATCCTGCATATCTGATGGATTTTTATGTTTTGTATTTTTCTTGTTATTATCACCATTTAGACAAATAAGTAGTAAAAGGTACAGTACAAATTTATGCCCACTTCTTTAGCTCAAATGTTTCAAACAAGTGTCTATTTTCTAATGGGTTGGTGTGTCTGGTGGTGGGCCAATCCTTTGCATTTCACGGCATGCACTTTATAATGGTATAATAAAAATATTGATTTTTGGGGGATTATATATGCTACGTATATTTTACTATATTTAAAATAGACTCTTATTGTATAACATTGAATGTATTTCAGGAGCTACTCTCTGATGGTGATGAGGATCCCTTCTCTGACCTCGCTGGGATTACGTTCTCTGCAAAGAATAAATGACGGCGCTGTCTACATCACAGGAAACAAAAAGCTCTGCTACCACCACACGATCAACTGGGCAAAAATTTTTAGCAGGAGCTCGCGTCCACAGCGACGCCAGAAGCAGATTGACATCAAGGACAATTGCTCTCCCGAAAAGTGTGGTGAGTGAAACAGGAGAATCTGTTATAAACTAACTTTATTACAGTGGGAAAGCTGACAATGGTGTAATTGTGTCTGTCTCCAGTTGCTGAAGGCCATGTGTGCGACCCTCTGTGCTCTGATGGCTGCTGGGGCCCTGGACCCAACCAGTGTCTGTCCTGTAGGAATTACAGTCGTGGAGGAACATGTGTGCCAGAGTGCATGTTTTTAAATGGGTCAGTCATCACTTGACTCATAGAATTATTAAATTCAACTTGTTTGCATTATAGTCGTATTATGCTGCCTCAATGTTATCTGTGATTTGCTAAACGTGAATGCCATTTTGCTCTGAATGCAGGGAGAGGCGGGAGTTTGCATCTTCATCTGGGGAGTGTATGCCCTGTCACTCTGAGTGTAAGGTTCAAGAAGGAAAGCAGACGTGCACAGGCCAGGTAAGCTGCTCTGAACAGCATAAACCAGTGCTGTCACTGAACTAACAAGTTTATCAGGAACTGGATGTGGAGTTGTTTTGAGTCCTGTTGCCACCTAGTGGTGGAATGTTAAATTACAATGTCTGTCTTTTTTGCCTGTATTGACCTAAACTCGACATTGTCCCCTTTAGGGAGCAGATCAGTGCGTTGCCTGTGCCAATTTCCAGGACGGCCCACACTGTGTGCCCTCATGTCCTCAGGGTGTGATGGCTGGGGAGGGGGTCATCTTTAAATATCCCAACAAAGTAGGCAGCTGTGAACCATGTCATCTCAACTGTACTAAGGGGTAAGCAAAAAGGACATTCAATAATTCAATAATTCACATAACCCTGTACTTCTTTACATTTGCCTGTTCTCTTATAGTTGTTCAGGACCAGGAATCGGGAACTGTGAGGGGTTGTCCAGGAATATTGCTGGGTAACAATCTCCTGTTGTACTAAAATAAATTTAATTTACCAAACAATGTTGACAATGTGACATTCAGTCCCATTTTATTTTTTGCCTACAGCCAAAAGATCACTGCCATTGTCCTGGGAGTGATTGCCATTCTTTGTGCTGGATTCTCTATTTTTGTGCTGACTGTTTTTTACCGCAGAGGGCTTGCTATTCGACGCAAACGTGCCATGAGAAGATACATGGAAAATGGAGAGGTGAGTGTTTGCCCTGAATTTGTTTTGGCTTTTGTTTTGGTTTTTGTTTGTGTCAATCTATGCTCTGTGTGTTTTCCTCAGAAATTTGAGCCTCTGGATCCTGGAGAGAAAGGGCACAAAGTCTGTGCTCGCATCCTGAAGCCCACTGACCTGCGGAAGATTAAGCTGCTGGGAAATGGCGTGTTTGGTACAGTCCATAAGGTAGGACTGGTTTAAAGACAGTCAATATGATGTGCCTTCCATCTGTACTGTATTCTTTTAAATAACTGTTTTTTTTGTCTTTAAGGGTATTTGGATTCCTGAAGGTGACACAGTGAAGCTTCCTGTGGCCATAAAGACTATTCATGATCGCTTGGGACGTCAGAACTTCTTTGGGTTGACAGATGTAAGAAAACCTCATTTAAGAAAGCACAACACTATTTTGTTAGGCGTTTGCTAAAGTTATGCTTACAAAATATGATACACAACAAAACATAACATTTTTTGATCAACTCCCTTTACAGCACATGATGGCAATAGGGAGCTTGGACCACGTAAATGTTGTCCGCATCCTGGGAATCTGTCCTGGGACCAGCCTGCAGCTTGTGACCCAACTCAGCACTCACGGCTCTCTGTTGGAGCATGTCAGAAAGTGTAAGAACAACCTGACTCCTCAGAGGCTACTGAACTGGTGTGTCCAAATTGCAAAGGTAAGGTGCCAACAAAGTAGATCCTTACTAAACATTGTGTTGAAAACCACACTAGAAATGTCTTGTTGTGTTTTATCAGGGAATGTATTACCTGGAGGAGAACAGGATGGTCCACAGAAACCTGGCAGCCAGAAACGTGCTACTGAGGAATAATTATACAGCTCAGATATCAGACTATGGCATTGCTGACCTGCTTTATCCTGATGACAAGAAGTACTTTTACAATGAAGCAAAGGTTTGTGATATGATTAACTCGTGGATGCCCAATAAATGATCAAAGTTCAAGTTTGACTCTGAAGCCATATTTAAAATGTGATTTAAAAAAAATATTATATCTATTCATTACATTTGCATATAATTACTAACCCTTTCTTTTAGACACCAATCAAATGGATGGCTTTAGAGAGCATCTTGTTTCGTAGATACACACATCAGAGTGATGTCTGGAGTTATGGTGAGTCCCTAACTCCCGATGCTATATAGATTTATGGATGATAATTACATAATTACTTGCATACTTTGAACTGCATTAGTTGGTTTGAGATGTACTTACTCTGTGACACCACTTCAAGGTGTGACTATATGGGAGATGATGTCATACGGGGCAGAGCCATACACCAATATGCGTCCGCAGGAAGTTCCTGATCTTCTGGAGAAGGGGGAGCGTCTTATCCAGCCTCAAATCTGCACAATAGATGTCTATATGGTTATGGTCAAGTGTAAGTACCCTGAAATCTTTACCTTATTTTAGTATCTCTTACATACAGAATTATTTTGAGTTGTGAGACTGTTACTATAAATATCTCCTTCCAGGTTGGATGATTGATGAGAATATCCGACCAACATTCAAAGAGCTGGCAAGTGAATTCACCAGAATGGCCAGAGACCCGCCTCGCTACCTTGTCATCAAAGTAAGAGAGTGACTTAGATTAGCCATGCTGCATAAAAGAGTTATATAAGATTGATTTAATAATGTTGTTTTGCATACTGTATAGTACATAAAGAAGTACAATCAAATGTGTCTCTTTTGTTGTTCAAGGAGGACTGCAACAAACAGGACATAGCACCCGATGAACTTGCTCAGCGTAGTGTGGACCTAGATGACCTTGAGGATGTAGAGTTTCCAATAGATAACCTTGAAGAGGAGAGTCCGGGTGACAGTTTGGCTGTTCCAGTGCCCAATTACCTGCCTCATTCCCGGAGCCTCAGTCGCATATCAAGGATGGACAAAGTAAATGACCCTACTTATAAAGGGTTTTATGGACAGTGTACTACTTTGTATTTTGTGATTAAAATATTTTCTCGTCTTTTCCATGAAGGTACATTTGACATCAGAGACTGGGTATCTGCCTATGACCCCTGGTGTTGATATCTCAGGACAGGTGTGAGGAAAAATATATAGATTTAGTGCATGTGTTATATTAAATGTATACTGTTCAAAAAAGCTACATTACATTTCCTTGTGCATTGTATAGGCCTCGTGGCAGTCACGCTCTCGTTTGAATTCAACCCGCACTATGTCTGAGAGCTCAGAGGGATGTGGCACAGCAGCAGAGCTAGAGATGAGCGAGGACATCTCTTTGACAGGAAGCCTGAAAAAAAGACGTCATCGTGAAGACAGCGCTTACATGTCTCAGCGGGACAGCATGTCCAAGACTCCTTCACCTGAACTGGAAGAAGAAGACGAAAATGGATATGTGGTGCCTCGAGACAGTCCAGAGAGAGGTGACTACAACAGACTAAAATATGAGACATCCCCTAGACTTTCATTCACATAAATTATATGGAGCACACATACTTATCTCATTGTAGTATATGTTCTTATCTCATGTTAAAGAAGAAACTAAATTTTCTTGACATGTTTGTTTCAGAAACCTTGCTGTCTTCATCTCGAGGCATTTCTAGCAAGTCAAGCAAAGTTTATACATCAGTCCAGTTGGATGACCCAGACGACAGTGAATATGAGTATATGAACAAACAAAGATATGGGTCCCCTGCTTCTAGACATAATAATAGTCACTGGCAGAAGACAAACAAGCAACGGACCGCCTCTGTATCGTCACATGTGACAGCAAGCTCTGGGGACGCCACCCCAACACCAGAGTTCAGGGGGCTCCACAACAGTTCAGACCCACTGCAGCATAGGCCAAGTGAAGTTCAGTATGAATACATGGATATAAGGTGCAGCGAAAATGAGGACATTCCTCCAACTCATAATCCTCCTCCCACTCCTTCTCCATCAGTGAGGCCTGAAGTTGACATGGACAATGACGAATATGTGGAAGACAGCACCTACCATTATTCAAACAGACAACCAAAGCTACACCAAGCTCTACAAGACAGACATCAGCAGAGGACACAGGGTACAGATGAGGAAGAAGCTTATGAGTATGAGGACATGGACTCTTATGCTGCCATCCGGCCTGGAGATACAGTGGTTTACCAGAACTTGGAACAGGCAGGGGGTTCAGGGGAAAACTCAGAGGGCCATCGGTCTGGATTTGAGGGCTATGTAAAAGTGCGAGCAGGAGTTGGCATAGGGAATCCTACATCTGGTGACAGATCATTTGACAATCCAGATTACTGGCACAGCAGGATGTATCTAAAGCCCAAAGCAGTGCCGACATGAAGAACACAATTACATCTTTTTATGATGTATTAATGAAGGACCTGATAACAGGAAATGCAATCAAAACCAAGCTTACAATGTAGCCAGTTACACAAGTTGTACAAGCAACATTTACAGATTTATAGTCTGTTACAGACTGACAGTATATTTCATATTATTCAGGTGGATGATGTTGGGCATTTCCATTATTAATAGCACTGAGTTTTAAATTGTAACACTAGCAGAGATGTACAGATTACAAGCTATATTTTGTGTTTACATATTGAAATGAACAGAACAAATTTGTCTGGATTTATATCTTCTTTTCATACAGTCTTTGTTTTACATTTTGTACTACAATAAAGTATTTTGAATGAAAATTTTATGAATATTTTTTTACACATCTGTTGTTTTTTTTACATTTACAACTCACATGCACATTTCAAGAAGTAAAATATAGAAATCTATACTTATACAAAAATATTATAGCATGCTGTTGTCATTGCAGCATTAAGGATAATTTTATTAAGCACAAATGGTATTGGTGTCCCACATTATTGAAAGCAGTGGTTTTCCATTTTGGCGGGTCAAAACTGTTGAGACGTAAGCGCGTCAACGTGAAGTGGGTGTGGCTTGTGCAGCGTGAGGCCGACGCACGTTAGCGTTAGCAGCGGCCAGCGGGTTAGCGGTACCAGGTTGAGGGTTGAGAGCGATCAAGGCTGAAACTTCACTGTCAACATGTCTGACGATGAACCAGAACAGACCATTGCCGAGGACTTGGTGGTCACTAAGTACAAGATGGGAGGAGACATTGCTAACCGTGAGTATAACTGTAACAGTATAGTTGACTGCTAGTGGTTGTAAGCGGTGATCTGCAGGACTCGGCCTGTGTGCACCATGTGGTTTTCATGCGAGGCACACATATCTGACATTAAGAGGCTAGGTGGCTAGTCTGTGCAGTGCCGTAGCGTCTCTCAGCCAGGGCTCTATCTTTATGTAAAAATTGTGACCTGTTCAGCCTGTTGCTCAGTAACCAGTTTTAGCCACAAGGCAACCCTTAAAGTTAAAAGATCAGCCTTTTCTAGTGCTGTTAAAGTGCTTTAATGCTCTCATCTTATTTATTCATCACCAGGATCAACTTCGGTGAAAGTTTGTACAATGAATGTGTCAGTAAACAGATAATAGTGTAGCTATTATCTGAGAAATCGGATCTAATTAACTTTTTACTCCTTATTTTTATATATATATTGTTCCTTTTAATATTAATTGATATTATATTATATATCTCATTACATAGAACTCATGACATGCTTCTTCTCTTTGTTCTGTTGCTACCTAGGAGCTCTCGCTCTGGTTGTGGGAGAGGCCAAGCCTGGAGTATCAGTGCTCAGCCTCTGTCAGAAAGGGGATGCCTTCATCATGGCTGAGACTGGAAAAGTCTTTAAGAAGGAAAAAGAAATGAAAAAAGGTGAGGCAAAGCTGTTGCATGTGTTTTTAGATTATTGTAAAAACATTTGAAGAACATGAACTAATATGCCACTTAAAAACTTTATCTTTTCCATAGGCATTGCTTTTCCAACCAGTGTTTCAGTCAATAACTGTGTTTGCCACTTCTCTCCCCTGAAGAGTGATCCCGACTGCACATTAAAGGATGGTGACATGGTCAAAATGTAGGCAAAACAAAATGTTAATCCTTATTTTACTTTTAGCTGCATGTTTTCTGACTGCCAGTGTGATGCTATGTAAAAGCTTTGTGTAATTCTTGTTCTTGTATTTCTGGGTTCTCTTGACTGGCTGCTTTATCAGCACGGTCTTGTCTGTCTGTCTGTGCATATTGTGCCAAATTACAAGGATGTTTTTGTAGTGCCCATCTTGAGTACACACACAATCCCAACAGACTCTTATTTATAAAATACATATTATAATTATAGATATAATTATAGTCTGCTAGATGCTGTACAGATACATAAATCTCAGTTTAATTACTTGTTTCTATTTGCCCTTGCTGTCTTTGTCTTATAACTACACGTGGCACCTGACTGGCTAAGTCTTGTCCATTTAATAAAAGTCTGCATTGGCACTCATTTGAATTCATAATAAGTCCTTCAGTGTCCTTGAGGTTAATGTTTGAGTTTTACTTTTTAAAGTTCTTGATAGCTGACATTCTTTCTTTCGGTGCTGATTCATTGCAGTATTGGTAATATTATAATACTGACATCTTGTTTGCTTTTGCAGTTAATCTGACGTGTCTATTTTGACATCCTGATTGATATTTTTTTTCATTTTTTTTTGTGTAGAGACTTGGGGGTTCATGTTGATGGCTTCATTGCCAATGTTGCTCACAGCTTTGTTGTCGGAGCCACTAAGGTAATGTTTATCTTTATGTATAATTATCTATATTAAAAACATGCACTTAAACCACTTTCTACCTAACTCTGAAGGAGAACCCTGTTACAGGCCGGAAAGCTGACGTAGTCAAAGCAGCCCATCTCTGTGCAGAAGCAGCCCTCCGCCTTGTTAAACCTGGCAGCCAGGTAAATCAGTGTTTAAAGCTATTGCATAAGCATGTGTATGTAAAACTTATTTTAATTTTAAAACTACTTTAACAACTGCTAAACTATACTATTTTATCTTTGTGTGCCACCTCAAAGTCTTTGCAATACAATTGGAATAAAAAATTTTGCTGCCCTTTGCTTTCAGAACACACAAGTGACAGAGGCCTGGAATAAGATTGCCAAGTCATTTAAATGCACTCCCATTGAAGGTAAAAATTATTAGTATTAATTATAAAAAATGTCAACAGTAACCTATGTCCTCTTGTGTCTATTTTACAGGTATGCTGTCTCATCAGCTTAAGCAACATGTCATAGATGGTGAGAAGACCATTATTCAGAACCCAACAGACCAGCAAAGGTACAATTCTGAGCCGGTGATAAACGCATGTCAAGTCTTTGTGATCCTTTTTAGATGGGACCATTTATAACTGAATATTTAATGCTGGGTATTAAAAATTATTTTCAGGAAGGACCATGATAAGGCAGAATTTGAAGTTCATGAAGTCTATGCTGTAGATGTCTTGATAAGCACCGGAGAGGGAAAGGTGGGCATCTTTGTTAATTGTGAAATTGATATGCCATTATTGTATTTTTTTATATTATGCTACTTTATAGTTTTTTGTCTTTTTATTAGGCTAGAGATGGAGGCTTGAGAACCACCATATATAAGAGGGACCCCAATAAGCAGTATGGATTGAAAATTAAGGCTTCTCGAATGTTCTTCAGCGAAGTAGAACGACGTTTTGATGCCATGCCATTTACTCTTAGGTAATGAACATCTTGGCATATATAGCCTGACGCAAGCCTTTACATTTTGCTTGTTTTGATGTTGACAGTATAAATAATGTGTAAAATGGTTCATTCTTTTTTTATTAGGGCGTTTGAGGATGAAGGTAAAGCCCGTCTTGGTGTGGTGGAGTGTGCCAAGCATGAACTGCTTCAGCCTTTCAGTGTGCTTCACGAGAAAGAAGGCGAGTTCAAATATTTTCCTTGAGTATTTATGTTCTTCATAGAGTTATTTTAATTATGTAACATTCTATGTTCACAGGAGAGTATGTAGCTCAGTTTAAATTCACAGTGCTGCTGATGGCTAATGGGTCTCACAGAATTACCAATGGTCCCTTTGAGCCAGAACTCTACAAATCTGAGTTTGAAGTTCAGGATCCAGAGCTAAAGGTAAGATTTTAAACAACAAAGTATGTAAGGCAACTTAATCCCAAATAAAAGCAAGCTGCATCTTATCCATGTGACACTAAAATGTGTCCTTGGTTGGTTGCAGGCATTACTCCAGAGTTCTGCCAGTCGTAAAACGCAAAAAAAGAAGAAAAAGAAGGTAAAGGTTAACTTAGTTCTCTGTAGTCATCTCTTATGTACATGCTCTGTATGTTTAATTACATTGGTTTTTGAGAATGCTTAACAAACTTTCTTAATTTTATTCTTTCAGGCCTCCAAAACTGCAGAAAATGCAACCGTACAGCCATCTGAAGAAACGGAAGCAGCTGAATAAATACTGCCTTTTCAGACTTGCCAGATACCAAGGATAAACAGAAATTTATGATAAATTGCCCCCAACTTTCTATAAGCCACATACACAAATTTCACTAATTAAAATGTTGAAATATGTAGAACAAATTTTTTTTTTTTACATTTGAACTTGACATTCCCAAGTTAATATAAAGTGGCATTTATTTTAAAGTAAGTATGAAGAATATTTTTAAAAACATAATCATTGAGCTTAATTGCTAGGAACAAACTGCTATATTTACTGCCTTCATATGACATTTTTGTATGAGTGTATATACACAACGTATAATGTACTCAACAATGATAATGCTTGTTCCCTCCCTTTAATGTGAATTCAAGTAATGAACATTATTTTATCAGGGTGCTTGACAAGTAAGATATCTCAAACATTAATGGTTTACCTTGGACTGGCTAAATACACAAGCCATGAAATAATGTGGATCTTAGCTTAAGAGACTGGATTGAACACAATAAGGGTTCCCTACCCTTCCGTTATGAGATGTGTGCTGCAATGAAGCCCCTAAAATATTACTTAACTTCCACATAAGTACCCAAAACAAAGTGATGAGTTTATATTTATAATTGCATGCATACATTTTTTGAATCACTGGTCTTTTGACTTTTTGGATGACAAGCTAGAAATGGGTTTTATGGACTTTTTGGGATGTTGAATTTTGTTCAGCTGTCAACACCACTGGGTGAGATTTGTCAACCTATACCTTGAGGAAAAACAATTGTTGTAGTTCCGTGTATACGCATAAGAACTTTACAACTGATAAAATAAAACATTTTCCTATAAATGTCTTGTTCTGGAGTAATTTTGTCATTAAAAATGTAACATTAAAATACCAAAAGCCTGTTTTTATGTAACGTTTTTTGATAAATTGTTTAACACCTGAAGGTAAAAGGAAGCTACTCGTTCAATAGCACTTTCACCAGTGCAAGTTGGAGCACACAGAACAGAATTAAGTGTAGCTTACAGTTTCTTCATTTAAATAACACATGGCTCATACACGAAAATATAATCAAATGATTATAGTGTATTACTGTAAATATTGTATTTGTATATTTTGTATACAAATGTACACAAGGCACACTTGTATTTGTAATTGTGATTAGACCATTGAACTCAATCTATCATTTGAACGGACTACAAGCACTTTGAGTTACCCAGTGTATGAATTGTGCTATATAAATAAAATTGCCTTGCCTTGCCATTCCTTTCCGTTAATTAGAAGGTTTTACGTGCGGCGCTTGAAAATGACGTAGAGATTTGTATAAAAGACACATTCTTTTTACGTCACATCCTCTTTCCGTTGCTCCTCTCGCGCTGAGGTAGGGAAATTAATTTCAGCACAACACGATCCAACGCAATCTCTAGGTGATATCATCCATCTGCAGATTCTAATAAGTTATTTTTTCTTGTTTAACAGAAATCTCTCCCCACGATGAGAGCCAAGGTAAGAAAGTCGTTGGTTTGTGTGATGTCTACTTTTCCCAGTCTGGGTCCTAGCTTATTGCGGCTAACGTCAGCACATTGTGTGTTAATTTTTGTTGTTTGAATAGTCTTCTACTTTTTTGTAACCTACCTGCATTATTCCTTATTGAATTAAAATTGTAACTGAATTTGCAACGCTAACTAGAAGATCCGTTGCACACTCCTTTCGGTCTTTTGCGCAATGTGCTTACCGAATGGTTCAACCTAATTGTGTCGTTTTTTTTTTTTTTTTTTTTGTCAACATAAAATGGTGTGCTTAGTTTGAACATGCACTAATTCTTATTTTCTATTCACAGTGGAGGAAGAAGCGTATGCGCAGGTAATCTTAAATACATTTCTTGAAAGCGACTGCCAAAATCAACCCGTACTTAAGTGTCTTGGTCACATTAAAGTAAAACTGACTTGGAGAACACAAGTGCTGTGGCATAACAAGACATGTATTTTTGCAGTCATGCGTTTGTGTAGATATCTGTTCTCATTAGGAATATTTTTAAACGTAATCCCATAGTGGAGAATATTAGAAGTGGGGTATTCAGAATTCAAGGGAAAATTCTGTATTACACCATGTAAACTGTCAAAATTACTTAAATCTAGTACTGTAACTTTAAGCTCTGCATGTGGTTTTAAAAAGTTGCATGTGTATTTTTAAGGCACAATTGCCGATAAATGCCATATTTTATACAAACAGGCTGAAGCGTAAAAGGAGAAAGATGAGGCAGAGGTCAAAGTAAGCCCTCATCCCCACTGCTGGCTGTGAGTCTTGCCTGTCCAGTGGCCAAAGAGTGGTGACGGAAGACTCTATGGAGCCTTTCTTGCTGAAACCATTGGTCATTCAGAAGACTGTTTTTGTGGAGCCTACTGTGGATGCCATCTGGAGGCTAAAGCCTTCAACATCAGACCTGCAGCTGGACTTGCTCATGGACCATAAAGCCTTGCATTATCTACTGTCATGTGGTGTTTTGAACAATAAATGGAACATGTTCTTAAAGACTACACGTTTCTGAATTTGAGTATTTATAAAACTGAGATTCATATAAAAGGTTAATGGCTGAACTAAATGAACATAAATGTCAAAGGGAGAACAGCAGATGATTACTTTTAGAAGCCTTTGCCTGTTGCCTAAATCTCAATCTGTCTTAATCGTATGAATGCCAACACGTTTTCCTCATTCTGTTGCCTGCAATAAAGTAAAGGGTTAATTTAACCATGAATTTAGTAAATTGGGAACTGTTCAGTAATTTCTCCATAAAACCAATGTACTATCTGAACACCCTATAAGTCATCTTTTATGCAAGGTGGATTTGATGCTTGCACTTTTATTTCGGCTGCAACACACTTAAGTTTTACCACGTAAAGGTTAATCAGGCTTTGCAAAAACGGAACAAAAAAACGCAAACCTTATTGAACAGTTGATACAATAAAGTGCCACTTTTCATGTATTTTAACAACTTTTGAAAACCCAATGTTCATACTTAAAGGTACACCAGACAAAACCAATCCATTGACATATTGGACATACAAGATACTTGGTATAAATAAAATATCTTGTGATAATGTAAATTACCAGTCAGACAGTAGGCTACAGCTCAGCAGAGGGCGCTCAGGTGCCACTTTTAGACTGCTTTTGCTTTGCTGCAGAAGAAGAGCGAGCACTGTAAACACTGGGCTATGGCTGAGGACAGAGCTGCAGGTGAAGACATTAACGACAACATGGGAAATCAAATACAACCTGTACCAGGTAATGTCTTAATATGTTTATTAATCCGCGTAGGCTTTTACCAACGGACTCTTTATCGCTCACTGTCTGCTAAACTAAAGGTAATATCTCAACAACATGTAGGCTACGTAACTCAACATGCCAACCCTTTGGAGAAAAAAAAAAACACAGTTAGCCTTGGCTGCTTGTTTATATCGCTTTCATTTTGGCTGAGATACGCTGGACGAGTTAACCTTATGCGTAGATCAACTCTTTGTATGTATCTCTTTTTGCTGTACAATGACAGAAAACGACGAAGAGGAGGAAGAAGAAGATGACATGGAGACAGAGGACAGAGACAACGATGAGGCAGAGAAACCCAATCTCATCACCTTTGATCCCAGTTTGCCTACTTCACACGCCGTGAGTGCAGTCAGTCACAGCCTTCTCCAAATATAGAAGCGATACTCTGTAGGTCAGCTGTGTCCGCAAAATAATAAAGAAAGGACGAGTAATATTGGCTAGCCTTTTAAAATCTATTGTATCTTGTAGCGCTTTATCACTTTGTTACTTTTATGCTTTCTATTTTAGCTTTGCCTTCTTTCTGTAAATTTGAGCTTTCATAGTGGGCTTTTTATTTATTTTATATATAACCTATATTATTAGCTTTACTTAGGTCAGCACATGAACAACATGTTTCTCTTGTTCACTCACAAGACACCTGTATATCTCGGCATGCTGTTAAACTATTAATCCATGGATGAAAATGTTTGTGTCTGTATTGGCAGTACCTGGGGTCAGACATGGAGGAGTTTCACGGCCGGACAGTTCATGATGATGACAGCTGTCAGACTATCCCTGTACTCCCTCACACAGCTGTAATGTTGGTTCCTGGTCAGACATTGCCTCTACAGCTGTTCAGACCACAGGAGGTCAGCATGATGCGCAGTGTCATCCAGCGGGACCGCACATTTGCTGTTCTTGCAAACAGGTAATAATGAGGTGCAGGACTCTAACTGTCTCTTCATTAAAGGTTCAAAGCTTTATTGTTTTTTTTTTGTTTTTTTTTGTCTGTCTGCAGTGATGCCGGTGAACCAGAGCCGGCTTTTGGAACAACAGCTGAGATCTACGCTTATAGAGAGGAACAGGAATATGGTATTGAAACAGTTAAAGTGAAAGCCATTGGAAGACAACGATTTAAGGTCCATGAGATTCGGACTCAAGCAGATGGGTAAGCAAACTGGATTTCTTGAACCAAAAGTCAGATGTTTGTACACATTTCATGAGCCGTTTTGTCATCTTTCATACACATATACTTGTATTTATTGAATGTTTAATCTACTGAAACTTTGTGTTGTAATAATTATTATCTCATTTTAAATAAATAAATCTGTGTTATCACATTGTGCAGCTAGAGGGCATGCAAACACTCTTTACAATCGTTTATACAACACTGAAGGTGTCACAGCAGTTATCTTACACCAACTTTTTATGATTTGATGATATGCTTTTTAAAGATTTAAAACTGTCTTCTTTATCTTCTTGTCCTGCCCTTGTATGAGTGCTTGGTACATTATCTCTAGTATTTGCCATAAGGCTGAAACCCAACCCTTCCTAGTGGCCCTGTTTGGGGTCCTGGAGGAACAGACTCACTTAAGCAGTTTACAACACACACACGCTGTACGTTGGGTGTTTATGCTCAGGTGGAAAGATGCCTTGTTTCTTGTTTTCTTTCTTTTTTTCATGTCAAAATATTTGAGTCAGGAAAGCTACCAAGTTATGGAGCAACAGAGCATAAACCTCAGTTACATTACATTACACCTCTTCTGATATGTACCTGATAATCTAGAACTGCGCAATATATTGTAAATTTATAATATGTCTTATTGTATCATTAATATCTGTATTGTAATGACTGTTTGAAATGCAATAATGTTATGGGATATATGGGAATGTACGAGGCCAAAAGTATAATTATTGTTTAATTACAACCTGACACAAAAAATTACAACCTAGCCTTAACGTATACAACAACATCCATTGCAGAGGGTCAACCAGGTTTCTTACCATACGGAAGCATCCTGCATAACAGTTGAAGTCATTGAACTAATCATGTCGGCCTATTTCCTCTATTACCCTGGAGAACATTGAGCTTTAGTCCATCAAAGCCAGTGTTCATATTGCTATTGCATAATGCATGTAAATTACTTGCCATTATCTGGTTGACCTTGTGGTGTCACTGCAATTTATAGCATTTGGGGTATTAGTTGCTCAGATAGACTGGGCTGCTGGACCATCAGAGTAAGCTTATATGTACTGAATATGAATTTATGCCTTGTGCTTTACCACATTAGGTATTAGAGATTACTGTGTGACTCTTGGCAATCTCCAATGGTCTTTGTTTGACTTAAACAATAATCATTTTGAAGTCTTAAGATCAAAGTAAGTGAGTGATGTGCAAAAGGGCAGTTTATTATTAGCTAGCATACAAATAGTACAGACAGGGACGTTTTATGATCATCTCAGATTTACAAAACATCCTGTCACACTCCTGCTAACACTAACCCGGCACACTGTTTGTTGAGTCTGTTATACGTCTGCACTTTCTTTACCTCTCTTGGCTCTCTTGTGCATTGCCTTTTTTTTTTTTTTTTTTTTTTTTTTTTTTAAGAGGGTTATTTGTGTTTCTGATTGTTTCTTCTCCAGGATCAGACAAGCTAAAGTTCAGATTCTTCCAGAGCGAATCCTTCCTGATCCTTTGTCAGCCATCCAACTAACAACGCTTTCCAAACTACATCCGCATCCTTCCTCCAAACCCCCAAGTCAGAGCTGGAAAGAGTCTCAGTGCTGGTGGAGCAACTACCATCAGGTCAGACAGAGCTACATGTAATTCAAAACTTCTTATTTAATTTAATGTGTCAGTCGGTTGAAAACAACATTTGTTGGTAACTTGGAAACTCAGTAAAATATGTTAATATGTTCTATACAAAGAATTTTGGAGGTTTCACTCTACTATAGCATTATACACACAAAACACACAAGAATAATCCTCTTGTTTCATTATCTAATCCCAGAAAAAGTTTAACTGTGCCAGTCTGACGCCATGGCCGCCCTGGGTCTATGCACTATACGACTCTGTAAGTACTATTGATTGGACTAGACTATAAACAACATATAAAACAAATGTAAATTGTTTTATCTGCTTCCTATGTTTTACCTCACAGGAGTCTCTTATGAACAGAGTGAAGAAACAGCTCCACGAATGGGACGAGAACTTGAAGGATGACTCCTTACCCACGAATGCCATAGGTCATAGTCTGTCACGTAAACATTCGTGGTACTGCCTTGTCTGTTTTCTTCTGGTTGCTACTTGTTTTTCTGACATGCCGTGTCCCTTCTGCCTTCTTTCTGTCAGACTTCTCCTATAGAGTAGCAGCCTGTCTGCCTATAGATGATGCTCTGCGACTTCAGCTGTTAAAAATAGGCAGTGCAATTCAGAGACTTCGATGTGAGTTGGACATTATGGACCGGGTAAGAACAGTCTTGTTCCAGTTATTATATACTTCATAAATGCATACATTCATTTAATTTTGGCTCTAGCATTGCTAGACATTAAATTCATGCTGTGCTCCTGGAGGTTATGAAATGTAAACGTTAAAACGGGGAGATCTGAAAAACGTGCATAGACTGGTACAATTCAAACCTTGAAATATGTTTCTAATAAATACAATTCTAATATGCATGTATACTACTATAATATATGTATACTTCTATTTTGACATTTGGAAGTCAATTCTCTTTCTTAAATGATCTTAAATGATAGTATTATCTAGCAGTATTGTCCAGTGAAGATCTTATACCTGTTATCAATGTGATAAAATAAGTCACATTTACAAGTCATGTTGTCTTTTGCTTTAAAGTGAATAATTAATTATTTTGTCATTTCTTTAGTGGGATCTTTTAGTCTGTTTTTTTTTTGTTTTTTTTTTTTAGTGCACATTATTGTGTTGCAAGCAGTGCCAGGATACAGAAATTACCACAAAAAATGAGATTTTCAGGTGAGGACACTTTTTCTTGTTCAAGTTTGTTATTTGCAAAAGAAACACATTAAATTAAATTATGTGCTGTACCATGCTTTAATGTGGTAGAACATTTAGATTTTTTTATATAACCATAATTACTATAATTACTAGTCATACATTAGTTTAGTAATGATTTGATGACACGCATTCTCCCTGTTAGGTAATACAAATTTCTAACCATCTGTGTATCTTAATTTGTTTGTCCAAGGCTGACACAAAAATCCCTTGGTCCAAGAAATAAATAAATAAGTGACCATGGCAGGAATAAAATGTTGAAATTAGACATTAAACTTTCCACCCAGGACACAAAATTTATGTTCTTGGGCAAGAAAAAGACATTTGTACTTTAATGGGATCTTAGTTTAATGCATGTTTTTTTTTTTTTTTTTTTGCCTTTATTATACCAGAAAATCCCAGTGAGATCACAGGTCTCTTTTTCAAGAGCGACCTGGCCAACAATCAACATAAACATAAACATCACATTAAATCACATAAAGCACATTCACAAACATAATCTGGATTTAAATGACCTCACCAAAGACTTAAAACTGTTTAGTAAAACAATAATCATGCGTATTCTATTAGGAGCAAAATGTGTGTGTTATTTTTTTTTTTATTTTTTTATTTTTTTTGGGCAATACTAAATGTGTGTCAGTTGAGTTGTTTTCACATGTTACAGGTAAACAGTAAATAATAAAAAAATAATATTTTTCACCACTTGGTTTAGTCAGTTATCAGCCCTGAAATGTTGCTTAATTGTGCTCCCTCTCTTTGCAGTTTGTCACTGTATGGCCCCATGGCGGCATACGTCAATCCCCACGGTTACGTCCATGAAACACTGACTGTCTACAAAGCCAACAACCTCACCTTGGTTGGGAGGCCATCCACACTGCACAGCTGGTTTCCAGGGTAACTCGGCTCTCAAACTAGTCTATTATGGACCTGACAGCAGATATTAACACAACATCTCGCTGTGCTTTTCACTGATTTCATGAAGGCACTCCACTGACACAGGGCATCAGAGGCCATAAACATTTCACTCCATATTTGGTCCAGCTCTGCTTGATAGTGACACTGCTTAGTGTCTATAAAAAAAGGCCTTGTGTATCGTGTCACAATGAGTGATGTCTTTTATTTCTTCTGAGCATCTTCGGGTCAGTGTGTAACCCTGGGACTTCTCAGGGATATTTGTACACCTGCTCAGCCTCATGATTTAGATAAAACTGCTCAAATGTAACACCAAAAAGCATCAACTGTTGCCACAAAAAGTTTTTGAAATGTGACATGATTAATTAAAAATCTGGCTTGTTAAAATAAAGTTGTGTTCTCACTGTATTTTGAATGTATGTTTTACTCTTGGCAAACATGTTTTAATCTTCCCTTTAGTTACTCTGCATTAACATTTTCTGTAAAATCTTTCTTCCAGTTATGCCTGGACCATTGCTCAGTGTCGGACCTGTGGATCTCACATGGGTTGGAAGTTCACAGCCACAAAAAAGGACTTGTCCCCTCCTCGCTTCTGGGGACTGACACGCTCTGCCTTGCTGCCCCGCATCCCTCCAGGCGAAGGGGACGGGGAGGAGGCCAGAGGGGGCTCACGTCTCTTTTGCCTGTGACACTGGGATCAATCTTTTCAGTTAAAACTCTGCATACCCCCAAGCCAGAATCAATCTTTAACTGAGATTACATTTAGTAAACAATGTATTGCACACAACCTGTCACCTTTGGCAAAATCCATCATATTAGTGACTGCTGTGGCCAATATGAGGAGAAACCAATGAAAAATGAATGGCATGTTTTATCCCAGCATGCACATCCACCCTGTCTCTTGACGCTATTGACACTGAAAGTTTAAACTTCATGCTTAACACCTTGTGCTGTTTCGCTGTGACGACTTCCTCTGATGCAGAACGTGACTGTGAGCAGCTTAGAAACTGAATGGAGAGTGCACTGATGTTGATCTTTTACAATGAGAATAATTTTGAATGATATATTTTTTATAAAAGACGGTAAATAACGAATGCTTAGCCATATGTGGATGTCACTTTGACATTTAAGCCAGTTTTAGATTAATTAACCAAACTTGAAGTAAATGATTGTTGGAGTCTATTTGGTCACGTGCTGTGCTTCAGAGGCAGCCTCACTAAAAAAAAAGGTCTAGGTCTTGATATCAGTTGCTTTTTAAAGGCCAGTTGTTTGTATCTTTGGCAGACACTGTGCTGGGTCCTTAGACCTTTTGAACATATTAAGTTGGTTTGTGTTGTACAGTGGGCTGGATCAGGATGTGACCGTCTTCCAGCTTGGAGTCAATGATGAGAAAAGAATTTAAGATTGTTAACATTAGTAAGTAAGAATGAAATGTTTTTTCATTTTTGTAATAGTGCAGTTGGGTTGCAAAGCGATGGCTCAATTTTCTTTAAATGCTACTATAAATCAGTAAATGCATTTGTTTTGTACATCTTACTGTTCTCATGTCATTCATTTTATACAGATGTATTTGAAAATTTATTTGCATACTACCATGAATATATTTTTCAAAGATGAACTTTTTTTTGGCCATATCACAGATTTCATTATTTTAAATACTCCTAAAACTCTATGGTGTGACTCCAGAGAAGGTTTTTGTTAGTTTGTTATTAAATTCTTTCAGTGAATCACAAAAGTAAACCTGTTATGTGACAATGTCTGCACATTTGATACTTCTTTAGCAGCAGAACCTTGTGTACTTGCTCACATTATGGGTTTGACCCATCCAAGGATGAAGTGGCCTCTAGTGCGCAGGTTAAAATTGTGACCTGATGTCTAGCCTGTCATTTGTTTATCTTCTCATTCTCTGATGAATAAACATGTTCCTTAACAGATGGTGTGCTTTCATGAATTGGCATAACAAGCCCCGTAATGTCATTTGCACATTATCAAGCTGTTGTACAGGTATGTGTGCTCAGAGGGTAATCACAGCCAGGTCTGGGTGTCACTGAGAGCCATGTGAGGCAAAGCGTTTCTTTTAATAATCACATACTGTGAACATGAGGAAGAGAACATTTAGAGGCAAAAAGTGGATAAGACATTTGGGTAGTTCAGTTTTGTGACTTGCCCCTTAGTTTTTCTCTGTATATTACATTAAAAGGCATTAAATGGTAAATGGCATCCATTTATATAGCGCTTTCCTGCACCCTTCTCAGGCACCCAAAGTGCTTTACATCGTGCTTCCACTCACCCCATTCACACACATTCACTCCTGGGACAGACAGAGAAGGGGGCTGCCACACAAACGGCGCTCAACCTTCTCCTACCACCACCAAACACACCTCTACAGTCACACACATTCATACACCAGTGCTATGGACACTGGAGGCAAGGTGGGTTAAGTGTCTTGCCCAAGGACACAACGACAGTATGAACTGTGGGGGAAGCGGGAATCGAACCTACTGGAACTACCTTCCAGTTGAAGGACGGCCGCTCTACCACTGAGCCACTGCCGCATTAGACATAGACATGTTTCTGTTTTTTACTATATATCACTTCAACGTAGAGTTTCTTTTGGGCCTTCAAACATATAAGACTGTAAGAAGATAAGGCACCATATTAGGCAGTGTTTCCTGTGTAAAACAAAAAGAATAAGTTGTGTTAAACATTTATAATTATTCACATGAGTTTTAAATTGGATTATATTATTTTAAAGCTATTCTCCAAGGTATACTTTTTCACACACTTTAAGTCAGCTGGGACAGGCTCCAGTCCTCCAGAGGTAGAAAATAAACATTAACAGCACATGTAGAGCTTCTTTCTCATAGTCTGAGAGCCCTATGAGACAAAATGGATTTTAATCTTACAGTGAACCAGTTAATTGATGCAGCACACATAAATTAATTGGCATGCATTTAAAGATTAGGTTGCTGGGGGCAGCTATGTTAAACTCTATTATGTGAGTAAAATAGATGTAGTCTGGATATGTAGGCTACTGTGACGATGGCCAGGGCTGTGTCTGTGTTTGATCAAGACAAGAGTAAACTGTTGCAGTAGACAACACAAACCTTCACCCTGCCATTACCTAATTGTGCTTCTTCCTAAGTAAACTAATTTTATCTCTCTTCGCTGCCATTTTATGATTAGACTCAATTAGCTCTCTTTTTCCTGACTGATGTAAATCTGTGCATGTATTCAGGTAGGCTACATACATAGCCTACTTATCTACAATTATTTATATTTATAAATAATAAAAAAAATAATTGTAGATATGTTTTCAAATGCCAAATGTCACATATTGGAAGCAAAAAGAAAAAAAAACACGAGAATATGACTTTATTTAATACAAGGATAATAAAATGCAGTTTACATGCAGCAAATATATTTTATATATTAGCATTTAATTCTACAAAATCTTTTTCAAGTTTTGAGCAAATTAAAATAGTCATTTTAATTCTATCTTTCTGCAGACCCACTTTGAGATTAACAAAACAGAAAATAACAGCACACATGAACTTCTGAGCTTTAAAAAAAGTTTTTACAAGACTATACACGCTGGCCAACACCACCATCATGAATTTGAATCGCCCTACTCACATCTTTAAAGTGCTTTGATTTGATGTGACAATGTTTGAAATGTCTAAAGTCACGTTCTGTTCACATAAACTCTCGTTTACTTTGAACGTACTCCTCCTTTTATCTCTCAAATATCCGGATCGAACTGTTTTCATTTGGAGACATTTTTGAAGCTCATGTACAACGTGCTGACCAAAGTCGCCTCCTCGTGCATTGAGTCTTTACCGTCGGAATGACGCTGGCACACGAGCGTCAACAGTCTCTTGGGAAACTGGCCGCTGAACGCGAGGTAAATGCAGGGGTTGGCGCAGCTGTTGAGACTGGCCAACAACATCAGGATGGTGAATGTAGCGGCTGAAATAGTAGAAGAAAGATAAAATAAGTCACACTGTACAAATAGGATGTAAAGAATCGCGTTAGTGTTGTGCGTAATTTGTGCGTAAATTTGGTTTAAGAGTGGCCTCTATTGTTATTGTAATTTTACATTTCCACCGTATTTTTGGTGAGGGATACACATAATAATCCCAAAAGAATATATGTACATATTGTTATAATATACTTTGAGATACCGTAATAGTGTTAACATTTATGTTGTAGCAACTTTTAGAACAGAAATGTCAAGGTACACAGAGCATACTTTCTTTGGGCGCGTCGGAGTCCCATGCGGACCACAGCTGGACAGTGAAGAAGGGCGCCCAGCAGATGATATAAGCCAACACTATGACCACCGTCATTTTCAGCGTCTTGATCCTGGCCTTTGACATTCCGGCCATGCCGCTGGCTCTGCTCAACGGAGATTTTTGGTACAAATTGATCTGAATGGCTCGACAGATGCGCACTTGGCAAATCACGACTGTGGTAACAGGCAGCACAAAAATGACCAGCGTGGTCCAGGTGATATAGGTCTGCAGTCCCCACGGCTGCACAAACGTCGCCCAGCAGTCAAATTCTCCGGGGGCAACCTCAACCTGGGAGAAAATAAAGATCTGTGGCAGGCTCCCCAACAGAGAGACGCTCCACGCTAAGAAAACGGGGACGTTTAGGCGTGTGCAAGTCCGCTGGAACTTCACCATGGGCTTGCACACTGCTTGGTAACGGTCCACCGTCATCACTACAATCATGTAAGTGGATGAAAACATGCCCAGAACCTGCAGGTACTTGATTAGGCGGCAGATCAAGTCCGGACCCGCAAACCTGTCAGTAATGTCCCACATGAGCTGGGGGCACACCTGAAAGAAAGCCACGACCAAATCCGCCAGGCACAAGTGAAACACAAATACGCGCATCCTGGTCATCTGCTTGCGCTGCCGCCACAAGACGCACAGCAGCACCGTGTTTAGGATAGCAGCACTCACAAAGATCACACCAAGGAGCGCGATCTCTGCCTTGGCCAGACTCTCATCCCGTGCTAAGTCCTGTGCAAACTCACTGCTGTTGACCGGATGCATTGCTCACACTGAGAAAGAACATAATAGTTATTAAACATTGTTTTGCATAATTAAAATGTTTATTAGGCTACTTAGCATCCTAAACCTAGTCTAGATACAATTGAAACACAAAATAATATCGTGCGCTTACCTTTGAGGTCGAGTTCAGTGTTCTCTAAAAGTGATTTAACGAGAAATTGAGTGAGCCACAGCTTTTTATAAGAGGACATCCTGGGCGGGGCTAATTTACTAGATAGTCTTTGTTCTCCATGTATGCCTGAGAGTTTACAGAATACTAAAATGTGGTTTAATGAAAGACTTAGTTTAGTTATTCTTAGTTTAATATTCCTAATGATCATGGTAAAGTAGCTTACTCTTAAACAAAATTACAATGATGTCCATTTTGTTCCCTGTTAGCCTCATACCCATGAATTTATTACAAATTCTAACTCTTCCCTTAGTCCCCATCTTTATACAGAATCAAAGATTACACTGTCTTGGTGGTTCAGTATAGACACCTGCAAAGGGCAGAAACTAATAGCTGGTGCTATGAACAACCCTGCAAAAAATATTATGGGGGTCAAACAGATGAACAGAAAAAAGATGTCCTTTGTATTTGCAGTGCATATCATAGATTGTAAATAAACACATACATGCATATACATCCATGCTCATACATCCTCTGACCCCGCATTTTCATTTGACCAATCATAAACCAGTCGCGTACTACGTCACGTAACGTAGAACCGGAAGTTAAACAGTAAAAACAACAGAAGAAAGGTTTGTTCGTTAAAGTGGCATCTAGAAAACTTTTTTTATGTATTATTTGTTATTTAACAATGTATTATTAGTCTACAAAATGGAATAACAGTCAAACAGCATTCATAAGCGGGTTTTAATAAACAGTTTTGTGTTGGTAGCAAATTTAGCGATGGTTTGTGCTAACTGCTAACGTTTGTAGTTTAAAACAAAAATGTCTCAAGACGGTGAGCAGTCTCGGCCGCTTCGCTCTTTGAACAGTCACATACCAGTCAATGTGGTGTTTTGTAATCGCACTTCCCGTGTTGTACGGCCGCTATGGATTGACTACAACGGAGAACTTCAGCCCTACAACGATATACAGCCAGGCAAAGGAAAGAAGATTTGCACATTCGTAGGTAGGCCTATAGACATATTACTTTAATGATACAACAGTTTAATAACTCCTATTTGCTGTTGGGGCAACGTGTTCTGTGTCTTTGAACTCTCAGGTCACCCATGGATTTACAGAGATGCAGAGACAGATGACCCAATGAATGTGAATAGCAAACAATTGTTTCTACCTACACCTGCACAAGATGGAAACCCTATATTTGCAAATATCACATTACCAGGTATACTTTCCTGATAATGTTAGGCAATATCCAGTCTTTACTCTAATAATAATTATAATAATGGGTTTTAGAGCTAGTTGACTCCTGTCAGTGTGATATATTCTTTTACAGAGGGAATGAAACATAGTTTAGACATAGGTCTGTTGAAAGTTATTCTGTTTTAACGATTTTATATTTTACAGTGTACACTCTTCGAGATCGTGCTCTTCAGGTTATTCGGCGCCTGGTATCACCAGCAGACTTCAGGAGGTTGGAAATTGCACGCTGTCTCCTTGAAGAGCTAGAAGATAAGCCTAGTGCAAGGAAGGATCTCCACCACCTGAACCAATGAATGGAAATTCTCAAAGGCCAACACGAGACATGAAACCGAGCAGCATGGGCACTGTGTTTGTGTTTGATACATACTTATTTTTTAGGAAGAGTTGAATGATTAAGTGAAATGTTGAAAACTTCAATTTTTATAGACTACTTACTTAAAATGCTTTTTGGTCAACTGGCTTCCCTTTAAGAACAACCAGTATGTTTTAGACAAAAGTTATATTTTTTTCTTTTATAAATATATTTATAGACAACCTTAATTCTTGCTAAAAGTCTAGAGTCTAGAGTCTAAATGAAAGATTTTTTGCTTGGCCTCCTTTGGTATCATGATGTATATATCCTTTTACTGTATGTTTTTATATTTGTATGATCATTGTAAGAATCTTCTGCTGTATAATTATAATTTACCATCATTAAATAATGCAACAATGGGCTCTTTTACAAAACAGATAACACTATAACAGAACATTTCCTCAATTCACTGCCAACTCTTCAAATGTTACAACTATACAAATCAATAACAAATGGTTATTTTTAAAACTTACTTAAAGCAACACTTAAACTTAAAGGTTTATTATTAAAATCTATTGGGTTTTAAATAGTGTCTGTGGTATTTTATTGATTACTTACAGTGTAGATCAATCTTGAATGAAAAAAATAAATATTTTGTTGTGGTTATCTGTACCACTACTTTTGCCCATGCATTATAACTTGCTAAATAGGTATATAAAAAAACGAGCTAATAAACAAGCGTTGAAATACAAAGATGCCAAGATCTAAGCGTGACAGCATTGGGACTGTTGACAAACCTGTTGCTAAGGAAACGAGTAACAGAAGCCATCTCTGTCTCTGTGCAACAGGGCTAGCTGCATCGACAGTTTGCCCAAGAAAATGCAGTCTGGGGACAGAAAAAAAACATGGAACTCATATCGTTTCAGGCAGGAGCAGTAAGTTTTTAGTGGCTGTAAAGTGCTTTATTTTTGTCTCGCATACATGTACAGTTTTTACTGTATATTGCCACTGTGCTCCAGTGCTTTTGTCAATAAAATTAATAGGAAGTGACTAATATTCACTGTACTTCAATATCCTTCACCAGTATGACATTCTGGCCAAGGACTCATCCAGTCATGTTTCCACATCTACAAACTGATCACTGGAGCAAAATGAAAACAATGGTAAGACACATTACACACTGTTCTTAAAATTATTTACATAGATGGCAAAAAAAAAAAAAAAATGTCCATCAATAGCTTCATGTAATAAGATCACGTAATGTTTTAATTTGAAGAGTCAGTGAAAGCAACACTGCTCTAGAAGTAAAAAAAAAAAAAGGCTAACATTTTTTCACCTAGGTACCAGTTTATCTAGCATCAGTTCCAACCATTTTACTGAAGAAGACAGGTTTGTTAAAATAACCTCACATCCAAGGCAAGATATCCCAGATGAGAGAGTCTAACATTTGTAATTTGGATTTATTTTGCCAGATGCTCACATGTGTGAATCAAATGACAGTTCTACCAAATACCAAAAAAAGAGCGCCAGCCTGTTGCCACCGCTGACTATGGATGAGAACAATGAACCTGACTTCACTGAAATCCACAGTAAGTTAAAAGTCCTATATTTGAGATTTTTAACTGTGCATGGTACAGACTCACTCTTATGACTTACCCTCAACTGCTCAAGGCGTGAATCCGAACACACCTAACACCGGTTCCTCCCTTCATCATATGCCTCAGTACCAGAATGTGTACAATGAGCGAGCTAGAAGGGGCTTTTGTTACTGGCTCAATGAGAAGAAGGCTCCAACATGTGAGTACTGATCAAAGCCCTCAGGCCTAATGCAAAATGTAAAAAAAGAAAATAAATAGGCGTAAAGTGGCTGCCACATCTCCACCACCAGTGTGTGACTGTGGAGTGAATGAATAATGGACTCTGTAAAGCTTTGATTATTATAAGTTATAAATTATTATTAATGCTACCAGAGGATCCTATAGAACAAATGACGTGCCACTGTTTTTCCTTAGTCGTGTGATTAAACCTAACGTTTTTTGGTTTGTTTCTTTCCTGTAGGCAAAGGACACAGCTTTGGTGCCTACAAGACATTTTTGGGATTGCCAAAAGTCTGACCCAATTAGATTAAGTATTAATAATTGATTAGTTTAATTAAAGTCTGAATGAACCTTCTTGTATTTTGAATCATTTGTTCTTATCAAATCATTTCAGTCAAAAATGTTTACTTTTCTACCGGACTTCAACCAACACATCTCTTCCGTCAACACCTAACTGACAGACTTTTACTTCCGTTCTATCTGTTCCTTTTCTTCAAAAAATACAAATAAATAAATAAATAAAATAAAAATGCTTTGTATAGTGTGCTTGGTTTTAACAGACTAGTTTTGGTGCACATATGCTTTTAGCTACCTTGTGTTGTTAAAATTGCTTTTATTGTTTTCCTCAATAAAAACATTGAAGCCTCTGCTTTATTGAAAGCAGAGGCTTTCAATTAAAAGCCTCTGCTAAATGGCTATGTGTAAATGTAAATCTCGCGATATTTTCTTAATTGAGTTTCCGCCATTTAATAATAAATTTTAAAAAATTAGTGGCTATTTTTAAAACCGCTTCACAAACGTGTTATGATTTATATTTTAGATTCCGTTATTTACATTTAAACTATATAACGCACTCGTTTTAATTTTGAAGAACACAGACACGGTGTTGATGGGGCAAGGTTAACGCATGCTAAACCAAAGCCTTGCCTCTTTGCACGACTCGCTCACTGCGCGGCTACGGTAATGTTCAAAAAGTATAAAATTCATATTATTAAGCATGTGAAATATCATTACCAGGTGTAGATTTAAATGGTGAAATGGAGCAAGTAAAATAAAATGTTGTGCCTTTTCGGTCAAAAGGGAAGTTAGCCTAAATCTATTAAATGGTGCTCGTGCTAGCTAACTTAAGTTAACTAGCGGTTAAGTTAACTAATTGACTTATTAGCAACACCTTGGTGTTTGTGGCTCTTAAAAGATAAAAACGTCCTTTCTTATGACTAAAAGGACGTTGGTTCTTTACTAAATGTTAAGAAAACAATGATGCCAGTTTTTACGTTTGTTTGGCTAAAAACTGCGCATAAAAGAACACAATTAAATCACTTTTATAAGATTTTTTATTTGCTATTAATGCTATTAATTAGTTAGGTATTGTTACATTGCCCCTTCAAATGAACGGGACCTTGGATGTAATGTGGGGGAGCGTAGAAGTACATAACTGTGTGTTCATTTAGGCACATCATCATGGACAGCAGCAGAAAGGTGAAGTTCAGGTGGCTACGAAAAGTACTCTCTCCGTCCACACCGCTACATGGGATAGATGTTCCCAGCACGCCTCGCACAAACTACTCCTCTGTCACTTCTCCCATTGGTGAGTCCCCAGGATCAGCTGCTTTTGGGGCCTTGGCTCTCAGCACTCCTAAAAGAAAGGCTGAGGAGGTTGATGACAACATGACATCTTTAAGCAAAGCCAAACTGAGGAAACTTTCCAAAAATTGCTTTCAAACCTTAAAATCTTTGGAGGTAAGTAGTCATCTGTTTTATTTTGTATGAGTATTAAAAAGCAAATAAAACATTGGTGTAATATATTACCAAAGATTATGTCTAACTGTAGAAGCCAGTTATGGACCACTCCCCCCAAATGCTGAAGGGAGATACAGACACCCAGCAGACATCACCAGCGTCCCCTCACACTTTTGTTTTGAAAAGGAAAGAGCGGACCCCTGATGAGGGCTCAAAGGCCATCTACAAGATGGCTTTGATGGCAGCTATTGGCAAAAAAGGAGCAAAAAGCAGCACTAAAAAAAGGCTATCGTCATTTATTTCACTTGGGACTGAAGAGACCAGTCCAGCTTCATTTGTCCAGAAAGCCTTTGATAAAAACGATTTTGATCCTGAAGACAATGTTGTCCAGGAAGATCAGCAGTCTTCCTCTCCCCTGTTTGAGGGGTCAGAAGGTGAAGATGGCACTACGGTGACAAACTCAAAAGACAGGGTAAGTTCCCATTTGCAGTAAAACAAAAACTGCTTCCTCAGCCAAGCATTTTAAAAGGATTTTGAGAATCTTTAATTACATTTATAGACTAAAACCTAAAAACTTACAAATAAATGAATAGACAACTTATGATAAATAAGGTGTTGATGTAAACCTACTAGAAGGATGAGCGTATCCTGGTCTATCACCTTGTGACATATGTAACTTTGATGTTATTTCCTGTTTTCAGAGTTTTGTGCTAAAAGGAGAGGATTCACTAAGCATGTTTGTACCACACAATGATTCACTGGCTGAGGACTCATCCCAATTTTTGTCAATATCGTCAATATCGGATACTGCCTCATGTTGCTCATTGCTGAATGAGAATTTGAAAGAACACTCCAGTCCTTCTGGAGCTAACCATGAAAGTGAAACTTCAACTCAAAATTTTTTGGCCACTGATCAAAGCCCAAATCTAATGCTAGCCACATCTAAAACTCTGTTGTCTTTCGTTTCACCTAAAAGAGCGATGTTTATCTCTCGCAAGCAGTCGTTTACCCCGACAACTCCTACATCAAACATCTCCAGGACTTTCATTGACAATATAGAGTTCTCCAATAATACAACCTGTGCATTGGATCCTTTTGCCCTGCCACTACATTCAAAGAAAAGAGTTTTCAAGTCCTGCTCTGCTGTTATGCAAAGGCAGTCAGATGTTGGCTCTTCCAAGCATTACCTTCCTTACTCTTTAACTCAGGCTAGCACTCCTAAAAGAAGGTGGTCTATAGGGCCTGAATCTGACTGGACTACTCGCCTCAACATAAATAATGAGGTTGGATTCTTGGATACCCACTGCCACTTGGACATGCTGTATGGAAAGCTTGGCTTCTGTGGGACATTCAGCAGTTTTCGGAGGAAGTACCAGAGCAGCTTTCACACTCAGTTTCAAGGCTGTATTGCAGACTTTTGCAACCCACGGGTAATGGTAAAGGAAGCCTTGTGGGAAGGCTTGCTGTCTGAAAACATGGTGTGGGGAGCGTTTGGGTGCCACCCTCACTTTGCCAGTGACTATTCCAATGTCCAGGAACAAAACATACTGGCGGCTATGCGGCATCCAAAGGCTGTGGCATTTGGTGAGATTGGCCTGGACTACTCTCACAAAAACTCTACTGACTCTTCCAAGCAAAAAAAGGTGATCAACCAAGTTCATGTATACTCTTAATTTTACAAATGTGATAAAGACATAATTGTGTAATATACACTCTTGTTTGTGTGTGTGTAGGTGTTCGAGCGTCAGCTGAATTTGGCTGTGTCCATGCAAAAGCCTCTGGTGATTCACTGTAGAGATGCAGATGATGACCTGTTGGAAATCATGAAGAAGTGTGTCCCCAGAGATTACAAAATTCACCGGTAGGTTGCATTTCACTTAGTATATGTGTCTAATATATATGTCAATGTCCAGTTAATTCATAGCATTGTTAAATTAAGAATAACGGATCATCACATTTCCTAATACTGAGTTCTTTTTTTTTTCAATAGGCACTGTTTTACAAATGAGTACCCAGTAATCGAGCCCTTCCTGGAAGCTTTCCCAAACCTGTACGTTGGCTTCACGTCCCTGATCACTTATTTCAGCGCAACTGATGCTAGAAATGCAGTCCGCAAAATCCCACTCGACCGAATTGTTTTGGAGACAGACGCGCCATATTTTCTGCCCAGACAGGTGCACCTTAAAGATCACATATTACTGATATTTAAAGCAAATTACTATTCTAATCTAAGTATTAAATGAAATGGCTACTAATAGTAGACCCTACTTATTTTTCAGGTGAGAAAAGATGTCTGCAGATTTTCTCATCCTGGGATGGGAATTCATACTCTGCAGGAAATTAGTCTACTGAAGGGGGAGGACATGGCAACAGTTCTAAACACTGTGCGAAACAATACTGTTCAACTCTATGGTATATGATTCCCAGAAATGTAATGGTATTTACAAATGTATATATTTCAACTTGTGTGTGACATACACACAATGTACTTGTTATGTACATTTTTGTTTTAAATGCATTAGTCTTTCCCATTCAGTTTAGGAGAATGTGGTTTCTGTTGTCTATTTGACTGTCTTGCTACTGGACATTAATTACAAATTTGTTTTACACTTGTTATGTGCTGCACTGTTCATTGATGTGCACTTTTGTTCTAATTTGTCATGATTTTTGCGTAGCCATTGTGTTGTGTAGTTTGTAGTGGTGACATTGAAAATCCTTTTCTTTTATTTTATAGAAAAAAGAAATCTGCTGCACCAATGTGTGAGGTGTGCAGCCTTTAAAAGCAGGTGCGGCATAAAAAGGGTCCTTTTGCAATTCGATGTCCTTTGAACAACATGTTTTTTTACACATTTAAGTGCTTGTTATTTTGAGAATGATTAAGGTGATGTTTTCTAGTGGAACAAGCCATTTAGACATTGGAAGTGGTAGATGGAAAGATGTTGCATATCAGCTTTGATGAGAGACATTCCGGTAGCTGTTCCTTTCAGCTTTTACCAGTTTCTAATGGATGGCTTGTTTCTGAGAAATTCAGCTCTAACTTAGAATGTAGGTCAGGTCAAAGCATTGATGTCAGCATATGGCTTGTAATAAGAAAACTGAAAATTTATATATGTGGTCAATGTGTACACAGTATGTAAAACATTCCTGGTGGTTTTGACCTCCGCTCCTAAAAATTTGAACTGGAAGCTTGTACTGTTGTCATGAGAGTAGTTTACTCCTGAGTAAGTCTTATCCTCCACCCAGCCATGAGTAGAAAAAAGAAACTGCTCAGATTACTTACTTGGACTTGCAGATTAATAAGAATAATATGACTGAAAAAAAGGAGAAAACTTTTACATATATGAGCAAAATTGTAACAAGATACAGCCTTAGTGTAGTTGAAATGGAACTTAAAAAATAAAACGCTGCTTCAAAATGATTTAATGTTGAGTGTTTCTTCACATTAGACATGACATTTATTTAACTTTTTAATTTGTCATATAATGGTTAAGACTGATTTAGTCTTTAACAAAAGATGTAATATAAAACATATTCCTTATGCAGAATTTGGTAAACCCGGGAACTGTGTTTCTCCAAGAAGGTGCTGAATGATGCCTTGCAGAATTGCACCATATTCCTCAAAGTACTGCTCTCTGAAGGTGATGCCCAGCTCAAAGGGGGCACTTATCTGTGCAATAAATTTTTTTGGTAAATTGATTGTAGCTGATAGGCTATAGTCATAATTTCCACTTACTTTGATGTCATTGTCTCCAATGGGTTGACCAGGTTCTTCATTCATTTGCCGTCCAACTCTGGAAGACCTCCCTCTGCTTGGTGACTACAAACACAGCTTTAAATGATTACTTCTATATCTTTAATTTATCCTAATGTGTTGTTGCTTTCATTCACAAATCTTTAGTGTTGAATAAATAGTTTACCTACCTGGGGTTTGTAATTGGGGCTGAGAAAACTGGAGCCTGCAGAGGTGGACTTGCACCACAAGGCCAAAGAGCAAAGCAGAAAGGCCAGGAGGTATGTGTTTCTCTTCAAAAACATAGTGGACCTTTCCCTGTTCAATCAGAACATGGCATAACAAATTTGTGACTGACTATGTCTATATATACTAAAGTAAATTAAATATTCATATTGACATGCCATATATTTGTCTTGGCAGCATTGGCCTGTTCAAATGTTTTAGAATTGATAAAAGATGCAGAATAGCTCTGTATTCAGGGAACACTGACGATAACAGCATTCTTGCCATGAAGGTGATGATTAATAGAACAATTTCCCTCTTCGGGGGTTGTTAAGGATAGCCATAAAGCACTTTTTTGATAATATAGTTTACTTAAAGAAACCTTTCTAACAGTATTATATAAATATTATTACAAACCTGGATAAACACAAAGGCGCACTAATGGGATCTAGCAGTTCACGCACAACCTACCCCACAACATAACTTTCTTAGTATAAAAACATCAATAATTTTGGAAAAAAAAGTCACACCTTTAATGACTATTACTGTGCCAGTTTACAGCTGAGTCTCCATTAGGGCAAATCCTGTAAAGTTGCTTAGAGTTTTGTGACTGTATATGACGTATCTATTAAACAAGATAATGTGGCTCCAGCAATGTGAAAATGCAGACAATTATAGCATGTTAATGTGTGTGTAAGAATAAATAAGAGTGTAAGAGCAAACGAAATTTCTCAACAATAATCTATTTTATATTATCAATGCCCAGAGAGGAATATCATACATATTTCACTACACTTTGCAACTTTTAGTATTGCTTTTTATTTATTTTTCAGGCGATACCTCGAGTACACAAGTAGTGGGCGCCGTAAAGCATACACAATGCAAGAAACCGTAGAAGAAGAGACAGAACAGACAGAGACAGAGAAACGCTACATCCAGGCAGTGAAGTAGTTACGACAAAATCAACATGGATAAAAAGAAACCTTATACTGTGACGGCTTCATCGGTGAGTTTCCCGTAATAAAGGGATATAGCCAGAAATTGTTTATCACTTTGGCTCCTTGACATAACCCTAAACCACTCATATATCCAACAACTTGTCGCTATAGCTGCTGTTGCTAGTTAGCGAACAAACGGTTTAGCTATGGACTGTAACTATGGATATGCAGACATATTCGTTCAATTTGAACTTCTTCTACTGATAAATGCATTTTTCTTCAGCTGGTGGACCTTAAAGCTGAACTGTTCAGGAAGCAAGAACAGTTCAAACAAGACAAGCTCGCTCAGGAAAATGCTGGTGTTGGATTCAAACTCAAAGAAAAAGTTAAGGTAGCCTACTACTGTTGGAACAAATTTTTACTTGTTTGACAAATGACATTAGGTAGACGTTGCTAACCATGTTGTGTCTTTTCGTGGCTGGGTAGAAGCCTACAGTATGGAGTAAACAAAATGCAGGCGTGTCAGACAGAGCACAGAAAGATGCCGAGCAGCTGGCGGAGGAGCAGGACAGTCTGAATGCTGCAAAGTGAGTGTAACATCATCTTCTTCTTTACTTTTAGGCCCACTGAGCATGGTTAGTGTATTGTGTATCAAAGCACTTTGAGTTACCCAGTGTATGAATTGTGCTATATAAATAAAATTGCCTTGCCTTGCCTATTGCTGCCCCCCACCGGTCAGGTAGTAAAATAATCCTTAAGTACCTCACTCCACATAAAAAGTCACAGCTATATTCAGGCGTATAAACCTGTGTTCCTCAAAAAACACATCACCTCATTCTTAGGGGGTGCGCCGTAGCCTAAATTGTCTTTCTCTAGAATAACTACAGCATCCATCACCGTGCTTCCCCAGAAACAACCCATTGGCCAATCCACAATCCCTCAAAAGCCTTGCTAAGATTATTTCATCCTGCCAAGAAGGACTGCAAACTGAGCTTTGACTCACTGACTCTGCGATATTGTATAGATGTCTGCGCTTTGTTTCAATATCCCATTGCTCATTTGTCCTTGGTTTAACCAAGCTGCAACACTCCATTTTTCTAAAAGGCACATTAAACTCCACATTTTGTTTCTTGAGACACAGTGCATAAAGAATAGCTATAAGCACCGCAGAAAAAACAGAAATGACACTCGCTGACTCTGCCTCAATACAAAATGAATATAAAACCCAAAGTCCATGTTACAGTTTATCCTCTAAACTTTTTTTCTTTTCACTAGGCGCAAATTGGAAGAGAAGGCCAAACTATATGAACAAATGTCAAAAGGAGACTTTCCAGGTCAGATGTAGACCTCAGTTTTGCTTTTTATTAAAACGCTTACTATTGACTAACTTTTTAAACGTTTTTTTCATGTGTTAGATGACGAGACAGAGGGTCTGTTTCTGGTCGACTTCACTCAGAAGATTATTGATAAAAAGAGAGAAACATTTTCACAGAAGGAGGTGGACAAAGAGAGTGAGGATAATGACAGAGGCAGCTCTTCACCAATCCCAGCTCCGCAAAACCCAGATGAGGAATGGTAAGATCATGTCCATTATTTTCACTTGAAAAATGTTGTGGAATTAAAAGGAATTTTTTTAGGTCTTTGACCTTAGTATTTAAGTACCATATACTTGGGAGTAGTGTTGTCAAAAATATCAATATTTCAATAAATATTGATACTGAAATATCTCAAACGATATGATACTCATTTCCCGAAGGATCGATACCAGCTGAACTTGTCGCTTTCACTTTCTCTCCTCCTCTCTTGACACACACCACATATGTTACCGCAGTGCCTCTCGCCTCACGAGCTCCGCAGTGTTGCCAACTTGGCGCCTTTGTCGCTATATTTAGCAGTATTCAGACCCCTCTAGCGACAAATCTAACGGCTTTTTCTGGAGTTACTGGAGACTTTTGGAGACTCTATGAAGTGAAAGCACACATTGTTCTTACTCATCTCAAAGAGTAGCGGGTGCTGCCACTTTCTCAGACTCTACTTCTGCTACCCATCTCAAAATGCACAGGACAAAGTGCACATAAATGATTATTGGTGTTCTAGCACCATATTTTCTCAAAATGTTGGTCACAGATGTAGGTTATCTGCTTCTCTTTAAATTTAATTTTAAAGAATTTAGTTTGACTGTTTTGATTTCCATTCTTCTCGTGTGCTTATCACTTAATTGAGATGAGAAATTAAAAGTACATTTATAACAAATAAAGAAATATTAGAATAATTTGAATTATGCACAATTATCCAATTAATGGCAATTCAATATTTTAATAGTTTGACAGTCCTACTAATAAATAACAATTGTCAAATAAATAAATAAAGTATAATCATATTACATATACATAATATTTACAAGGTGTTTACTGCAGAGGCCTCTCTTAATTCACTTGCTGCCTGACACTTTCATAAATATTATTAAACTATTTTGCAACTGTGTTTAACTGGACATTATGGGATATTAGAGTTATAAAGTTCTAATAAGTAACTAATAAATAATGAATATAATTCATTATAGTTATACTTTTGTGTAATCCTTTAGAACTAGCTCTTGTTTTTACTAAAGACACTGAACCAGATTCATCCCTCAACAGCAGTGACTGATCACTTTAAATTAAAAATACAGTTTAATTTTGCTATGTATTTATCTATGTTTAGTTTCGCCAAACAATGAGCCATAGTTCCGTAATACACTTCATGTATCTTCTTATGTTTCTTTTAAACCATTGAGGGGGTGCACCGTTCCTGGAGGTACTGCAATACCAGGTCGATGCGTGGAGTGGACGGAGCAAGCCCCTATTCCATCTCCCAGTTCCAAAAATCAATTTAATATATGGTCCCCGGGTAGGGGACGTATCAGATATTAAACTGATAAGAACAGATACTACACTTGATCTTAGCCAAAAGGCCGAGAAGCGATAACTTGTAAACGACTCAAGTGATAGAGGCCTTTCCTCGCACCGTCGGTCTCAGTTATGGTTTGAAACGTGAAAAAAGAAAATATACTGATAAAGGGTTTTCTGTGAACTACAACATGTAGCGATAATCACTCGCTCAAAGAAAATCCGAACTAAAGGCGAATAAGATTGGTATTTTAGATTTTAAGACGAAAAGCGACAGCTGCTCGGCATTTCCGGGTCACGTGGTCGGTTTTATAATCCAATAAGAAATAAGAGGTGTAGAGCAGCGCTTTTAACAGAATATTTCGACAGAACTGGCCGTTTGTAGAGGCAATTAGTTCTTTGTGGTGTAGACATGGTCTGACCTCGCTCCTAGTTTTACAAAATATTGTTTTTGCATCTGTCTCTATTACAGGCACAAAAAAAATCTTCACGTATTAAAATAACTAATAGCATACTGCCTCTAGTGTCCAGATTGTGTTGCTGCACTCTTTTTTTTTCACTTAAGACTAACGTAGTGTTGTGAACAACAAAAGTTATTATTACTTCTGTTATGAATTTATATTAATTAACATAACCTAATCCAACAAACATAATTGCTGTTATTTAACTCTAACAGTGTCTGTGTTTTATTGGGTGTCATAATTGTAGGGTGGATTATGTGGATTCTTTGGGACGATCTCGAAGATGCATGAAAAAAGACTTGCCAGATTTTGAGAGAATGGACCTGAATCTGAAAGTAAAAGGGTATATAAACACACAGTGAAAGTAAAATTATAAGTAAAAAAATAGTGTTGTAACCCATGTGTTTTTTGGGGACAGAAAAGCATCAGATGAGAAGACATTGCTTTCAGAAGATATGCGCAGAGAGTTACAGAGGCAAGAGTGGGAAAGAGAGGAAGAGGAAGCTATGGCAAAGCCCGTAGGACCAATCCATTACGAGGATATCAGAGGACAAGGTTTCTGTACAAGCATTTTAACTTTTTATGTAAAACTTTTCCTTCCGTTATGAAAAATAATGTTTTTATTGGCATGTTTCAGAGGCCAGGGATCTGGGTGTGGGCTATTATGCATTTTCCCAGGATCAGGAGCAGCGCAGAAAACAGAGAGACACTCTAGACATGCTCAGAGGCCAGGTGAGCTGCCGGTAACAGATGGGAAACACAGAAATGTAGTCGGATGATTTAAACAGTGGCAGTAGCTCAGTGGGTAGAGTGGTTGTCTTTCAGCCGGAAGGTAGGCTGTTCGATTCCCACTCCCCCCACAGTTCATACTGTCATTGTGTCCTTGGGCAAGACACTTAACCTACCTTGCCTCCAGTGGCTGTAACACTGGTAATTACTGTAGAGCAATGTAAGTTGCTTTGGATAAAAGCGTCAGCTAAATGTAAATGTAAAACACTGGTACACAATGTTCTGGATCAACAGTGGCACTGTTCTAACATTATGTAACAAGCACTTACTGGTCGGCTTATGCGTTTTTGTTTTTACTTTTAAAGGAATTGATTTCTTTTTTTTTTTTAGACCACAGACCAGCGCAATAAACGAGAGCGGCTCAAGGAGAAGCGCCAGGCCATCTTGCAGGCACGGCTTGCCAAAGTCCGGCAGAGAAAGATGAAAAAGGCCAAGCTTGATGGCACTGAGGAGGAGCCCAAGGAAGAACAAAATGACCGTTAGTGTCTGCATTAACCATACACAGTTAACTGTATAAAACCATTGTGTTCAGTTCATTTTAATGAGTTGTTTACTTTACTGTTTTTTGACAGAAGAGGAAGAGGAGGCTGAACCTCTTCCAGAGGACATCCCAGAGGTGAGCATTGTGAAGAAGGTGGAAGTGGAGATCCAGGAAAGGAAAGATACTAGACCTGGTGTTCCCCATGTCAGAGAATGGGACAGAGGCAAAGGTAAAGAGGTGTTTTTTTTATTGCTTCATGAATACTAGGTTTGATGAAAAAAAAAAAAAAATATATATATATATATATATACTGTGTATATATACTGTGTGTATATACTGTGTGTATATATATATATATATATATATATATATATATATATATATATATATATATATATATATATATATATATATATATATATATATATATATATATATATATATATATATATATATATATATATATACTGTGTATATATACTGTGTATATATACTGTGTATATACAAGAATAAGTGTAAAAAAACTGAAATGCCAGAATTTACCCATAGGGTGTTTTAAAATTTACTTGTTACTTCTTGTTGCAGAATTTATGTTCAATGACTGGAAAAATCAATGTCGGAATGAGCGGGATTCAGAATTTGCTCCTCCTTCAGCGTACTTTAATGATTATAAAAAGCAAAGGCCAGGAAAGTCTCAAATTCAACCGAAACCTCGATCTAAAATGCTCTTCAAGTCGACAAAAGAACCAGAAAATCTACCTGAGAACAAACCAGAGTTGGAACTACAACCTAAAATTTCAGCTCCACAACCAAATCTACCAAAACCACAATCAAATCTACCAACTGCTCCCCTGCTGCAGCCAACATCAGAGCCACCTCCTCCTGGGGTTTCAGCTCCTGAGGCTGCTCCACCAATGAACTTCCAATACCCACCACCACCATTCTATCCTCGTTTTCCTCCTCCTCCGTTTGCAGGTCCCCCGCCTCTGTTTCCACCACAGCACCCCATGTATCCTCCCCATTTCTTCCAACAGTACCCACCTCAACAGCAGAGCCAACCTCAGTCTCAGCAACCCTGCCAGGCAGCAGAGGGCGAGACAGAAAGTCCTCAAGTACCACCGGACTCTTCACAGAATCTGGATGACATGCTGTCCTTTTACAGAAATATTGCTTAGGCTCTGAAACTGTTTTTTTTTATTTTTTTAGATTTATTCGCACAACAGTTTAATGTAGATATATTTGGAAATGGTGTGAAGTATGATGTAAAATGATCTGAAGCTTGTAAAACTTGTTTCTGTACACCTCACAAATTAAAATGGTACCATCCCACAAGAAAACGCTTGAGGTAATTTAAATAAATGCAAATAGTCAAAGATGGCAAAGAAACTGTTATGCCCTTCATAATGCATTTATCTATTAGCTCAAGGCCAAACATAGAATTGGAAAGTCCACTAGATGGTGCTATTCTCTAAGATGTGGAATCGCTTTGTGAAAACTCCTGAGCCAAATGAAACATGTACAGCACCTTTATTTAATCAAACAATGTGACAAAGAAATTGCAGAGCGGGAAGTTGATGTTTTAGTTGCATTAATGTCCATTTGTGGAAAATTAGTTCTGGGTGATTTAACTTTTCTGTTGAAATGTAAACTGTTAGTTACACAACACAGAGACAGCTACTGAACCAGGATGTTGTGCAGCAGGAGCTCAGAAACTCTCAGGACCAGCTAAAACCAACAATAAATATTATGGCTTTATAAAGAGTATTCTTCATTACATTTTGAAATGTGAGGATCTCTGTATTTAGTAAATTTAAACAATTATTATTGTAGTGGAGAGAGGATACATATACATATATTTATTAGATTTAATGGATTGCAATTAACCTTGTGTTAAATACTAATGAATGTGTAACAATAGAAAATAATGTAATAAACAAGAGCAGTCTATAGCACAAACTTAATCTAGTTTTAATTTGACTCGCTGACTCACTACTTTAATGGTTTTAATTACTTTTTAGGGACAGGGAGGTGTGTCCATTCTCACAGACGCCAGACACACTGAAAAATTATTTCTACTTTTGTGGCAGTTTAATCTGACTGTAGCGGCGTTAAATGGCAACATGCTGTTTTCATAATAGAAAATAAATGACCTTCAGCGTGCAGTGGGTTCAGTGTAGTGTGGCTGTAGCTGTTGCTCTGATTAGTCCTCACAGTAGTGCAGCTGTGTAGCCATTCCCATCAGGCTGCAGCTAATGGAGCCTTGAGCTTTAGGATTTGTCTGACACTTTTTACATTTTACATCCTATAGCCCTCAAATGGGAATCAGTGTTGCCTTTAGACTAGTATTTGTAACTAAAGCTAATGATATAATACAGTTAAAACATATGGAAATCTGCTTCAGGAGTGGAGTTTAACGCTTGATATCAGAGCATCTCTAGACAAATCAAAAGCGGAAGTTGTTATTAGCAAATTAGGTTCACAACAGTCCTTAACACAAATGTCTTTTGAGGATTAGGCCAATCAGATAAAGAATATTTAGCATCACAGAACCAAAAAACTGCAGGCAGCATGCAGTAATTATAAAGTAAAAGTTCATAGTTTATTTGGATAAGGATCTTTTACTGTTTTACTGACTGGGTCTTAATGACTCATTATCCCTAATGAAGTTAGGAGTAATTCCCTTCACGTGTTTTATTGTTAATGTTGGTAAATTAAAGATGCATCCTCGAGTCATAGTAAAAACATGAGCTATTTCTGTCTCGGTTTGTGGTGTAGAAAACAACACCCCAGCCATTTGTCAATTTATAGGATTCCACTGAGTTTGTTGCTCTTATTACTTTTTGTTATGTGCCATCTAAACTATGTAGCCTACTGTGTCACACTAAACACACAAAACAGTATGCAGGTGTTATGATGAATTTAGGGATGTAAAAGTTTTTAAAAAATAGAAAGTGTTCAGATGAGCATAATCTTAGACAATAGAGATTGTGTTTAATACTAGTGGGTGTATTTTTTCAGAGTTGTTTGGTCAGGAAACTGTTATAGCCATTAGTGCTTATTACATTGTGCTTTTGACAGGTAAGCAGCTTTGTGTGTTTAATTGATTGTACTGTACCACCTGAGATGGACACCTGGTTAGTTTCATTAGATTTGAGCAGCTTTGGGATAAAGTTGTTCTACTGTGTGCTTAGCTCAGCAGCAGAGCACTACAGGGGTTTACCTTGCTGTTAAATAAACTTATAGGTCTTGTTCCACTTAATATTGTTAGTTAAGCTATGGCAGTTTCACTATATCTGTTAGATCAACAGAATGACACATACCAGTCAAGTTTTTAATAATAATTGCCTTAAAATAACACTTTAAAGTTTAGACATTTAAAGCTCCATAGAACCCAGTGGAAGTTCTGCTACTTCCTGTTTCCGGCAAACTGAGCACTACTGGAAGAAAAGCACACTAAGGTTTCTTTTTGAGCACACTTTCTTGCATGAAAGCATTTATATACATATTTTTATGATTTGTATTTTTAAAACGACACATCCCACCTCAAATAAAACACTAAGCAGTAAGAAGAATTTCAGAAATCAATTTTGAAGGCCCAAACGTTCTCCATGCTCCAATAGAGGTCTAAATTAATCTAAATCTAATTAATGATCTCCTCACCAGTCTATGCCAGGTTTTTAGTAACTTAAACATGACACAAAAGCACCTGCTTCAGCTTTTAACAGAGAAAACTAAAACCCATTCCTGCTCCAACACTAAACATGCTTTGGCTGCTGGCTTTTTAAAAATGGTGCATCAGTGAATGGTGTTGTCTGGTGTCTATTACTCCCTCCACACTGTGAGACAGAGTGCTTTACATGCAGGCCTCAGACCTCTCGGTCTATATCACCCCACGATGCGCTGTAATGAGTCGGAGGGGATAATGAGAGCTAATACTGCCACAACCGTTGTGCCTCTCGAAACTGGACCATAATGGCCCTCCCGCGGCGCAGTGTCAGACCTCCACATGTAAAACAGGCGGGTGCCAGTGAGCTGATGGCAAGCATAGTCTCCCAGCAGCAGATGGACCACCAATAGAGGAACGAAGACTGCACCAGCGCTTTAATGACAGCAATTGGCTTCGCTTTAGCTCTCAACATGGAGGGCTTGAATATGTGTTGTAAATAACAACCCAGCTGGTTTGTGACACTGAGGCTCAATAACATTCGTCCTGATTTAGGACTAATATACGCTAAGAGGGTCTTAGTGTTCCAATGAAACACTGAAATTCAGTTGAACTGCAATTAAACTACATTTTGTGGCTGGTGTTGTGGCTGATGTTTTTTAAGCTAATGGTAACTACTGCTGAACGCCATTGCTGATATAATGGAGCATAAAAGAGATTGGATAAGCATCACATATTTTCTTTCTCACTAATAATCAAAAAGTGATATTAAAATAGGGGGCAGTACCAACATAAGCTTGATAAACTGCCTCTGGACAGTCCGACACATTATGGAGCATAGTTGGTGTTCACAACAATGCATTAATGCATTTGAATAAGCACCACTGTTAAATGACTTCCTTCATGAACTTGAAAACCTTCGACTGCACCTCTACGGTTCGGTCACTAAAGCCTTGTGCAAAACTAATACGTGTGAAGTGCTGAGGCTTGTTAAATGTGTTAAAGGCAGCGTGTGTGTGTTCTCTGACAGACCACCACTTCTCACTGGGACTGGATAAAAATATTAGCTGGCCACTGTTGACACTGCATGCACACTCCTAATAGCCTCATAAATTCTACTGCTGTGAAAGAGGAAAAGGGAGTCGGGGCTCATTGGCAGTCCACGCTCATCCTCGGCTCACTCTAAGATGCTCAGTAGGCTCCCTGTACCTGCAGAAGTATAACACAAAAGGCAAACCTATTCACAAGGCTTTGGTATTTCCCCGCAGTAAAATATAAAGGTGTTCAAATATTAATCTGCAAGTAATTAAAAACTCTATTTTATTGATCGTCTGTAGAAATAACCACCCTTAAGGCAACAGGATTGCTCAATATCATATAAAGCATGAAAATTGTATTGTAAAGCACTTGTACATTAGCATAGTCAGACTGTTACACGTTAGTGAAGGTCGTTGAGTGTAGACTGTGTCAGAGTTAAAGTAACACTACAGTGTAATATATATGTTTGCTTTAGTACAGTTGCAGACACTGTCATTTTGGGTTAAAATTCCGAACAGTTAAGTAGTGTTGCTTTAAATATGGCATCCTGAACTGTGAAGTCTTGAGTTTATCCTTTCTTGGTCCATCACATGATCAGACTGTGATGGTCACTCACATAAAACATTTTTTTACACTATGTTCACTCCTGTTGTTTCACTGGTAACCACAGTTAAGCAACAATGCCTTGGACTTTGGTAAGAAACCCACTTTACGAGATGGTAAGTATATAAAATCAAAGACCAGGAAAGACCAAGCTCTACTCTTAATCTTAACTGACAATCACCTTTGCTACTTGGCACCAGCACCAGGTTGTGACAGGTGAAGGCCAATCATCGTCGTTTGAGACTATATTTATTTTTATAATCCTCGTATTCATATGTATAAAGGTAAAAAAAAAAAAACACTTCTAGTCTTCATTATGTTCTTTTTTATCAAAGCTATTATTATTAGTGTTACACAGGAGTCTTGCAACAACTGCCAAACTACTGCAAGTCAGTGCCCGAGTGATCCAGACCCAATCAGCTGAATGCCAAGTTCTCCTTTAAAATCTGTTCAGTGTTATCTGGGCTCTGATGTGAACCTGATGTTGATATGTGACAGTTAGTGGCTCTGCCTAAATGAGATGCTGTAAAGGAAGAAAGCAGCGTTCTCTTGGCAGGAGACGGGTCAGTGTTGTTTGCTGTGGTGGTATTGATCGTTAGATCTGGGAGCTGTTAAAGCCTACTTGCATCTCAATGTGTCCTTCTAAGAAGATTAATGTGGACTTTAAAAAAACAAAGCCTGTTGCCTCTTCTTGTATCATTATTAATGAAAGTGAAATGGCTATAGTTAAATCTAAATTAGGTCTGGGTAGCACTGTAAAATGCTAGTTTTAAATTTCACATTTGTAAAGCTGGAGGTGGAGGGAACAAAAAGCGAATAATTAGAGGAAGTATTCCCCTAGCATCAAAAAGGAAAAAAATATATGAAAAACATATGTTGTTATGAAGACTGTATTATAGCTTTTTGTGTCTAAATGATGTCATTTTAACAAACTAATGGGTAGTTCCTATAGGCTGAGTTACAAACCAGAGTATTTTTTTTTTAAAAACAGGCCACATTAACTTTTACTTTAAGAAACCTCCTAAAAAAAGATCATAGCAGGATATGATCAAAGCAGGCCATACAGTGGTCAGGAGTTTCTAAATTCAAAGAAAAAAAGACATACATGATAGTTCTTTAGAGGGACCTCAATAACAGAATAAGAGAGACAAACCACACACCAACAAGGCCCATAATAAAATGTGGTCTCTTACTCAAAGTCACATTGGCAGACTGACACATTAATGAAGAAGACAGATTGCAGTGATGACAGAGGGTCAGCTCAGGTTAATCTGCTGTGGGTTTATGGAGACTTCTGAATGGAGCACAGATAAATATTGTCATTAGACTTATTGCTTCCACTGACAAAAAACAGCTTAAGTTTGATAGAAAATGAATAGCTGTCACCTAATTGATTAGTGAGCTCAGCGAGCTTGACAAATCATTATTTGGACTGGAAGAAGTGTGTTTTTACATATTGCCTTTGTTAACTCTCTAATCCCATTGTGTTCTGTTAGAAGGTTCTCACAGACAAACGCAAACAACCGTCCAGCTGTTTTTTCCCCCGTCATGATGCAAAGCCGATCTAAAATTAGCTTCCATGACACAAAAGTTTGTTTCTGCGACCAGCAACTTCTTTAAAGAGATTTTAGAGAGAGAATTTCTAGATGTGTATTTTCAAAAGCTATAAGTCATAAATAACTTCCAGGAACAAACAAATGTGAGGCTAAATCTATGCTTTTTGTGGTGGTTTAATGGAGTTCAAAGATACCGAACACCTGTTTTTGTTTTATCTGAACAGTTTTAAAAAACTTAAGATAAATTTAGGCCTATGGGTTGAAAATAGGATTATCTTTTAGATTTGGAGGCTACGCCCTTCGTGCTCTGGTTTTGGAGAAAGACTCGAAAACAGTCACAGGAAGGTGTATATCAAGATGTAGTTCCTTTTTTAAGCGGCAGTCTGATTGTTTTACCTCAGAGGAGGAGACGCACCTCTTTCCTTGTCTGACACAAACAGGAGACACAGGGAGAGATGGACCTCGAGCTCCTTGCCTTCACAACAGTTCTGTACCTTCAATAGCACAATAAATACAAGAATGATGGTAATGTTGATTAGACAATGAACCAAATAATTTAGAATAAAGTGGTTGAGAGGATGACATCTAGGCTTTTGTCAGGCGCCTCTAAAATCATCTCAAGAGGACTTCTTCACCATTTTATTATAGTCACCTGGCTGACGATCGATCTCCACAGACTTAAAATATTTCAGCTATATTATGAAAATCCATGTCATCACATAAAACACATAAAAACATGCATGTCTCTCAGTCATCAGGTTGTCCACTTTCTGACCTCCCTGCAGACATTTGTAGTTTTATTCATTCGTCTTGTGTTCTCTCATCTCTCATTTATTTTCACCACCAGTTTATGTGACATTTCCCCTTGACCCAAAACTTCATCCTTTTCTCCAGCATTTGTTTGTCTGAACATGTGTCATTATTCTCCACAGAGCTCCCATTCCTCCCCTTTATTGACTTATTGTGAAAACAGAATTATTGTACCAACAAAACGGGGTCAAACGTGCAAAACATGTTTTTAAATGAGCCAGACAAGGTGCGTATTGGAAACAGTAGCAGCAAACAGCGACGATTTAAACAATTGTTTCTCACGCATTTCAGTGTCTGTTGGCTCAATAATGCAGCTCCAATGCCGACAAGATCACTCAGTCATAATGTCATGAGCTACTGCAGAGGATTTGGGGATTTCCTTGTGTAGCTGTGAATTGATTTTTACCTTATAGTGTGATACACAATATGCAAAAAGAAAAAAAATGTTCACATTTTTTCAATGCGTACCACAAAGTCATGATTTAGTGGGAGCTCACAACCTTTCAGAGAAACTGTTGAAAAATTGTGGTTTATAATGGTAAGGCTTTAATGCAACACACCACCAAATATAAACTCATTGATTTTAATCCTGTACTGTCCTTTTGTTTACAGTCTACTGCACAAATTTTACTTGGTGTAATAAATCCTCACCAGCTGACCAACAATAAATATAGCTCTCAGTGGATTCACACAGGGGTTAAATGTGAGCGTGGTGTCCATAAATTGCTAAGGATGCGAAGCGGGTTGTGCAGGAAACAGGGAGAGCAGGTTCCTGTTATGTAGAATGAGCCTTTTGGTCTGTGCTCTGGAGCAAACAAGGGCAGGAAAGCTGAGTTTGCATCAGAAACAGTCTTTTCATTGATTGACACAATATGGACAAATGTGTTATAGCCCAATGCTTAGTGAGGCGTGTGTAGTTACTATTTAGTTCGCTAATTCTAAAAAAGAAAGTACTTAGTACTTTTAGTACTAAGTAGCCTACTCTTAGTAGATTTCTTACCATTTTAAATAAACGAACTGCCTACATATCCAATTCATTAAATATACTTTGAGAAACTTTAATGTTTCAGAGGCTAATGTCCTGAGGTTGCTAAAAGTTTTAGCTAACGTTACTTCTCGCGTTGCTTGTTGCTAACAATACGTTTGTTCAATTTTTAACCATTTATTTTAATTTATTTTAGTCTTTTGATTTGTAAAAGAAAAAAAGCCCAAACCACGGTCTATGAATATTATGGCCCTAAAGTAATTACAACACGGCTCTAAATTCACAACATTTCCCACACTTTCCGTCACACCTGCTGCATCTGAGGCAGGCCCCTGCTGTGTGAGTGTTGTGCTGCCCTTTGGACCCTTTCTATGGCGTCAGAATTACGACAATAGTCGACACGCGCAAATATTATGACCACGAGCAAATTATTCCAATTCACTTGTGCAGATCTGAACTCTCCACGCGCATATTATTGTTTCACGCACACAATTTAAGCAAGCCCGAGCTCTACACAGAGCTACAGGCGTAATAAACACCCACACGCGTGCGCAAACAGTCTCTGCTCTGCGCTTGACGATCAGCTGCAGCGCTCGAGGCCAATATTACCCCGTGTGAGGAAATATTCTGCGTGCTCATAGAAAGACTTTTGGCGGATTGGGGGCGGGAACTACCGGTGGCACTGACCCTCCTGTGATTGGTCACCTTTCCAGTAACCCCGCCCCCTGATGCCTTGGCCCTCTTGCACTATATTGATTTACGGCAAGCAACTAATTGCTACAGATCGTCGGAGATTTTAAACAGTACTGGAGTGTGCTGAGGTAATTAATGCTTAAAAATATTTTAAAATGTTTGTTTATATATATATATATATATATATATATATATATATATATATATGTGTGTATGATGTATGTATGTATGTATGTATGTATGTATGTATGTATGTATGCAGAAAACATACTGCACATGTTGCAAGTCCGTTTAGTAAGTTAGCTTTGGCTGGTTTCCATATATTTCGTAAGTTAGCTTTAGCGCCTGTTTGTTCAGCATGCAAATATACGATAGGGAACACATACTAGAGCTGTAATCTTAGTTAATTTGTGTGCGTGTCATATTTTGGTGTATTAGTTATTTGTCATTGTATTAATTGGCCATTGTTCTAACATTCTTTTTAGTATATTTTTCTAAAATGGCGGATTTAAACGAGGTAATTACACTTTATCAACCTCACTTAAATCACAATTACATCAAATTAATTTTGTTTATGTAAAAATATATATATATATATATATATATTTATTACAGAACCAGTTACGCAGCATGGCTGTCAATTTGCTGAATCTCCTGCGATCTACACGTGATCCAGCTGGTATGTATTTTGAGCTAAATGTTTATTAATCACATACCTCCCAGCACTATTTAAAAGGGGGTTGAGTCGATCAATTACCCAATACTGTTATACAGCTGTTTTAGAGAGGCGCTCTGTTTTGGCAATTGAAAATATAACACTTGAAAATTGTCTAAAGATGGTTACTAATACGGAATGTATTTTAAAATAAAGTTCAGGGACAGAGCACTGCTAGGAGTACCAGGCAGGAGACAGAACTGCAAAATAATTTACAGGCACCAAGGAGGCACCCTCATGCTCCACAACTTCAATTCAGCAAAATATGGCCAGGTTTGAAAATAGTTAAAAGATACAATACAGTTTTTTGTTGAGCCAAATGCACACTTTAATGCAACGGGACAGTTATTTGAATCCAAAGTGACGTTATGGCGTTCCTTTCCATTGTTTTTGTAGATCTTTTCCTGGTCTTTTTAAACAACAGAAATCAAAACCTTTTAAATCAAAAAGGCCAGGTGTCAGAAGAACACCTGTACAATTTTTCTAATGGACAAATCCTTTGATAAAACCCCAAAACTTCAGAGGAGCTAACCCTTTTGCAGGCTGGGTTAGGAAGAAAAACAGTACAGATTTCGGATGATGCGGACCACAAAGAGGTACTGTAACACCAGTTGTCTTGTCTATTTATATACGTGTATTTTCTGGGACATCTGTAGGCTCACATGACCACTGATCATTTAGAAATTCTAATAAAACAATTTACAAAGTATGCATAGCAATCTGGCTTTACTATAGCTGGATATTCTGTACATTAGTCCCAACCTTTGCTTTAAAAACATTTTACAATTATGCCATTGTAATAATAAACACCTGTGTTTTTTTTGTTTTTTTTTAGTAACGTAATTTTTAATGCCCTTTAACAGATCTCAGAGAGTCTTTGTGACTCTTATCCTAAGATGAAAGCTCTAGAAGGGGGCTGGTTGCTTTACAAAGCTGTGGGTAGGTAAAGCTCAACACTATTTTATTTCAATATTATTTTAGGTATTGTTTATAATAAAATGAGTCTGCTATGTTCTAACAAAAATAGGAGGTACAGGTCAACGAAAGCTCAACCAGCTCCCCCCAGAAGAGGAAGGTTACACAGGCAGCAGTCTAGTGAAGACTTGGGGAGGCAGAGGGTGTCTTTACATTATGCCAGTCCAACAGACATTGGACCTTACCCCTCTGCCCTTAACAGCAAAAGAGTTCCAGGCCATGCCAAAAGCCAGATGTGTGACATGCATGGAACACATTCCAGTTCAGCTCCTCACGCTCCATGTTGAGACATGTACCACAACACCTGTCACTGAAGAGGTCTTGTATACACAGAAACTTCCAACATGTTTCATATACACTACTCAAAAAGTTAGGGATATTCAACGGGTCAATTGGGTCAATTTTTTGTAAACTTGGGGGGCCTCTTTCCTGGAGTTATCAGGCACTATCCACATGTGCTGATGGCACTCTGTGACACTCTAAGCTCAGTTGCAACATCCTCTGAGAGCATCCCATCAGAAGCTTTAGAGACGAGGTACTGTTGTTGTCTTAGTCTCATTATCTCAAAATGTGAGCATCATAAGGAGGAGGTCCATTTCAATACAAATTGTCATTGAACCATAACATTTAGTGGTTGCTTTTCATGGATCACCTTTTCAGCCAGAAATTTTGTGGTTAATCATCTTTCACTGTGCACATACTGAAAGATTGAACAGTTGGACATGTGCATTCAAAGGTTTGGAGATTGTCAAATGATGTTCACGTGTAAAAGTTATAGTGCATTTTAGGTGCATTCAGACATTGTATCCTTAAATTTGATATCCCTAACTTTTTGCAAGAATTGTAGATACACAAGTACTGTGTAATTTGGTCTCTACATTCCATTTCTACTTACTACTAAATCTACTTACTTAACCGTGATGGAAAAAGATTTCCAGGCACCCTAAATAATTAAGACAACATTTGTGGTTATAAAAGCAAAATAACAAAATTAATTTACAGACCGATTAAACAATTCACAAAAATATAATTTGTAATTGTTTGTGTCTGTCTAATGCAACCACAATTTTATTAAACAAACGATTGTGAAATTTTATGGGTGTCTGATTGAATACTTTTTTCCCCACCACTGTAATAGTCACAGTCTGCATAAATTTGCGATTGTTTTGTTATTGTTTTATAGGCTTACCATGAAATACTCGACTTGGAGGATGATAAAGAAGTAAGTTATTTAACTTATTAACTTTATATAACTATTAACTTCTTAACATCTTACTTCATCAAATTACTCAGCTGTCAATATTATAATATGACCGGGCTTTAACAATGTGCAAGTGCAAAGACTTTTATTGACTATTCCTGTAGGCATCCAGTTATCCAGTGGACTCCGAGATCAACGTAAGATAATCACAGACATTAACCATTCCATTTCTTCTTGATTTCATCAATATTTACAATGTAAATTTAGAATGTTGTTTTTGGTTAATCTTTAGAGTAGATGTATGTATTTCAACAAAAGAAACATGCACTGTCACATCTTAGACAAACAAGATCAAACTACCTTGATGTTTACTGCTTAGTGAAATTGTTATTGGGGTTCTTATGATTATCTGTTTCTGTTTGCTTGAAATTGTGTCTTTAATAGGTGCCTTGCCCATTATGTGAAAAACAATTCACACAAGATTACATTCATATCCATGCCAGCATATGTGGGGAGAGGGAGAGGTACTGACTACATTTAATTCAATATAGAATTTGATTTGTCTTTCACATGACCTTCCCTTTGACCATGTCCTTAAAAAAATGAATTTGATGTTTATACGAATCTTTCGACATCAACAGCATCACACTGGAATCACCCGAGGACACTGTTGAGCACCATAGCAGGTCTTCTGTTTGTGTGAGTTTGCATTTTTAGCTGTCTTGTTTTATAAAACTAATATTTTTGTAATTTGTTAGCTTATCAGACATCCTAAAGTCTCTTGGAGAAAAGGTTGACAAATCCAAAACATTTAATATAAATGTGACAAGAGAGGACCTTTATCAGAGGGGTCTTAAGCAGTGGTCCAGACAGAAGCAAGCCTCTCCAAAGAACCCCTTCGAATCTCTTTTATTGGAGAAAAAGGTATTGATGAAGGAGCCCTTCGTAAAGAATTCCTTACAGGTTTGTATTCCTCTTGAGGCCATAACAAATAATGAAATCCCCTTTAGCACAATTGCTTTTCCTCCTTACAGAAATGATGCGTGGCATTCAGTCACATTTATTTGAAGGAGATGCAGAGAAGGGCAAAACCCCAAATATAGTATCACAGATTATCAGGAAAACAAATTCAAGTATGTCCCTTTTATATATGAAATAAATTGTGCCAACAGCTAACATAATACTTTTTCATAAACATGTATGTTTATTTTTATTTTTTTTATCAGGATCTGTGGGGAACTTTTTGCAACTAGTTTGGTGCAGGGGGGACCTGCACCAAACTTCCTCACTAGATGGTCATATAATTTTTTGTGCCATGGAGAAGTACAAAGTGATGGTGTACTGGAACTTACAGATCCGGAAATCACCAACTTGATTAATGAAGTAATAAAAAATAAAATGCAGTTTTCTATGTCACTTAATTATGTTATTGCTTTGCTCTACCATTGTACGGATATCAAGATTAAATTTGTTCTTTTAAGGTGGAAAACACTGAAGGAGAAAAGCTTTGGGAATTATCAGATGCTATTGTGGTGTGCGGCTATACTGGGCCAATAAATGTTGAGCAGAAAAAGGCGATCAAGGAGTATGTTAATACAAATTCACAATTGTTTTGAATGACTAATTAATGAAGCATTTTCATATTCTATGTTAGTGCCATCGCTTTGCATTCACTTGTGAGGCTGATTCCAATCCTTAATCAGATCCATGAAGGACTAGCCATTTATGGATTTGACAAGGAACTGGCACAACACCATCAGCTGTTCCAGCAGCTTTTTGTTCCTGGAGACCTAAAAGAGGTATGTATGTTAACCGTAAAATTTAATACGTTTGTGTTAATTTAACTTTATTTTTTAATATTTTATTTAATTCCTGATTTAAGGTGGATTCAGACTTTATTTTTCAAGCTCTCTGTCCTCACTTCAGCGAGGAGGGCTCAATGAGACGGCAGAAGGAATACAAAATAATAAACTTTCTGCAGGACTTCTTGCAGAAGCTGGAAGACCATGGTTTGTATATTTGTATTCTGCTCCTAATTCTATCTACCTTTTCTTTGATGTAATAATGTCAAATGCAAAAACCGTAAAGATGTTGCATTATTCTTTTGCCAGCACTGTAGTTGAAAGTTGATTTATTTTTTATATTTTCTTACAGGGACAGAAGATCAGGAAGGGGGGAAGAGCTTGACAATCCAACACTTTTTTCAATGGATTTCAGGCCAGGCACATGTACCATTGGTAGAGACGGAACGGGAAAGATACAAAATAACAGTAAACTTTGACCATGACTGCGACTCACGATATGGACAACACACACTCTGTTTTCCAATTGTCAATGCATGCGCTACTGCCATTACATTACCCATAAAGCACTTAAACACTTACACTGATTTTGAGAACAACCTCACACAGGCAGTCCAAGGGGGATTTGACTTTAGTCGTCACTAGAAACATTAACTATATTAAATCTTTGTTGAGATTGCTAAAAACTCTGATTTAGTTAAACATTAAGATTACTGTTTTTCTTTAAAAAAAAAAAAAATTCATTGCAGATCACATTAACCTCAAAGATGAATGACTCATTGTTTCAGATTATTTCCTCATAGTTAACTGTATTATTTGGAGTTTGGGCTGTTCTGTTCAAAAGAGAAATGCAGGGGATGATCAAAGTTTTCCTGTTTGTGATGGACAGCAGTACACGTCTATTAAAAAAATTCTGTAAAAGGCAAGTTGTAAATGTTTTCTTGTTTGCTTTAATAAAAAAAAACAAAAAAAAACGTTTTTATCAGCTTAATTCCAATTTAACCAGACAAGACACAATTTACATATTCTCTACACATCAGATAAAGGTCCCGGGTGTTTGTGTCGCTTAAGTTTTGAGCCAACAATAGCTCAAGTCCAGCATGCTGCTCTTCAGTCAGGGAAGATCAAATTCCGGGACCACAATTACTCCTCCATCCGGTCTGTATTCGGCAGCAACCTCCCAGTCGATGTCTGGCTCATGAATATCCTGACCATTAAAACCGACAACACTAGTACTGGTCTGGTTTCAATATTTAGTGCATAAACATTTACTTGTTTTACCTGAAGGTTCTCTGGATGGTTTGTTGGATTTGACATCATTCCTAAGTACCACATCTGGTTTGGAGTTTTATTTCCTTCTGTTCTCAGAGGGTGGTCGTTCCAACCTTCTACAAATGCCTGTAGATCAGTGTTAAGTTTTGGGAGGAATGTTTGGTGGACAGCAAAAAGATCTTCTTTATCAGAAAGAAGTATGAGTAGGTTAGTCTCACCAAATACAGGTTGCATTAATATTGTAAACATTAACTCGTAAAATGATGTTTAACAATTGATTCATTTTGACCTTTTTTGTACCTTGAGATGACACATCAAGAAGATGATCCATCTCTAAGATGTGAAGTGTATCATAGTATTTTGATGTCACACACACTCTGACATCCCGCCATAAACGTTCAATTCTATTATAATAAAAATACATAGTTATATTTAAATTGTAATCATGGCACAAAAACACAATTAACTTAAAAAAGGTCACCTCTGATTATGGACACTTTTCCCAGACATAAAACTTCCTCTGTCAGTTCCACGTACAGTAAACATATAACGAGCAATGTCCACGTTTTCCACTCCTTGATCAGCTCTGACTCTGGGCAGTAGATAGGACATTAACCAGCTCACCATTTGTCCATGTTGAATCTTTAAAAAATGTTTTGGCTATAAAAATGTTTTGATACTTACCTTGAGGGTATACCATGTTGCTCAGTTGCTTTTCTGAAGGCAGCAAATGCAGTTGAAGCACGATTGTTGTTTGCTCCTTCCAAACACATCACCTTTATGGCAATATGTACACTGTCTTGAGATCACATTGCAGATATTAGCTGAATACACTATCCAGCTGTCTTTTATGCAGGGCAATATATTTTTAAGTTTACCTTCCTTGAGTACCCATCCACTGCACCAAAAATAACGATATTGTACCTGTTGAGAAGATAATAACATAAAATCTAAAACACACACAAATAATTTAATTTCACAAGTTTAGTGTGAACCTGATGAGTTTGTGATTTGTGTCCACATGCCACAGTGACAGAGGGCCTCTGACTGAGTACTTTCTTCGCACAACACATCCCAAACTTGTCAGTCTAGAGATAACCCCAAGAGAGTCCACTCGATGCATTGATGCAGTCACTCTTCTCCACTGTACATGGACACCCATGGACATAAGTCTTCCTTTGACAAACCGATATCCGGCTGTAGGCATTTCATTCTTTATCCGTTGGACTGCATCATCAAGCTCCTCATCAGTAACAGCACTGTACCTCTGTCTAGCAGAGAGCCCAAACTCACTCATCCGTCTTTGAACAGTTCTGGCTGAAACACCGAGTAACTTTGAAATACAATCTCCAGATAAATTCATGTCCAATAACTCGATCAGCCTTTCTTTGTCAATGTTGTACCTAGGACGGCCCATCTCTCCAACTACAGTGTCCACAGTGCTTAAAAGATCATCATTTCCAACATGCTCCATAACCACTCTCAAAAACTCTTGTAAGCCCTGTAAGATTTCGAAGGGTATCTACATGTCTTGACAATGCCTCCCAGAGGTACAGCTCCTGACGACATGCAAATTCTAAAAAATCAATGTCCAGAGGAGATCTTTCAAGGGCTGACTGCAGTTTTGAAATTAGCCTGGAAATCAGTTCACTTCTGAGAAGGCCCTGTAAATATTAAGCCCTGTTATTTATTTGACAAAATATCACATTTGATAAGTTTATCACATGTTACATATACTTACATGAATATCTTGAGGTCCTGCAACTGCCATAATCAAATCACCATCTGAACTTACTGTATTCTATTAGCAGTCCTGGTTAAAAAGATTAAAGTTAGGCAACTAATTATTTTCACCTAATGACCAATAATATCTATATTCTGTTCCTTGACATTTACAAGGCATTCAATAAAGTAGAATACATTTTCGCACCCCTTAGACCAAGCTCATAGTAGATAAAATACATTACAAATTCATGACAGTAAATTTGTGTAAACAATTTGATTAAGATGATATATCTGTGCTATATTATCTTAATTTCATTTCATTTCAGTTCATTTTGTTAACTACTAGCCAAATACCATATACACAATCTGCATCAGGTAGTAAAAAACAGACCGTTTTCTATTTTATACCAAAAACAAATAAGCTAACAGAGAAATAATCAAGACCAAAATATATGGAAACCAGCCAAAGCTAAAGCTAACTTACTAAACGGACATGCAACATGTGCAGCATGTTTTCTGCATACATACATACATACATACATACATACATATATATATATATATATATATATATATATATACATATATATATATATATATATATATATATATATATATATATATATATATATATATATATATATATAAATATATATATAAATATATATATATATATATATATATATATATATATATATATATATATATATATATATATATATATATATATATATATATATAGCAGCTGGATAGCTCAGCTGGTAAGGACAGGGCTTTTCACACGGGGGACCCGGGTTCGAATCCCCCTCGGGGTGCTATCCAGTGGGGGTCCTTAGGCAAGACCCTTCGCGCTACTGCCTACCTCATAAAAATGGTGAGAGACAATAAATGCTATGAGAAGCCGGATCAGACGGCGACCGGCCAAACAAGGTCTGCGTCAGGTGTTGGGGAACCAGAGCAACTTGATGACAAATGGGCTACTGGAACAAGAACAGGAACAGGAACAGGAACAGCACGGAGATGGAAGAGATGCGATAACAAGGCTCTGTTGGAATGCTACTACTCCAGTAACCCTAGTCAGAGGGGTTACATGAAGAGGATGTGGGATGAATGGTTACTTCGAAACCCACAGTCCAGGCTTACACCGAAGCACCTAGTAGCTCAGTGTTCCAACATCCACAAGCGGCAACTGCTATCACAACTTGAGATTGACGAGATACAACACAAATGCTACGGCAAGGGGGAGCCAGGACGAGAGGTCAGTGGGGAGCCAACGAGGGCTCCCCAACCAGAGATTGGGTACGAAGCCCCAATAAGTGCAATAACGCTGAACGAGGCAGCGATTGACCTGAAAGACAAGATCATGGCGAGAATGAATGAAAGGCAACCCCGACGCCAACTACAACGGCTAAGTGAAGTACCATCAGAAAGTCTCCTAGAAGATGTGAATGCAGCATTAAGTGCGATCCCTACCACAACCATCACTGAAACCAATGAGCTGATATACACCTCAGCAGCAGTGATCCTTGAGATGCTTGGCTATAAGAGCAACCATGGGAACCATGATAAACAATACCCACCATGGAAACAAAGGCTGGAGGCTAAAATCAAGAAGGCACGGAGAGAAGTGAGCCAACTGACAGAGGCCAAGAAAGGTGCAATGAGAAAACAAGTACCCAATAGGTACAACCAGATGCCAATACCTGAAGCACTTGAAACTGCCAAACAAAGGCTCCAAGCCTTGGCCAGCCGCCTAAAGAGGTACACAAGAGAGAATGAAGCCAGAAGAATAAACCGGCTGTTCGCAACTCAACCTGCGAAAGTGTACGCTCAGTGGCAGGGTAATAATAACAGCAGGGCCGACCCACCAAGGCTGGAAACTGAACAATACTGGAAAAATATATGGGAGAGGGAGGCATCACATAACAGCGATGCACAGTGGCTGGTGGCTCTGAGAGAGGACCACAGCAACCTCCCTGAACAGAATCCAGTTACCATCACAGCGGCAGACGTTCAAGAAAGAGTCTCAGGTATGAAAAACTGGACAGCACCGGGCCCTGACAGGATCCACACCTACTGGCTAAAGAAGTTCACTGCACTCCATGAGCGCCTTGCAGCACAAATGAACCAGCTGCTAAGGGATGGGGACGCACCCTGAATGGCTTACCGAAGGCGTACAATCCTGATCCTGAAGGATCCCACAAAGGGTACAGTCCCATCCAACTATCGGCCAATAACCTGTCTCTCCACAACATGGAAGCTCATGTCAGGCATCATCGCGGCTAAGATAAGTGGGCACATGGATCAATACATGAGCAAAGCACAGAAGGGCATCGGAAAAGAAACCAGAGGAGCCAAACACCAACTCCTGGTTGACAGAACAGTCACCCAAGACTGCAGAACCCGACACACCAACCTGTGCACTGCCTGGATTGATTACAAGAAAGCATATGACTCAATGCCACACACATGGATCACTGAATGCTTGGAGATGTACAACATCAACAGGACTCTAAGACACTTCATTGCAAACTCGATGAGGCTATGGAAAACCACCCTTGAGGCCAATGGCAAGCCACTTGCACAAGTATCCATCAAATGTGGCATATACCAAGGAGATGCTCTGTCCCCACTGCTGTTCTGCATAGGTTTGAACCCCTCAGCCAAATAATCAACAAGACTGGCTATGGATACCGACTCAGGAATGGGGCCACCATCAGTCACCTCCTCTACATGGATGACATCAAGCTATACGCTAAGAGCGAGCGGGACATTGACTCACTGATCCACACCACCAGGATCTACAGCTCTGACATTGGGATGTCATTCGGGCTTGAGAAGTGTAGTCGAATGGTGACAAAGAGAGGGAAGGTAGTCCACACAGAAGGGGTCTCACTACCAGAAGGAACAATAGCAGACATTGAGGATGGTTACAAGTACCTTGGAATACCACAGGCAAATGGCAACCTTGAAGAGGTAACAAGGAAAACAGCAACTGCCAAATACCTCCAACGAGTAAGGCAAGTCCTAAGAAGTCAGCTCAATGGCAAGAACAAGGCACGGGCAATAAACAGCTATGCCCTGCCAGTGATCAGATACCCTGCAGGAATAATAAGGTGGCCAAAGGAAGAGATACAGACCACAGACGTTAAGACACGAAAGCTCCTCACCATGCATGGAGGGTTCCATCCCAAATCCAGCACCCTGAGACTGTACGCTAGCCGTAAGGAAGGCGGCCGTGGACTAGTGAGTGTGAGAGCCACTATCCAGGATGAAACATCCAAGATCCACAAGTACATCAAAGATAAGGCCCGACAGATGACGTGCTTAGTGAATGTCTCAGGCAACGTGGAGCAGCGGAAGAGGAGCTGGAGGAGGGACCATCATGGGAGGACAAACCCCTACATGGGATGTACCACCGGAACATAACTGAAGTGGCTGATATCAAGAAATCCTACCAATGGCTAGAACGGGCCGGACTGAAGGACAGCACAGAGGCACTCATCATGGCTGCACAGGAACAGGCCCTGAGCACCAGAGCAATAGAGGCCCAGATCTACCACACCAGACAAGACCCAAGGTGTAGGCTGTGCAAACAGGCCCCTGAGACAATCCAACACTTAACTGCAGGGTGTAAGATGCTGGCAGGGAAAGCATACATGGAACGCCATAACCAAGTGGCTGGCATAGTGTACAGGAACATCTGCACGGAGTACGGAATGGAAACCCCAAGGTCAAAGTGGGAAACACCTCCAAAGGTGGTAGAGAATGACCGAGCCAAGATCCTGTGGGACTTCCAGATTCAGACTGACAGAATGGTAATGGCGAACCAACCAGACATCGTGGTGGTCGACAAACAGCAGAGGAAAGCCGTTGTGGTTGATGTGGCAATACCCAGTGATTGCAACATCAGGAAAAAGGAACATGAGAAATTAGAGAAATACCAAGGGCTCAGAGAAGAGCTAGAAAAGTCTTGGAAGGTGAAGGCGACAGTGGTGCCCGTGGTCATCGGAGCACTTGGGGCAGTGACCCCCAAACTGGAAGAGTGGCTACAGCAGATCCCTGGAAGAACACCAGACATCTCGGTCCAGAAAAGTGCAGTACTAGGAACAGCAAAGATACTGCGCAGAACCCTCAAGCTCCCAGGCCTCTGGTAGAGGACCCGAGCTCGAAGGATGAGACCACCCGCGGAGGGTGAAGGACAAAGTTTTTTTTTTTTATATATATGGATGTATATATGGATCTACTATGGCTCTAAACAAACATTTTAAAATATTTTTAAGCATTAATTACCTCAGCACACTCCAGTACTGTTTAAAATCTCCGACGATCTGTAGCAATTAGTTGCTTGCCGTAAATCAATATAGTGCAAGAGGGCCAAGGCATCAGGGGGCGGGGTTACTGGAAAGGTGACCAATCACAGGAGGGTCAGTGCCACCGGTAGTTCCCGCCCCCAATCCGCCAAAAGTCTTTCTATGAGCACGCAGAATATTTCCTCACACGGGGTAATATTGGCCTCGAGCGCTGCAGCTGATCGTCAAGCGCAGAGCAGAGACTGTTTGCGCACGCGTGTGGGTGTTTATTACGCCTGTAGCTCTGTGTAGAGCTCGGGCTTGCTTAAATTGTGTGCGTGAAACAATAATATGCGCGTGGAGAGTTCAGATCTGCACAAGTGAATTGGAATAATTTGCTCGTGGTCATAATATTTGCGCGTGTCGACTATTGTCGTAATTCTGACGCCATACCTTTCCATTTAAGTTTCCAGTCCAGTTCCGCGCGCTCCAGGACTCACGAGCGATCAGCTGAGCAGCTCCTCGCAAAGAGGAGAGCGTGTTGTGTTCAATGACACTCCTCCTGAATGGACAGCGCAGTGATGTCAGCGCATGCTCCCATTCACTTCACTCCAAACTTCAACTGGATTTGAGTCTCGCTTCTTTTGTGGACGAAATGTTAGAGACGTAAACCTCAAAATGAACTCCGGTAAGTGCTTTTACTTTATGAACGAGGGTTGTGACCGAATAAAAAAATATCAAAAATGTATAAACGGTCACGTGTTTAGTTGCGTTAGTGAGTAGTTAAGGTAAATAATGCGATTTTAATTCTCAAATAGACGATTTTTTCACGTAGAAATGCCAACAACCGGAAACACATTTATGTTCCATAATAATGTTTGGGAAAGCAAACTTAACCTTAAAAACCTCTAATTGTAACGACATTTAAAGCTGTTAAATAACTTAATCTGTACAAGTTGTTTGGTTGCTGTCTTTTTGGCTGACAGTTATTCAAATAAAACTGATCTGAATAGTGGGATCTTGAAAGAATACACTTATGTCCTGCTGAAACTCATCATCATATCTTTCAGAATTGGTTATGAGGCTGTTTCTACGAGGCTCTATTTAATAGAATAATTTAATATATATATATATATATATATATATATATATATATATATATATATATATATATATATATATATATATATATTGGGGTTGATTGCTCTTTTACTGTAGCCTTTATTCTTCTCAAAGACTATATAAAGACAGCCTCAGAGGTTTCTCCTATTTGAATCGCAGGAAGTGAGTCAGGGAAATCCCTAAAATGTGTGTGTGTTTTTTTTCTTTTTTTCTATTTTTTTTTTCTGAAACAATGTAAATTAGAAATATATAACGTCTAATTAGTGCAAATTGAAGGGGGTCTCTACTGTACACATAAAGCTTTTAAATATATTCTTTAGATCTATAAAGAAATTTGAGAAAAATGTGCCTTTTTGACATTTATTGTGTAAAATGGAATCTTATTGCTTAATGTGTTTTCCTTTTGCCGGAATCAGAGGAGTTTAAGTGGTTCAAAATCACATGGACACAATACAAATGACCTTAAAGCTATTTTAAAGTCCATAATCTTACAGTTTCCTCTTCCTGTTGTTCTTTCAGACTGTACCAAACCTTCTCCAGCACCCAAGCCAAGGTTTATTTGTCATGCCAGCACAGGTCTGAAGCTGCTGTCACCTATCATGTCTACAGCCAGGGGTCCCAAACCTTGTGTTGCCCCCAAACCAAAAGAGACACTTAATGGGAGGTGCCAAGGAGGATGCACTAACGGTGGCTTGATGATGTCAGAGGCTAAATATGAAGACAACAGGACACAATTTGAAAAGTCACCAGCAGATGAAAATTTAAATTCATCCTTGGTCAAACTGCAGGAAGACGATTTAGAAATTGTGTCAATCTTGAAGAATGGAGAGGAAGACAAGGACAAAGGCATCATTCAGAAGATGGAGGGGGATTGGAGGTTAACTGAGAGTGCTTTGACCGAGGAGACTGACTCACTGGAAACATCAGACACAGTCGAAATGACAGACACAGACCTGAACGAGGAGATGGACGCTGAGGTCTGTGACGCGGGCGAGGCCATGGCCGACACAGATGGACTCTCAATGGGGGACATTTCTGTGAACAGTGGCGATGTGGAGGCAGAAAGAGAGAACAATATGAAAAATGGAGGCATGCAAAAGCAATGCAATGACGAGGAACAAGGCGACTGTACAGCTGATGACTTAACTGAATCTTTATCTGAAGAATTTCTCAACAGTGGAGGTGCACAGGAGGATTTTATAGAAGACAATATAAACCTAAAAAATGCATCGCCAAAGCTAACGTCTGTCAACAGTGATGGAGTAACAGCCTACAAATATAAGAAAAATGCTTATGAACTTTCTGGGAATTCAGCAGCCATGGAGCAGACAGACAATGTTTTGTCTGAGGTGTATGTTGAGATCAGTGGAAGGGATAAAAGCAGCGATGAGAACAAGTTAAGAACATGTCAGTACAGGACGTTTGAGAGAGACGACGAGTACAAAGTGCCCGCAGCCGAGGGTTTCTCAAACAATTTAGACTGCCAGCCAAGATTCAGGCTCGTGTCCATTTCAGTGCCAACGGACACTTCCTTGTCATCCTCGTTGTCAGAGAGCCAGCTGCTTTTTCCCAACGACTCTGATATATTTGGGGACAACCTGGAGGCTCCCATTGTGCCGTTTGATTTGGAGCAGGAATTTAATGATGGGCATGTTTACGAGGAACCCGGACGCAGGTCAGCAATAGGGGTGCGCTCATGCTCAATGTCTCAGCACATTAATAACGATTTAACAAGACACTACAAGAGTGGATTTGGACACATGGGACCTAGCAGCAGTCCGATGTTAGTACCAGCCCGTCATGCAGGTTACCAAAAACCTCAGTATCTGTCGCTGTACCCCAGGTCTATGTCCATGGAGGGACAGGAAATGCCTTTGTGTCTTCATAGAGATGCTGATGGATCACCAATGCCGAGGAGAGCCATGTTTTCAAACGGTAGTTTCTCCCAAAATTCACCTCTGTCTTCAAGTGGCTTGTCCACACCAACATCTGTCGTGGACATTCCCCCTCCGTTTGAGCTGGCGTACATCACAAAAAAGCCCATCACAAAGAGCTCCCCCTCACTTCTCATTGAGACAGACTCTTCAGAAAAAAACAGGAAAAAGAAATCCTCTATAAAGCGCTTCCTGATGCTTAAGTTTAGGAGGAAAACAGACAGCAAAAAACAAGCGGGAGATGTCCCAGTGTCATCTTTTAACTCAGAGTCCATTCAACCCACTCCCAGCAGACTGCTAGATTTAGAGAGACACAGCCTGACTGGTTCACCACAGCTAAACTTGCGCTCTTTATGTAAACCCCACGTGTCACCAGAGCCAAGCTTTTTACTGTATGATAGCAAAAGAAAAGGGAACTCTGTTTCATTTCTTAACCGCAGCGTTGTGCGGGTTGAGTCCTTCGAGGACCGCTCCCGTGTGCCTTTCACACCACTGCCTCTGACCAAGCCTCGGTCAATCTCCTTTCCCATCACAGATACCTCAGACTATGAAAATGTTCCTGCCATAAGCCCTGACTACGAGAACCTGCAGGTCCCAAAGCAGAAGCCCATGAGGCAGGGTCCCTTCGCCAACTTTTTTGACCGTCCAAGTCGACTATTGTCTTCGGCCAATGAGACGGATGGTTATGTGGACATGAGCAGTCTCCCTGGGTTTGAGAAAAAATCACAGGAAACAGAAAGGTAATTAAATCTGAGATTGCCTTGATTTAACAGGTACAGTGCTCTCACGGGAAATAAAAGAAAAGGAGGACAGACTACACTGAGCCACTTTTGTCTTAATGTGGTACATACTTTTAAAGGGTGAGGCACCATGGGCCCAGGGTAAACAATTTTAGGATTTAGAAAGACTCATAATAGCTGTGTTATACTACAGTTTAACAAATTATTCACATTAATTTTCACAACACAAAAAAAATATTTCATAACACAAAAAAATAATTATAATAATAATAAAATAATTGTTCAAACAAATTCTCAACCATCCTATACAGGGTGAGTATTCACTCATCTTGTAAACATGATCTGACAAATCACATATCCTTTTAAATTTTTTGTTTGGTTTCATGACTTCTTTTACCTAAGTCCACATAAATTGTTCATATGTAGCTGTATAAACAGAGCCTATGTGGCTCCAAAATACAAAAACAAAATAACATTTTTAGATTCAGGACAGTTCAAATCGGATTACAGTACCTTTTTAACACTTGTTTGCATCTGTGTTTTTTTTTAGCTTTACGCTGCTGAGCATATTGTTGATGGCCACCATTCACACATTTAGACTCTTTTACTGCTGTTTACCAATTGTGTAGAGTTATTATTATTTCCTGTGTGCAGGATTTCTAACTTTATTAAGTCACTGAGGTGGTGAAAATGGTAGTGCATTAGCTTCTCGCTTTGCATCACAGTAAGCTATAGTGAGATATAAGCCCTTGTAGTGTGTTGTTAGGGCATGTTAATAACAGAGGAAGCACTGCTGTTGGCGGTCAGGAGGTGAAGTGACAAGTGACCGCCCTCGTTTCATTCATAAATCAACTCTTTTAGAGCAGTGCAGGCTGCTCTGTTGATGCTGCAGGTAAAACTGTGGTCCTGTTTTTTTCTGTAATCAGCCATGCTGCTGTGACAAGGACCCATCCCCCTGAGTTTCTGTTGGTTGTGCCCATATCATACAGGCTGCAATGATTAATAGTCAGAGCATTTTGGAGTCATTGCTCTTCTCTCCCAAGCAGCAACAAAAGGCTAAGATACAATCTTTGCATTCTTGGGAGCACCTGCACACTGCACTACTTTTCAAATTTACCACTTCTGTTAATAATTTACAGATTCATTTTCATTTTTAATTCCACAAAAACCTAAAATGGTTTGACAAAAGCAAATTCAAATTCACTATTTTTTTCATCTTGTAAACAAAGACCTGTAACAACACACATTCTTCGTTTTCTTGGGTCCTCTGTGTTAACTGCAAATAGAGGTTTTGATGACAATTTTCTAGACGCAGTGTCCGCAGTGTGTCTGTAATCACAGTATGTTTCTGTACATTTTGCTTTGGCCTAAAGGGACAATATTGATGCATAATTTGGAGAGTCCTCTTCTTTGCTATCGCAGTAATAAATATCTTCACCAATAAACGTGAGGCAAAATTAATTCTTTAAATCTCTGTCTGTAATTTATCTGCATAGTTTGCCTCTGGCCTTCATACTTAACCAGAGAAGTGTGGCAGTAGCAATGATATAAAAGCCTAATACAGAGGCTGTGCAAGTACTTTCCTTATCAAACAGTCCCTTGTTTTGCATTTGAAGTTTGAAATAGTGAACACTAATGGGCCATGCAGCTTTAATGTGTCAGATGCAGAGAACTGAACAGCTCACATATGTTCATATGTAGCTAATTTACATCTCAGTGGGGTTAGGTCCATTGGTGCTTGTTGTAAAACATGCTAGTAACACTGGCAAAACAACTGGAGCGGACTGCTGCATCACCTCGGTAACTTAAAGATGTGCTTTTTATCCCACGCTTCCCACAGAGCTGAAGCTATTACCATTTTCATTTGTTCCCCAGTGCAAAAGAGGTTCCAAGAGCAGAACATTACGACATCCAGGCCAGTTTTGGTTAAGCTGACACTGCAAAGACCTGTTTATTGGCCTCTAGACCAAGTGAAAGTTATGGGAATATTGCAACATAGAAGGCTTTAAAGAATCACAAAGGGGCCTGCTTACTTTTGCTGAATTGAAATTCATTCCAGATATACTTTTCACAGAAAAGTTTAAATGTTGGTTTCGGCAAACAAAGCTGTGCTGATTGTAATTTGTTGTAGATCACATTTATCTGGATTAAAGTATTGTATTTCAGTTTTACTGGTTGTCTTTGGTTGTGTATACTGTATGAAAAGGTCTATGGATTATATTTAAAAATAAGCAATTGTCCTAAACTAGTAAAGCAAATAAAAAAAACAAAAAACATTTAATACATTTTAAATAATACATGTTTTGAAATATGAAAAGTGATCTGGGTGTGAACAGAAGTGATTCAATATTAATGTGCAGTGTTTACTTTTCTGTTATTTAATTATTCTTGTGGCTTACAGTGCTTATACAGAAGTCTACAAAGTGTGTTCAGTGGCTGCCGGTCAGCTGACAACATCAGTGGTTGACGCCAGGACAGATGAAGACCAGGGCCGCACATCTGAAGAGGAAGGCTGTGCAGCTGACAGCAACTATAACAGACAGGTGCGGTTCTGACATAATCTGATTTGTCTGCATATTGTTCCCTCAAATGATTTTAATGCAGGTTAATTTAGGCAAATCAACATCAACATTAAAGGCATCTTTAGTTTGTTTTATATAATTGCTACATCAAGATGATAGTTGTACATAAACAGATTGTTGAACCAGTGCCAAATTGCATTCATTTCTCTTGTGTTTGGGCTTTTTAAAAGTACATAATGATTGTGTACAGGCTGGTGGTCTCTCCAGAGCTTACTACGTCGCAAAAGAGTTGTTGGATACAGAAATACAGTAAGTGAAATACTTTTATCTAAGATGCCGTCTTAGTTCATCCAAGAACTAAGAATGTTGTAAATTTTTTTTGTCACAGACATGTGGAAGCCCTCAAGTTTCTTCAAGAAGTAAGTGATGTTATTTTTTGGCCAAAGTTATTGTCTATTTCAAACTATCACTTTATTGCGTGTAAGAGATTTTATGTGTATTCATATAATAATGCATCTACTGATCTTGTTACATAGAGCACAATGTTCAAAAGAATCAGGACTAATCGGCACTAATCAACTGTATTTAAATGTACATTACTGGCACTGATGGTATAAACTTTTTGTGGAAGGATTTCCGTGAGGCGGTGCTGACAGCGGTCGATGATGATGGGCAGCCTGTTGTGGATGAGGAGAGACTTCGAGATATTCTCAGTGAGTTGCCTGATGTTTACAACCTGCATCGCAAAATCCTCACTGAGCTGGAGCATCGAATCCGACAATGGTGAGATGGCAACAATGCTGTTAATAACACACATGAACACACAGCGAGTGAAATCTCCTACAACGCTTAATGTGGTCATACAGAATGAACGCTGTTCATTGCCATTCATGACTTCTGTTCACATCAGATGTGTTATACTGTATATACATCTATTTAGTATTGTACAGCAGCCATTTGTGCGTTGTGTAATCTTAATCTTCCCTGATTTCTGTTTGAGCAGGAGTGACAGTCAGAAGATTGCAGACATATTCCTGACAAGAAAAGCAGAGTTCTTGATGTTTACCACTTACATTGGCCACTACGACCGAAGTATGAGTCTGTTAGAGGATAGCTGCAGGACTTCACCTGCATTTGCAGCTGTTGTACAACAGGTTGAGGTCAGGTATACTTTGAACACATGCATTTAAGTCATTGTTATTTCCTGTGTATAATTCTCATCATGAAAGTTATCCCCTCTTAAAGACAAATGTATAATAAAGCAGGTATAATGAATCTTTTTACCTTATACTTATCATTCACAACCGGGTCTATGATCTGATCTGTTCTGTACAATCCGATTTGGTACAACCTTGTGATAACAAACATCTGTTGACTACGTACTCTCAATAACAATAGGAATGTGTAGGTGCAAGGAACATTGTCCAACTGTTGCCACAAGTCAATGTTGTGCTTTTGTTAGCGCTCCTCTGGGATTGCTGACAAGACTAATTTTACATATTTTCATGGCTCATTAAATCCTTCTGCAATAATCTTGTTAGCTTGTAGATGAAAATGCAGTGGCACTTGGCTTTGTTGTGCCCTTAATGGACAAAAGAGTTGTATTTCCTGTTCCACTTTATAGACCTCTGAGGAGAGGTTATTTGATTTAGGACCGACACAATTTAAAAGTCCTCAGATTCTCCTTAACACTTTGTGTTAATGACAGTGCCTCCTATATTGGCTTTGTTACAACTTTAGTCCCTTTAGCGTCACATCAATCACTGGAGAGCATGTTCTACACATTTGTACTAAAGCTGTGATAATAGTATTTCCCAGAGAAAATATTATACATATATACCACAGTCAACATGCACACTTTAAATTATTGTATAACACACGCCCTACAACTTTGAAATGCTTTTTTCATACAGTCCAGGTGTATCCTGTGTTCATTAAAAACAAAAGCTATGTAATAATTATTGTGTGAAAAGACACAAAGATATGCAGGACAGAACATTTAATTAATCCTGCCATTATGGAAATCCATTTTACTTCACATCCATATTTCTGTGTAACTAAATGAAGGTGGATTTAACTCGAACTAACTGCCCACAGTCTGTATTTAATCATTCTACTTCTCTGTTTACATCTGAAAGACAATTTTGATTGTTTAGATTTCAACCAAGAAAGGGAAACACGGCAAATCACTTTGAATCATTTAATAAAATAAATTGACCCTTAAAAAGAAAAATGCAGCTCAGTGTCTACTTTGAAAAGATTCAGAGCATAATTACATAATAAGATGTAAAACTAATAAAACTGTGCTTTTTCTGTGCCACAGAGTTCTGGAGAAAAAGCGTCTCTCAATCATCAGCTGCTCCAGGTTATTGTGCGTGTGGCTCAGTACCGAATGCTCCTCACTGGTTAGTCTGTAAAAAAGATTTAGATATTTAATTAAATCAGTATGTTAGTTTAATGTCATTGTCATGACTTGTTCATTTTACAGATTACCTCAACAACCTCTCCCCTGATTCCCAGGAATATGAAGACACCCAAGGTACAGTAAATGTGAGCGCACACAGCAGCCTGGTTGTGGACAAAGACAGTCACTTCTGCCACTCACAAGAGAGCCATACCAACCCCTGTTAGTCAATGTGTGTTTATACAGAATTTATTTGTACTCATTTGACATGGAGGGATGGTCATGAGAGAGCCAATTTAGTCAGGTGCCAGCCCACCAGACGGTCATTCCCACACTTATGTGTATCTAGTAATGTTTAATTCATCAGAGGACAATGCAGTGACACCATCTCTTATGTCTGATGAGGGAGCCATCCCAGTCAATGTGTGTTTTCTGACTTTAATATTAGTTTTACCTAAACAAGCAAAGTAACCTACTTCTTTGTTTTATTCTTTTTATTCAGCTGCTGTGACGATAGTGTCCGACATTGCAGATCAGGCAAATGATAGCTTAAAACATGGGGTAAGTACTGGTTTACAAAACTCTTTTTTAAAGGCATTGATTGAGGTCTATGCAATAAACAAAGGAAATAAAAAGTCAAGATTTTTCATCATCAGTCTTGTATCTGTCTAGTTTAGAGTCGTCTTCTCATAACTCATCATTCCTGATTTAATACCAATGCTGTCTACTATGCACTAAGCACAATTAAACATGAACGCATGAGCCTGCCAAAAGTTTTTTTTTTGACAGAACATACATCATATCCAGCTTAAACACGATTGTGGAGAGCATTCTTTAAAATGGTCTGAAATGTATTTTCTGTTCTTATCATTTCTTTTTGTGTTGTGTCTCAGAAAAATTTGTTGCGTCTGGTGAATATCGAATACAGCGTTCGTGGGCAGCGGGACCTGTTGCAGCCTGGCAGGGTATGACTGATAAGAGCATTGTGTCTACTGTATGTCAGCCCGCCCTGTCTGCCCCACACCACACCTCTGTTGCCCTTTACAAATGCACTCAAACATGAATGCATAAATCCAAAACCAACTGTGTGTTTAAAATTATTAATCATCATTAATGCACTGAATTTATTATTGTGCTCTGATTTTTTCACAGGTTTTCGTGAAGGAGGGCACGTTGATGAAAGTCAGTCGGAAAAGTCGCCAGCCTCGTCACTTGTTTTTGGTAAATGCTGTTAAAGTTTTGAATGAAATTGATTAACTTTATCTTAAAATGTTACAGTTACATCTCCTAATGTCTAGTCATGAGTGGGACATGTTCTGTCTAGTTTATGTATGTCCACCCTGTAGGGTTTTCCTGGCAGGATGTTTCTGAATGCTGACTTCCTGTGCTAGTTCTCTACCCACAGCATGTGAAGGTCAAGAAAAACAAGCAAGAAGTGCATCCGTGGAAGCGCATTTCATTAATTATATTATATGTTTTTGGCTAATATTCGTCTTTAACTTGTTTGCAAGTAGAAGTGAGCTGGGAATCAATAGGATGTTAAGGGACAATGGACCATCTCATAAACAAAGAAACATAGATGCCATAAAATCTTAGAAGCAAGAGAAATTAGACGCCTCTGCAACTATATACAGAGTATTTTCAAAGTCTGCGGACTCCTGTAACTACTTGAGATCTATGTCCGGGGATTTGCTACTATTCTTGTCATCATAATTTACAGTTGATATAATTTTATGTTTCCTTTGATTAAACAGACACCAAACATTAACCTACACCATCACAATCAGGGTTTATCACAGTAAAACAAGGAATAGTAAAGCTTCCCTTAATACCTAGTGCCATCTAGTGGACTATTGTTGCATGTACATAACCCTGGCTCACTACTGTGATATGTACTGATAACTTTAATAAGTGACTGATGAGTAATTAGTGTTGCTGTATCATGAGTGAGTGTTTTTTTAGATGAACGACGTGCTGCTGTACACATATCCACAACAAGATGGAAAATACAGATTGAAGAACACTCTGTCTCTCACAGGATTGAAGGTCTGTCACTTACTCATCTAAACATCATGAATGAATCATGAATGAATGAATGAATGAATTTCTGTGACTATTCCGATGTTGCGCAGGTCAGTAAACCCATCATTGAAAATGTCCAAAATGCTTTGAAGATTGAGGGAGCCGACATCTCCATCACATTGTCTGCAAGGTGTGTCAGGTGTCCTATTTATTTAATGAATGAAGTTCACTTCTGTTACAGTTGCTCAGTAGATTAAATGAGGTCTTGCTTCTTTTTTATTTTTTCGCAGTTCCTTCATTGAAAGGGAGGAATGGTTTTTCACTCTGAGGCACACTGTCAGTGAACATGCTCGAGGATCTGCGACAAACAGCCCCCGTTCGAGAGAGGTGAGTAACATTATTTGACATTACCTAAAAATATATGTATGCAGTAGTTTATTTATTATTCTATTATACATACATATATGTTGTGTGCTTTCTTCAGGCCAGAGATCGTCTGTGGCCGTCGTTGGGAGAGAAGGCACCTACATATGTCCCAGTGTCACACGTTACAATGTGCATGAACTGCACAACAGATTTCAGCCTGACCATGCACAGACACCACTGCCATAGTTGTGGAAGGGTACGTCAAACTGCATCCCTACATCACAGAGCGCTATGGCTAGTTACTTTTAGATTACTGTTTGAATGTCTCTTTTGGCACAGATTGTGTGTCGGAGCTGTTCCAGAAACAGATATCCACTCAAATACATGAAGTATCGGATAACCAAAGTGTGTGACCACTGTTTCAACGAGCTTAAGAAGAGAGGTGTGAATTTTTTATTGTGACTATGTATAATTATTCATTTATGCACTAGTAGCATAGATTCAGCACACTACACAGTACACCACAGTGTATTGGAGTTGATCCAATTGGAGTCTCCCTTTTTAAGCTGATCTATTGGCAAATTGTTTATTATTGCCTTTACAAATGTTTGCTGTATACTGCATTGTACAGAGTAAAAATACTTAACCACAACATATTCAGACCAAAACATGCTATTATCCATTCTCTGTCATTTTCTACAGGTGAAGATGCGACCACAGTATCAAGTAAAGAAAGCCCTCGACTGACCCGTTCCAGTCGTCCACTTTCAGCCATGTTTCAAAATATTCATCCTTCCAACATCTGGAAACATCGCAGAGGCACACTCTCCTTTAACCAGGTACATGCCACATTCACAGTTATTTACCACATAAAGGCTCCTTTCTTTGGTCGAAACACTCCTCCTGTTTTGATGTTTTGCAGGTGATTGTATGTGAGGAAGGGGCAATAAGTGGCACTCTGCAGCGTAGCAAGACCAGCAAGAAGAACTGGAAAAGACTGTGGTTTCTTCTCAAAGACAAGGTGCTTTACACCTACAGAGCACAAGAGGTGAGGGGAAACATGTGCTCCCCTTTGACCTGAAACAATCAAAATTCATTTATTCAATCACAAACACATCTAAATTTAGCTTTAGGTTCAGAAGACATAATGCATATTGTCTCATCATCAAGTAATTATAATGTCTCATTGAATTTTACGCTGCAGGAGAAGGTAGCGTCAGAGAGTTTACCTCTGCTGGGGTTTACTGTGAAGCTGCCTGACAAGCAGCAAGGAGAAGAGGAGACCACTCTCTTCCAGCTTTACCACAAAAACAAATTGTATTACACATTTAAAGCTGAGGACAACTTCACAGCCCAGAGGTAAGAAAAGAGCCATGTGATAAAAAAACCTTAAAGTCTTCATTCCTTGTACGAACATATTAAATGTAGTCTTTTTTCACAGTATTACTGTACAAAATAAAAACAAGTAAATAAAAAATGTGGCATACTAGTTACAGACTTAGTTAAAGTAAAGTATTGCTACTATAAAAGTGAGGCAGCAGGTGTATACTTTAGTCATGTATTTCTGATCTAAAATCTGCTTTTTCCACAGGTGGGCAAATGCAATGGAGGAAGCTACGGTTTTATAGGATTGTTTCAAAAGGGCAGTTTCAGCTGGATAGAAAACTCTGCATCTGCACATTTTGTAACTTTCCTGATTGGACAGAAAAATATAAGACGTCCTGTTCTATTAGAGGGGACGCCGTTGCCTACTTTGTCAACCTCCAGTGTCCCCTTCATGCTGTTGCAGCAGGTGGGACGCTGAGAGCACAGAGAGAATGGCCCAGATACCTGCCAGTGTGGAACATCAGACTGATGTGACCTATATTTCTCCAAATCACGTGAAAGGGTGTGGGTTATATTTATAGAGAGTCATATAAGAGTCATATAATTTATAATTGTATCAGTCTTTCATTTTGTTCAATATTATAAAATAGGTAAGTTATGGAGGAAAAGTAATATCACAGTCTCACAAATGCTGATATACTGTATGGAGAGATCTCAATGTAACTCATACCTTTAATTTAGCATGTGGATAAGCATTGCCATGTACTGTATCTCCAGGGGTAGTCCTGTCAGTGAAACTCTTATGCATTTTTTGCACTGATTTAGAAAATCAACTAAATGTCTAATAGATGTATATATACATATGATGTATTGACTAAAAAAGGGTGCACTTGTTTGTTTCATGGTTTAATTCATGAATATGGTAATATCTGCATTAACAGGTTTTTACTAGGACTGAAAACAACACTGTTTTGTAATTGGGATTATATTTGGTATTCTGGATTTTGTACTGTATTTGAAATCTAAGTAAAGGAGGCTTCAAAAACAGACTATTGGTTAATTTTAACCTCAAATTGTTCTTCTCTGAACTGTTTTTTCTGGGAAGCAATATTTGAATGTTCCAATGAATCACTACTCAACTTCAATGACATGTGTTGTGTGGCCTATTTTGCTGAAACCCCACTCACCCTTGGAGCTGTGTGACTGATGGACAGACCAGAGCACTCTGTGGCTGAAGAGAGGCCAGCCTGCTCTGCTTCTTACCTCCCCCTGAGGCTCTCCAACCCAGAATAATCTCAGCCACAAAGTTTCTTGCTTTCTGGGGCTCCTGAAAAGTTGCAGACTCCTCGTCCTACATAGAAGAAGAGCATTCATCACTGTGTTCAACCTCTCTAGCCCCAGTTATGATGTTCCCCTCCCTCTATTGCTTTTTACTAAATCTATTACTGTATTTCTTTGCATTTATATCTTGTTGCTTGAGGCATTTTACCACATTCCTTACAAATGCCATTTTTGTCTGGGCACTGCAGTTATAATCCCAGATTTTGTGCACCTGTTCCTTCCCACTAAGCCCTTCTGCTGCATAATACTTCTAATAGTTGTGCTGTAATGTGCTTCACAAATAATGGCCAAAACGTTGGCTCTATTTCAGCTTTGTAGACAGCAGGACCAACTGATTGGCAATTGCCAAGAACAACACAAACTGCACAAATGAGAGTGGTTAAAACACAGATCTTCACTTCACCTGTTTCAAAATCGACATAATCAACAATATATCATATAAATAGTTGTTTTTAAATAACCCACATTAGAGTAAGAAAACTGTTCTGAAGATGATGGAAGAAAAACATACTTTAATTCAATTGAGCATCAGCAGTGTCATTATTCAATGTACTATATATGGTATTACCACTGGCAGGATATGCTCTTCAGTAACTGATACCAAAATGTCCTTCTCTAGACTGAGACACAATCACACTCATTTAGCCGGTTCAAGCCGGACAGAAAGTGCAGTGCTTTGTGGATGTCTTCTATCTTCATCTCAGTGTGTGGGCAGCAGGTTAAAGGCAAAGACTTTTTATATAACAGGTGAAGATGCAAATAGAACTATAGGAAATGGGACATCGGGGGGAAAAAAATGGGTCTACTTTAACATTGGCGTGACATTTTTAGGTCCACATTTTGTTCTTTGTTTTTTAAACATCCTTCAAAGATAAAAGAGCCTAGGGAAGACTGCAGAGGCACACTCTTACGTCCCACTTTGCAAACTCTTTGCAGCAGCCTACACTGCCAAGTCAATGTTACACCTATTCCACCTCTCCAACAGCTTTATATAGCCCCCTCTTCTTCAGCAGGACAAACAGCTCTGCTGCTCAATCCCAACATGTATTATCCTTGTTGTCTAAACACAGTCTGCATTGCTCTCTTTTCATACAATGCTAAAATGACGTTTATCAAACGTTACACTTACATGAAAATGGATAACATTTGATTGAACTAATGCCTCCTACTCGTGACTAAAGGCTTGAAAGATAGGGGTTTTCTATTGAATTGTGATGTCTTGCTTGGGTCTCTACTTGCTAATTTTAACACTCGCCTGCTTGCAGCATATAGGTTACGTCCCACATGCATCATGACAGCATGGATGTATGTATAAGAGGTTCTCCTTGAACACTGAAAGCAGCTTTTGTAGTCAGCCAAGGCAGCGGGAAAAGAGTTTGCACACCCAGTCTCTACTGCAGACTTCCTGTGTCGGCCATGAGTCAGAATAGGAGTGTTATGTAAGTCCACAGTGAGAGGGGAACACTGACACACCTGTGCTCTATTTCTGACAGGTTTCACTCTGTTTCCAGCTCTTCCATGCAAATGAGAAAGTATGTATAGCTTACATAAAATGACTGCGAGGAAGTGATACGTTTAGGTCTGTATTTGCCTTGTGTTTCTGGTAATTTAGATGAGAATAGCTATGTTGTTTTGCTGTATGCTTTGTTTTGTCAGTTTGGTTTGGTCCCCATATATTTAGATTATTGTGAGTAGGGTGTGTGTGGGTGTGTAGATGTGAAGTGGAAAAAACACCTTAAAATAAGCCTTAATTTGTGTGAGTTTCTTTTTCCTTTCTTGTTTTAAATTAAATAATATCCTTTGCCAATAACAGCCTTCCTCCTCCACAAAATCCAGCCCTGCAGCCAATGTTCCATGTCCCATGTCCCTTGCTAAAGCCTGTAGCCTACAATTTCCTCCATCGTGGTTTACCTAAGGGGCTCAAATGAAAAGAGTGGTTGAACCCTAACTGAACAATACACTGACAGAAATGCATCTAAAGCATTTCTGCCTAAATCTTTGCACAGTGTTTTTTCCTCATTTGAACATTTGAACACATCCATATCTGTTCCCGGTCTGTCCCCTCACCCGTACGTCCTCGTGCGTGTAGCAGGTAGACGTCATGGCTCGTAGAGGAGGGCCGTGAACGCGCACCATACTTCCTCAATCGTCGGAATCACAGAGTGAAAAACGAGAGGAAGCTCAAACATCAACTTTCATCGAGCTGTGGTAAAAAGGAAAAAGCGGCGAGTTTGCAGGTCAAGGAGGTGAGTTTATCATTCCTGTTCATCACTTTGGTCAAGCTTTGTGTGGCTTAGTTTAAAAAACAAAACAAAACAAAAAGTTATTAAAAATAAACTTTAGAGACCGCCGCGAACAACTTTTCTTTTCAGTCATGACGCGTAAGTTAACCAGGTCTGTTCTGTTCCCTTAAAGACATGCTTTTACCTCTGTGCTGATTTACATTACATCTTAGAGCATAGCTACGTGCTTTTGGACAAATTGTTACCAAAACTATTACTATGGTGCTACCGCGGCGGCTTTCTGGAAGGCGAGACCAACCATGACCTGATTCTGTTACTGGTTGTTGACACGGTGTGCGTAAAAAGTGCCTTGTTTTTGCACGATGTAAATGCGCTGTAATCTTGAGTGTTAGGTCATATAATCACACGGTCACAGAGAAAAGCTGCAACACCGATGTCCAGAAGGAATGAGGACAGGTCTGCAGCAATAAGAGAGTCTTTTGGAGAAAAGTTTAGTCTTGCGCCAGCAGCAAAGGGCGGTCAACCACATCCTAACTGAAGACAGCAAAAAGCCATGCTGTTTCCAATTGAATTGAACAGAAATTTTTGCAAAGGCTAATATTGGTACATTTGAAAATTGTACTAATGTTTTATTCAGTATAATTTCCTTTTTGAAACATGGAGAAAAACAACAAAAAGTACCACATGTTTATAATTACAATGACTAATACAGTTATGACTAATGTTTTAAACCCTGTAGTATGACCATGTAATATGCTTCAACATGCACTAAGTAGGACACACCACAGGGCTTCTATTGACAGTGTCATCCACAGAGTATGTGCAGTGAGTATTAAAAAGCATGTGAAAAGTGCTGGTTGCAGTATAGCAGCAGATGGAGCAGACGACTGGATATAATGGAGTGAACAAATCGAAATCCTACATGGAAATCAATGGCCACCGCCCTCAATCCCACACACTGTACTTGCTATTTATTAACTCCAAAATCCCAGTCATCAGAGCTCATGGCTGCAGTCAGATAGACATGCTTTCTTTGTTCCTGTGTTTTTGTCTTTCTCACTTTTCTGTTCTTGCTGTGGGCGGCTCTGGGTTTAGGGACAGTGAATACCAGCTCGGCCTACTGTGGAGTGCTGCGTGCTTGTGTTTGGATTAGAGACATGTTCAGGCTCGCTGTGTCTTTCTAGTACAGGCAAACATCTCCTCTGTTGGAGCTATAATACAAAGCACATTGACAAGGGAACTGACTGGAAACAACAGCAATAGTGTGAGTCTAGTCTCATACATTGAACAAACTGAAACAACTGATTATGATGTTATAACAAATTTATCCACAGCACATAGGCTTATATTGAAGCAGCAAATCATGCATGAAGGAAATACTGAGCAGCGTGTGGGCTGTATTGATCACAAAGCATCATGTCATCATCTCCATGTATTTTACTTTGGATTAAATCTGGACTAATAATTAATAACTAAAGTTTACCTTCATTTAAACATATATTAGCTATTGCTTAGAAGTTAATAAAATCATTGAAACCATTCAATATAGCAGGTACTGTTCCTTTTAACCTGAGTTAATAATGTGCTCACAATATTCAATTTTAACCAGAAATGTAATGTAAAAAAAATGACACACTTTAGCTTCATACATGCTTGTATAACTTCACATTAAAGGTGCTGACAGTAAAGTTAAGGGTGGCTCCTCCAGTTGTGTGGCAAGTCAAAAGTGTGAAATAAACATTGCAGAACAATCAATCATAGAGTAGCCACATTCAGTCTCAATGTCTACCGCGATTCAACCACAGCCTCTAAATGTGTGTCTAAATGTGTTTTTTCTGAAAGGTTTTTTTTTTAATCTACGTACACTGGATGGTGAAGTAAAACATTGGTCACAAAGTACTTGTCCATCCACAGGAGCAGGTGATCCCATTCCTGACCACCATGGCTCCTTTCTTGAGGATTGCTTTTAACTCTTTTGACTTGGGTGTCCTGCCACCTTTGAAGGACCCACCATTCTGTGCCATCAAAATGAAGGAAGCCCTGACAACTGGTGAGAAACCTTATAACACATGTCACCCTCTGTTTGTCATATTTTCTACTAAATCTGTTGTTCTTCTGGTTTTTAAATGGTTTTGTAGAGCGTGGTAAGACACTAGTTCAGAGGAAACCCACAATGTACCCAGCCTGGAAAGCTTGTTTTGATGCACACATCTATGAGGGCCGTGTCCTGGAGGTCCTCCTGATGAAAACAGCTGAGGAGCCATTGGCTGAGGTCACAGTTGGTGTTTCTGTTCTGGCTGAGCGCTGTAAGAAAGCCAATGGACGCGCTGAATTCTGGGTAAGAACTGGAAAAGGTCTGTGTTCATATTGAAAAGAATATCAGACTCTGAAAAACAACTCTGTGTCATCAGGTTGATTTGCATCCATCAGGGAAAGTGATGATGGCTGTGCAATACTTTCTAGAAGGAGGGGATGCAGGTAAAACAAATCAATGAACAGTCTACTCTCCTTTAACATGTTGTTTGAGATACAAATAGACAATGCATGCAGTGTTTTTACTCCCTCCAGTATTATGAGATTCTTTTTTTTCTATGTCTGATTGTATTAAAGATGGTAAGCACACTATGAAGGAGGAGGAGGAGGTTCTTACCATAAACCGTAGAAGAGGGGCAATCAAACAGGCCAAGATCCACTTCATAAAGAACCACGAGTTCATTGCCACGTTCTTCAGACAGCCCACTTTCTGCTCAGTGTGTCGAGAGTTTGTCTGGTCAGTCAACCCAACTCAACAACCTGATGCTTGAAAGTGGAAGCTATTATCAGATAGACTAGACGATACGGAGATAAGAAAGGAGACAGGAACTTGCTAAAATTATAGAAGCATTTAGCTTTGTCTGGGTTTGGCCCAAACCATGACTACAAATGATTACGTGATTATCAAGTATTATAAATGAATAGTACCTGGATATTATACATGTCTTTAAGTTATTTACAAATTAATCCAAATTATTCTTTTTAACCCTCCCCCTTCCCATTTTTACAGGGGTCTTAACAAGCAAGGCTATAAATGCAGGCGTAAGTACACATTTATCTAAGAAAGGGCTTTGTGTTTGCCAAATATTGTATCCACGAATATGTCTTTTTGCATTTCTATTGTTTTGCTGCCTAAAATGCTCAGGGTTTAAGTAGGCTTTATTCTTCTAATCAGAATGCAATGCCGCAATCCACAAGAAATGCATAGACAAGATCATCGGCAGATGTACTGGCACTGCTGCCAACAGCCGGGATACTGTGGTACGTAACACAATATATATGCATTACACCACATCCTCCGTTATTATGTGTTGTGTGGGCTATTTTCACTCTGGTTTAACTAACTTAACTAACTTAACTAAATACACATAACATATTTCCATCTTTTTAAAACAGTGTTATGATAATTTGGCTGGTGTTGCTGGTATTCATAAAAAACAACAATAATATTTTTGAAACACAACAAAGATATTAACAAATGAAGCCCACAGACAGAGTGCAAAAAGCAGATGAAGTGTGTCTTCTAAAAAAAGAAAATGCCTTCAGCAGGCTTCACAAACAGTCTAAAGGTTAAAGAAAAGACAAGTGCGTGGGACTATTAGCACTGGAGGATTCCCTCACACAAGGGATTTTAATTTAGTCCATAATGTGTATTCACAGTTCCAGAAGGAGCGCTTTAAAATCGACATGCCACACCGTTTCAAGATCAATAACTACATGAGTCCTACCTTCTGTGACCACTGCGGCAGTCTTCTGTGGGGTTTAGTCAAACAAGGCCTCAAGTGTGAAGGTACAACTGTCATATCAGTTTAGATCTGGTTGAGTCTGTAAATGTAAAGGAAACAATATGAATTCTCTGTTCTTTTTGTAGATTGTGCCATGAATGTTCACCACAAGTGTCAAGATAAAGTAGCCAATCTTTGTGGGATCAACCAGAAATTATTAGCAGAGGCACTTACACAAGTCAGCCAGGTGAGTTCACAGAGATAGCCTTTTACAGTACAGTTTACAATATAGTATGTTAGTCAGAGCAGTATGTTGAAAAGAATAGCAGAGAAGTCCTAATTGTCTGAAGTAGTGTGTTACCTGACCTCAATAGAAACCGGAGCCTCTGCTCTGGTGTGTTTAAGGACTGGCTCAATGTGAGACAGTTTGCTTTTTTAATTATGTCAACTTTTGTATATGTGTTAATTAAACAACAAACTCAATTAATCTAGGCTATTTGTGCTTCATTATTATGTTTTCCTTATTTAGAAATCATCCACTCGCCGTTCAGATCCAAATGTGCCCGGTCTGCCTGATATTGGTATCTATGATGAGGTCAACAAGCTTGCTGGGTTGAATATCAATGGTCAGTGAGTTTCCTTGTATATGCGACTGTAGAGATAATGACGGGGTTGATGTCAAACAGATGAATCTGCTAAATTATATGCAGCACTAGTTGTTGTTTTGGTCAAATGATTTGTGTGAATTTTGTTTGCTAGATGGGTCTCCTTATGGCAGACTGTGGGAAGGGTCCAACCCACGACCAGTGTCTGGAATTAGTCATTTGACCTCCATCAGAGTGGACAATTTCATTTTTCATAAGGTCCTGGGTAAAGGAAGCTTTGGCAAGGTAGATGAGTACTAGTATGTGATTTTATCAGTAACAAAACCACGGAAATACGTCATTCCACTGTTCTGTTCATGCCTCATGTTGCAGGTTCTCTTGGCAGAGTTAAAGGGTTGTGGAGAGTACTTTGCTGTGAAGGCTCTGAAAAAAGACGTAGTGCTGATGGATGATGATGTAGAGTGCACTATGGTTGAGAAGAGAGTGTTGGCTATGGCCTGGGAAAACCCCTTCCTTACACACCTCTACTCAACTTTCCAGACCAAGGTGCTCCCATTCCACTCTTTCACATTTAATCAACTCAGAAACTGGAATTTGAAATGCTCAAATTGAAACTCATTTACAGGAGCATCTGTTCTTTGTGATGGAGTACCTTAATGGAGGAGACCTAATGTTTCATATTCAGGAGAAAGGCCGCTTTGAGCTCTACAGAGCCACGTGAGTCAAACTGATACAAAGAAAAGACATTCTTCTCGTTACACTGAATTAATGCCCTGATGGATAGCAGATATGTATAAAGAGAGTATATCTTTATTCTTAATGTATACACCCTCTCCCTCCAAATATGTTTATTATTTTCACATACTACAGTACTAAGTGTGGGCTTTGATGGCGATGTCCTCTAGCTGCTGTTCAGTATCAAACCTTAAAAGGAGTGAGCAGCTCTTTGCGCCTGTATGGTCTGTATGGAGTGATCAGTCGCTACCACCTACTTTAGTGATTAAACAATGGGTATTCCTTCAGATAAGAAAACAATGGCAAAATAATAGTAAAATAAAAGTTATTAAAATACAGAAAATTTAAGAATTTCTTTGCTTGTGATGTGAGACACATACAAATAAAAGGTATGTTTAGGATTTTGATCAACAGTATGAATCATGCACAGTACCTGTCAATTGAACAACCCTCACTGAAAAATATGAAGGTGACATTAGTGACTAGAAAATGTTAGATATTTTGAGAAAATTAATCGTATAAAAAGTTTATGTATTCGCTTGTACATTGTCACATACCGAATGTACTAAAAAAAAAATCTGATTGACTTCTCCATAAAGTCTTCATGTAGACAGTAGTTAAATTATCTTTGTCTTGGATTCATTACATGACACTAGTGATTAATCACTGTCGTAGTGGTATTCTCTGTAACCCTCATCACTCAGTGACTGTATTCGTTAGAAATACAGCCCAATAAAAAGAACTGAAGCTGTTTTGGTTAAACTACAGTTACGCAAGTATTTCCTAAATTTGCCCATGTGTTTTCCTGAAGTGAGAGTTTGACCTCAGTCTTTAGACCTTAAAGCTACTGTTAACCTTTTGACCCACCATTTAAGAGAGCCCAGTCCATCTGTGTAGCTTTTCTTACAAACAACAGTGCTGCCACATAGTCTATACCTCACATAGTCTATAATTGTATGTGTTTTTTTGGATAAATCCAAAATGGCTATGTAGATAAATTTGTAATTTCTGCTGTTCGGGTAGTAATTTCCAGTTACTGGGTTAGCACAGGCGCTACTCTAGCTCTTCTGAGGCCTGTTGTTTCACCTGACACAGATGACAAGAGAACCAGGTCAGAGAAAGGCTAATCTTTCAGCTCCCAGCCAAGCTCTGGTTTCACATTATGAGAGCATTATTCACCTGTCTCCCGCTCCATACAAATGTCCACCTCAATAATTCAAACATACACTGAAATGAGTCTGCAGTGTCACCAGCGTTCAGTGGTGAGCAACAGCAGAGCAAACGTGACGTCCACCACTGATGACGCTCTGATAGACATATGTCTCTTTTCTCAGGTTCTACTCTGCTGAGATTGTATGTGGTCTTCAGTTCTTGCACTCCAAAGGGATCATCTACAGGTCAGACTGTGCAAATTGCATATCCACACTTAATTAAATACTGTATATTTCTATTCTAAAGCACACGGGTGCTGTGTGAAAAACACACTTTTAGATCCTTTCTGTGATAGTTATGTCATATTAATGACACAAATATAACTCATATAAATAAAACTTAGACAACTATCATATTAATAGATCTGATAAATACATAGTATACTTTACCTTATGATAAATACATACTTAACTCTTCAATATGTGTTGTTACTCAACATTTAATTGTCAAGTACAGTCTATATTTTAATAAGTTTTTGTTATTTTTGCAGAGATCTTAAGTTGGATAATGTGATGCTGGATTCTGAAGGACATGTAAAGATTGCTGACTTTGGGATGTGTAAGGAAAACGTGTTTGGAGAAAATCGTGCCACAACGTTTTGCGGTACTCCTGACTACATTGCTCCAGAGGTAAAATGCTTCAGGAATTTAATTTTGGGTAACACAGTGTATGTCAGAATCTTGGATGGAATAACAGAGTAAGGTTTTCACTTAGATCCTGCTGGGACAGAAATACTCATTCTCCGTTGACTGGTGGTCATTTGGGGTCTTGTTGTATGAGATGCTGATTGGACAATCACCTTTCCATGGAGATGATGAAGATGAGTTATTTGAATCTATTCGGATGGATACACCTCACTATCCTCGCTGGATCAACAAAGAAGCCAGGGAACTGCTTGAGCGGGTTTGTGCTTTTGAGTAATTACAATGGTTTAAACTTGGTATAACATTCTCCTTTGTAAAATAATATAGTAATAAAGCTAACTATTGAAGAGATAAGACTATAACAAGGTGCAGGTTGTTATCCTTTAATTAATCCCATGTCTTTCTACAGTTGTTTGAGAGAGACCCATCTCGTAGGCTAGGTGTTGTGGGCGATATCCGTTTACAACCCTTCTTTAAAGGCATTAATTGGCAGAGCCTGGAAAAGAGGGAGGTGGAGCCCCCCTTTAAACCCAAAGTGGTATGTGCCAGATGTTTTAATCACTTTGTTTGGAAGTTGATCGTGTTTAATAATTTTATCTGATTAGCAATTTACTAAGACAAGTGTGTGATCTATTACAGAAAGCAGCAAATGACTGCAGCAACTTTGATCGCGAATTCCTCAGTGAGAAGCCACGCCTCTCTTACAGCGACAAGAACTTCATTGACTCCATGGACCAGTCAGCCTTTGCTGGATTTTCATTCATAAACCCCAAAATGGAGCAACTTTTAGAATAAAGCTGCCCATTCCACATTCAGTGTTGTTGCAACCTCCTGGAAGTACCGATCATGTTCAGTACCTGTAGAAGTTACAAAAGTTAAACAAATCCATTGACTGTCTATATGGATATTGTCATATTTGTGTGCATGCGTATTTGTCTTGAATGTATAGTCCTATATGAATAATAATATACAAGTGGGATGCTTACATTCTATTTGACATTTGGTACAATTAACTTTGAGTTACTTTGCATATACCTTGTAGATGGAGAGTTAGAGAAACATAAAGCTGTACTGTAAACTACCACTATAGACTCTGACCGAGTTGGCTGCATGTTCAAAAACAAACATCTGAACAAGTACCTTTTCATCTCTTAATGGAGATTTTTTGCTTTTTAAACAAATATTTGCTTGTCACTGCGAGAATCATGGCTTTCTAAAATTGAGAACTTGTGGCTGTGAGGTTGACTTAACAGTGCCATATAAAGAACAAAGCTGCAGTGCAAGTGTTTCTCTGCTGTAAAAAGGGTACATCCTTTATTGATGGGTGAAGTGGGTGCAGCCAGGGATGTGAAAAGAACTGTTAAACCTTAAACAATGTTGGAAAAAGTGTTGAAATTATATAGTATCTGTATATAGATAATGTATTTGGTTTACAGTATGTTGTTAACCTGTATATTATGTATATTGGTAAGCTAAGGATGTACTTTTTTACTGTCTGTCTTTTACATCTGATTAAAAAAAACATCAACACCCAAGCATGTATATTCTTTAGATAGTTTACAATAATTTCAACAAAAATACCAATTCCCAGATAAGAGGTTAAATGTGTATAACAATAATAGAGGTTTCAGTATGACCAATTTTAATTTTCAGTAGATATCATTTTGAATTAAGTAAGTTTGTAGTATTTAAGACTTAGACATGACTTAGATAGACTTGATTCACAAGGGAAAATGCTTGGTCCATTGTGTCCTAAAAAACACAAAAATAGATATACAATACCTATTGTATAAATCAATAAAATATGACTAATTAGAATAGAATAGATAAATATAGAATAAATAATATTTGCGTTTTTACCATCAACAAGAAAATATCTAAAATAGTAAAAGTAAATATAGAGTATGTTTACAGTATATACAAAGGAATAAAAGACAGCATCATTTTGATATACAACATTTTGATGAACAAATCAGGCAATAAAATGTATTATTATCAACAATTATTTGTGGTGCATGATTTATATTTATGAACGTGCACACGTTTATCAGTTTAATGGTGGACTGCGTCCTCTGGCGGCGTCATGATACCGGCGTCCTTGAAGTCACCCGGCAGGAACCTCCCAAACGGTCCCTGCGTAAGGGCGCCGCCATACGTCAAAATACCTCGAAATACGGCAATATACCGCCGTCCACCAGAGGGCAGGCTCCAAAAGCGGAAATATAAGGAGAAACCCAATGGCGACTTTACGGGTGTAAAAAACATGTTTACAGCCTGGTACAAAAGATGGCTCCGGTCTCTAGAGCTAAGTTTTTACCATGTGACAACTCTGGGGGGGGTGAATTTTTGATTATTACGTCAGTTTATGCTATCTGAAAAGTTTAGTTTTGTGCATAATTGTGGGTGTGGTTATCTTGACTGCATGTGTCAATCACCGAGCCTCGCGCACGTCGTGTGGCTAGCTGGCTAACAAGTGGCTAGTTAGCTCCTCCGTGATACTTGCTGGCTTGGCACATGTTAGGATCAGTGTGTCAGGCTTCTGTACTTTACCGTCGGCTGTTCTCTGAGTATTTAAGAAGAAAGTTGTGTAAATGGCTTGCTGTGCTGTTGGCTGTACTAACAGACCCTCCAAGAAGTGTGGTCTTCAGTTTTTCGGTGAGTAATACTATTTTCTTGGTTTTATGGATGGTTTTGAGAGCTCTTACACGGCTAAATATATAGCATTACTTAGCTATTTAGCCTAGCTAATAACGTTTCCCCATCAAAATGACTTCGAGTACGGTAATTTAGAATTCGATGTTAATTATAATACAATTAAGGTAGAATTTAAATTTTATTTTTACTGGCTTTGCTTTATGCTTTAAAAAATAGATCCAGATATACAATATATCAAGGCTCAAAAACACTATTTGCATTATGAACATGGTTATTAAACTTAGTTTAACAGCAAAACAATATATTTATTCATTTCAGCTGTAATATTTTTTAAGTGATCGGATTAAGCATGTTATGGCTTTGACATATAAGGTGCAAATGAGCGCTACTTGATATAACTGTATTATTCACCGGGTGCTCTACACAATGACTGTAGAAAATACGCTCCGGTAGCTACCGTCAATGCTCATAAGCCCAAAGCTAATGACTTTTGAAAATAACGTGCTATCATTATGTGTTAAGATAATGTAAGATTATCTCGCAAAAAAAAGTAATTAACTTTTTCTATGAAATCGTTATTGCACATAAGATTGTGCTAGCGTTATGTAGTAGCTCCGTTTAGGACGTGTAGAGCTAAACTCTGGGAGCTCTGTTGCTCTTATATTGAACTGCCTTCAGAGTGTGTTATAAAGTATGACAACTGTACCTAGAACCTAGTGCTGTAAACACTTTTCAGTTCAATACATCTAAGGTATAAACTGCTATTTTAATATTTATATATCTGGGCTTAAAAATTGTCAATGTAAACATATATACATATCTTATGCTAAAATTGTATATTTTTTTAGTCACTTAGCCTAAGAGAAATTATTACAAGCTTATGACCATGGTCTTTTGTTAATGTGAAGTCTGTTGTTATCTACCCTAACCCTGCCCTGCAATTGTTATTGTAACACTATATGTACTGAACTAGTTTGGTAACCTTTTAAGGTTATAATAGCACCTAATGTGTTTTTGTATGTTTGTTTAAGTTTTCCTCTCGGTGATCCAGACAGACTGGACCAGTGGGTGTTGAAGATGAGGAGACAGAACTGGACTACTACCTCTTCCAGTCGATTGTGCAGTCAACACTTTGAGACGGATTGCTTCTGCACTGATTTGAGGGTACCCAAAGCTTTATGTGTCATCTTTATTACAAGGACAGTACATACTGACCAACAGCACAACTGTATAATATGCCAGAGTAACATTAGTCCACATGGGTTATTGTAGAACCGCACAGTGAGTCACAAGCAATCAGCAGCTTTATCAGAAACATCATTAATAACATGCAGGCCATTAGGAGAACAAATAAAACACGCTGTCAATATTAAAAAGGACAAATAGACAACATGCATTAATAATAATAATATTATATTTTATTTATAACACGCTTTTCTGGACACTCAATGTCGCCTTATACCAATAGTAAAAACACAATAGCACATTATTATTATTATTACATCAATTTTATATAGTGCTTTTCAGCGGACCTAAAGACGCTTTACATATCAATTACACATAATTAAAATACTCAAGGACAACAATTAAAAGCAACAAATAAAAACTTATTTGTTGATGACAGAACAGTGCAGTTATGGTGGGAGTGAGTAGGCCAGTCTGAATCGATGTGTTTTGAATTAGTCATTAGTTACACTACAGACATCTTATTAAGCAAAGAGAAACAGAAGTTGTTAAAACAGCAGGGCACAGAGGGTTATAATACTGACAAGTTTGAACTGAATAGACACATTTTTAAAGAAGAGTAAAATAATCCACTTAAATTAATGTGTTAATTAGTTTTTGTTTGTTTAAGTTTTCCTCTCGGTGATCCAGACAGACTGGACCAGTGGGTGTTGAAGATGAGGAGACAGAACTGGACTACTACCTCTTCCAGTCGGTTGTGCAGTCAACACTTTGAGACGGATTGCTTCTGCACTGATTTGAGGGTACCCAAAGCTTTATGTGTCATCTTTATTACAAGGACAGTACATACTGACCAACAGTACAACTGTATAATATGCCAGAGTAACATTAGTCCACATGGGTTATTGTAGAACTGTAGTTGTAGGTGTAGTAGAATTGTAGTCACAAGCGAGCAGCATCTTTATCAGAAACATCATTAATAACACGCAGGCCGTTAGGAGCAAAAACAAAACACGCTGTCAATATTAAAAAGGACAAATAGAAAACATGCATCAGTTACACTACAGACATCTTATTAAGCAAAGAGAAACAGAAGTTGTTAAAACTGCAGGGCACAGAGGGTTTTAATACTGACAAGTCAGATCTGAAGATATACATTTTTAAAAGAGAGTAAAATAATACACTTAAATTAATTCCTCTGATGGTAGTTGGAATAATATCCCATTACCAGTTTGTTAGTATTTTTCTATTGAGATGCACTCTTTTTATACTTGTTATTTGCTCACTTTGCACACTACATTGCACCTAGATTAGGACACCTACTCTCTCACCTGCTGTCAAGTTGACTGTGGACAAAACTTGTTGTTTGACATTGTGTTAACATTGTGTTGTGTACTAATCGTGGTGAGTGGGCTTTCAACCAAGACAGGCCAACTTGAATTCGTTTTGTGTGATTTTTATTTGAGTTTTTCTGACTTTCCACAGGGTCTCGTCCTGCAGCAGTCATTTTAAACTCCTCATCACATCCTCGCTATTTCCACCTTCACCCTTACCTGACACTGGACAAAATGCCCAGGTCATTCCCACCGCAGTGAATCAAGAGGACCTCAGCACTGATCTTCTTTGCAACGTGCTCTCAAAAAAGGACAGGAGCCCACTCCAACAAAGGCCACCCCAGCCAAACCATCAAACCCGGGCATGTGGAAGGTTGAGGTGGCTAGCTGTTGTTGCTGCAGCTCTCTGGGCTCCATGCCGGACATGGCTGTCACCAATGATCCACACAGTTTCTAGATGTGAAAATAATGCATAAATTAATGTGAAAAATAAGTTACAATTGAGTCATTCAAAAAAAAAATTAAAAGGTTAAATATGCAGCCATAACTGGACTTAGCATGTTCTTGGGAGGTCTGCTTTCTAGGTGAAGAAGGCATGGGAGCAGAGGGCAGGTCCAAAAACAACAAGAGAAAGAGTTACGTATAACGTGGCTGTAACTGAGTAAAATATCGTCTCCAAAGTAAGGTGCAACTGGACTTGTCTGTGCAGCATGTTCTTGAGAGGTCTGCTTTCCAGGTAAAGAAGGCAGAAGTAGAGGAGCAGAGGGCAAGTCCATTTTGAAAACTACAAAAGAAAGAGTTATTTATAAAGTGGTTGTAACTCAGTGAAATATAGTCTCCAAAGTAATGTGTAACTGCACTTACTTGTCTGGGCAGTGGGTTCTTGAGAGTGAGCAATGTGAGAAGTGATGTTTTCCATCTTTTTAACTACAATAGAAAAAGTTAGATTAGTATGCTATATTATAGCATCATACCACATGCATTATTCAAATGCCTTGTAAAATGTTAACTATATAACATATTATAGAGAGAAACATAGCATGTTCATGAATCTAAAATCATTTTATTTATATTTATTATAAGTATTTATAGTATTTTTGGCTTTAATTGCACAATCTACAGGTTCTTTCTGTACATTTAATACATGTTTTAGTTCTATTAAGAAAAAGTATGTGACAGATAACAATCTTTCAATATTATAGTTTAATCCCAAAAACATGCATAAAAACCAGAAGTGGGAATAAACGTATTTATACGTTTGAAATCTCTGCTTTCTTTAGTGGTCTTGCAAGTAAAACTTCTAATAAAATTATCATAAAGCATAAAAAAGTTTTAAGTCATTAGAGTTGATTTCAAATTGGTTGATAAATGCAGTCAAAGTCATGAAGTCCACTTACTATTGACGAACAAGAGCAGGGCGGAAAATCCCACTGAAAAAAAAATGTAGCTCGGGCGCAAAGCTCCACTTGCGTTAGCCTGGTGTTAGCAACAGGTTAGCAATAGCCTTAGCCTCGGCTACCGCGGAGTGGGCGTAATTACCCACGCACGCGCTTGCGATTCAACACTCCCTTTGCCCATTTTAGTAACATCCTCTGACGAAGGAGTCTGAAATGTCCGGATGTAATCGCCATTTTTTTGCCCATGAATTAGAGTCATATCAGTGAATAGGGGACCAATGGGCGGATTACATCCATATTTATACTATCTATGATCTTCACGCACACTGTTGTACGTCACCACGCAGCATCCTACGACCAGTGTGTACGGAAGTAGATCTGCTGCCGCTCAAACCATGGACTGTAAAATAGTATATTTTATGCTATACGGTTTAGTTAGCCATTCAGACAAGTTAACTGATCGTCGCAGTATCGCAGTGTATATTTAGAAATTTGTAATATATTGTTTTATTGTCTTTACCTGCGAAACATCTAGCCAACGTTGACCAGTCATGAGTGACTCAAAAAAAAAGTTTCAAATGAGCACTGAGGATGTTCTGAAAGATGCCTCAACTCTGGCGTCGTATAATGTGTTACTGCAGGTGAATGGATGGGTTGTTACTTAATCCTATCGCACTAAAAACAAGTGATTATGTGTTGTAGTTTATATGTTTGACCTCTTTTTTATTTTAGGTGATGTTTCGTGTACTCACTTTTTTGCTAAATGCTTTCACTCTGCGGTTTGTGTCCAAAGAGCTGATTGGGGTGGTCAATGTCAGGTAGGATGACAGATAGCTTATCACATGTAATCCTGTTGGCCTACCTTATTGTGTTGTGTTTTGTGTGTATTTAGGCTGACTCTACTGTACTCCACGTTAGTATTTCTATCCAGAGAAGCTTTCAGAAGAGCTTGTTTAAGTGGGGGGTCTGGGTCAAACCACAGCTGGAGACAAGTGATCAACCTGTTGTGGCTGACGTGAGTAGTTATATTAAAGCATTTTACATTATTGTACTATTCATTATAATACAGTTTATATTTTTATCAGGTTACCACTAGGGGTACTATGGGCGTTACTTCTCGTCTGCATATGGTTATGGCTTCTCGAGGTCCCAGATCCCCGTAGTGTGCCTTACTACAGCCCTGCAGTAGTGTTGTTTGCCCTGGGGGGAGTGCAGGAGCTTCTGGCTGAGCCACTTTGGGTCCTGGCTCAAGCCCACATGTTTGTTAGACTCAAAGTCGTTTCAGAAAGTCTAGCGATGATTGCAAAGTGCAGTATCACTGTTGTGATGGTGGTGTTTGCCCGTGAATGGGGGCTTTACATCTTTTCTATTGCACATGTAAGAAATAAACAGTTCCTGTTATTTTAGCAATAAATAACTGGATATAAAATAAATTGCCGGAATGTTTTTTTTTTAGTGTGTGTACACAGGATTTCTGGTTCTGTGCTATACTGTATACTTTATCCGTTTTCTGGGGTCTAAAGAAGCAACTGAGATCAGTTTTCCTCTGCATCATTTTGGAGAACTACTTCCCTACAAAACTGATGGAGAGGTAAAAAAAAAGTCTCCACAGTTTGTTACTGTTAAATACACTGGGTCATTACCACACAATTAATGTCATCATTCACAATGCATTGTTCCCATCTTTTGCTTTCTGTAGCCTCTGATTGACTGGGGCCTTGCCCAGCTCACTTGGAGCTTCTTTAAGCAGTCCTTCCTGAAGCAGATCCTTACAGAGGGGGAGCGTTACATTATGACCTTTTTGAACGTCCTAAGCTTTGGAGACCAGGGAGTTTATGATATTGTCAACAATCTGGGATCCATGGTAGCACGCTTTGTCTTTTTACCCATCGAGGAGAGCTTCTACATCTTCTTTGCTAAAGTGCTTGAGCGAGGACGTGATGTCAAAAGCCAGAAACAGGTTTGGACAAACTAAAATTTATTTAGAACTCTCTAAGCAAGAACCCATAGTTTGAAATAATGTTATTTTGTGTACATTATAGAATGAAGTGGCCATTGCTGCGGAGGTCCTTGAATGTCTGCTGAAGCTGGTGCTAATCATTGGTCTGATTATCACAGTGTTTGGCTATGCCTACTCATATTTGGCTCTGGACATTTATGGTGGCTCTCTGCTGAGTAGCGGAACGGGTAAGTGAAAACTGAAAAGTATAAAAAGGCGAATGTCAGATTTCAGTTGGTATTCTCAATCATAATATGTATTGGCAGGACCCAGCCTGCTAAAATGCTATAGCTGCTATGTTCTGCTGCTCGCTGTCAATGGCGTGACCGAATGCTTTGTATTTGCTGCCATGAGCCAAATGCAGGTTGACAAGTAAGGATACTGAATTTCAGTCATGCATATGCTATTGTCACAGAATATGACTCATGCCAGTTAATGCCTAATTTGTTTTGCACCTTTAGGTATAACCTTGTCATGCTCGGCCTGTCTATTTCATTCCTTTTCCTGTCCTACATTCTCACTGGGTGGGCTGGGAGCATCGGCTTCATATTGGCCAACTGTCTCAATATGGGCCTTCGCATTTTGCACAGCATACACTTCATATATCACTACTTCCAGGCGAGCAAGTGGAGGCCTCTACATGGTCTGCTGCCCTCTCCGCTTTTAATATTGGCTTTGGCGGTCAGTGCAGTGGTCACAGCACTGTCAGAGGTATTAATTAAAACTATATATGTATTATTATTTTTTTTGTCTTCAATTTTATAAAAAATGTTTGAATCATTTATTTCCTTTTAAAACCACAATCTCATCTGTGTTGTTTATATTCATTTTGTTTCAGGGTTTCCTCTGCTGTGACAAGGGCTGGTTATTTAGGCTGGTCCATATTTGTGTGGGTGGAGTGTGTCTGGTCATTGTGCTTGTTACTGTTTATTTCACAGAGACCGGGCTTACTCAGTTTATCAAGACTCAGCTGTTGCCCCGCTACACAAAGAAACATCATTGAAGCTTGCTTAGACTTAAAAAAAAAAAAAGTTTTTATTTTACTGAAAATAGTAACACTAATGGGAACAATTATTTGGTGAATAAAAAAAATGTATTTTAGGGATGTCAGAGTGTGTTTATTTACAGCAACCTCCTGTTTTATGAATAAAAAGTAAACACTTTATATCAAAAACCTTTTATCTGTATAATCTGTTAAATGTTTTTTTTTTTTTTTTTTTTTTCATTTAGGACACACGATTATAAATATGTTCATGTTACGGCATTTGCATGTTGTTCTTATCATAGCTTTTTTCCTTCTAATACACAAAGAGGCTTCCAGAACTTGTTTGTATTTAATATTTCCCTAGCATGTTGTTGTAGGTCAGGTCTATGGAGGCTTAATAATTATGCCATTACAGAAAATGGACAGAAAGAGGTGGGACTGGGAGTAACATTCTTGAAAAGGATTACGAGGGACACATAATAGGCATCTTTTGAAATGGCCTTTGTACTTTTACACAAATTGCATGACTTTATTATTACTTCTCAGTGAGTATCTCTATAATTCATTCAAACATGGAATGTAAAGGTTACCTGTATGCCTTTTATGAGGAAGTGAATGGGACCAAACTGCATGAGAAAACAAGAGACAAAAGAGAGGAGGAGCGTTTACGGAAATGACATCATTTGTTAGAAAGTTTTATTGCTCAGAGACAGCATAATCACAAGCAGAAAAGAGAGAACTGCGCAGACACTAACAATCAGCTTTTGTGTATCTTTAACCAAAATGTCTCAAGTAAGTATTGTATTATTTGTACATGGTGAAAACTATAACTCTGGGAAAGTAATCCAGCATGACATCTACTTATTTAGCTGGGTGAGCAAGAAGATGAACTACAGCGTCCTGAGGTGAGAGAAGAAGACCTCGTTGAAATCAAGAATAAACTGGGACTAAGTGGACCAGCAAAGAGCAAGACTTTTGAAGTCATGGAAGAGTGTGGTGAGCACTGCTTTATGATGGCTGCATGTATCTAGCTGATCTTAGATGTTTCTTAAGAGTGTGAGTGTGTTAGAGGCATGTTTCTCATAATGCACAAGTTTCCACTCCATATATAGAAAGAAGGCTATTGGTGGGGGGCTCTTTTCAAACAGTGTACTCTCATCATGTGTGATCAAGTCTATTTAAAAAAATATTGTACAGTGGTACAGTGTCTCATGTTCCTATAGCAGTAAAATACTTTTTTTTTTTTTATTTGCAGAGAAAATGGGAAAGACCGCTCCATCTGTGTTTAGCCAAGTGCGGTCAGGAGCAGAGACTGTTCTTAACTCACGCTCAGCTCGACCACTCAAAAAGTAACACCGGATTTTCATCAACAATGTCACTTGAGTTTACATTGCATTGCACTGAATTGAAAGTGTGTACATTTATATAAGCCATAATTGCTATACACAGCACCCTGGATGTAGATTTATAGCATCACATAATCAGTTGAGTATTTACTAATTAATACAACACTATGTAGCTTAACTTTTCGGGATAAAATTTCAACTTGACTGTGCTAAAACACAAATGGATTGATACCTAGTAGTGTTTATTATAGATGTGTTAAACATAAGAGAAGTTATTTTCCCAGTTTCTTGTCAGGGAACCATGAAATTACAGTACAACACAAATTCTATTTTTTTGTGTATATAGTATATTGCATAGTTTTGCTTAATTGGAGGAAACAATAACACAATCTTTTACTGCTTTGGGTTTAATTCCTCCCCTTTTACTAAATATAACATAAGTGCAGTATAGATGGCCAGTAAGATAGTTTGCGCTCAATGATATTGACTTTATCAACACACATGCTGTGTGGTCATTGTCCACCAATTAAAGGCATTAAAATCAAATCTTTGTATTTTTTTTTTTTTTATTAAGAATGATTTTCTCACTGTAACAAATAAACCTATTCAATTTTTATTACAGCAACAACAAATGAAGCATGACAGAAAAACAATGAGGGAATTGAATACAAATATGCAGAAACCATAGATACATTCTGTTGTAAATGACTCTTAATACAAGAAAAAGTGGAAATGTCTCATTTCATAAACTTGTGGTGCTGGTCTTGGAGGATTTTAGCAGAAGACTTGGCGTCATAAAACAGCTCGTTGATTTCCTCTACCTGCTCCCTCTCTACATTTTCTTTGCCTTGGACTCGTCCCAACAGACTGGCGGGTGTCAGCAGCTGTACAGCATACCTAAAGGGTAAGCAAGAGCCGCTCAGTAAACGGCCAACTCCATAGCGTTAAAAAGGGACACATTATGAATTCATACCTCAGGGTGGTTTTTGTGCCAATTTCTGCAAGATGTGTAAGAGCCTCCTCACTGATATTAATCCCCTCAGTCTGAGCACGGATCTTAACAATCTGCAAACAATTTTATTAGATTTAACAGATTATTATATACTTTATTTTTTTTTTTTTTTTTTTAAGTATCACCTGTTAATTTGAGATAACGCCCACTCACCTGCTTCATCTCCTGCGGTGTGTACAACATAGTCCGGATTATCATGACTCTGTCCAACAAGTCCAGTGGGATGCCATGTGGGGAACTAATGTCCTCTGTTCCTCTGAGAACCAGTCGAAAACAGTGACAGCTTTAAGTACACGTTCTGTTTATAATTGTGTTCTTTCTTGTGTCTTTTTTATTTGTTTTACCTGATCAAACAGTTGCCCCGGTTAGAGGCAAAGACAACAATAGGGGCAATAGAGCTCTCCAATGCTCGGTGGAGGTAGGTAAAGCACTCGATGTCCAGCATGTGCACCTCATCTACAAAAAGCACACCAGGGACCAGCTCTGCAACGCCTTGGTCAATGTAACGGTTGACCACTTTGTTGATCTCAGCGCGCAACTTATCTGAAACACAAAACATAAGAGTAATTTAATTTGTGAGTTGGCTAATGTTTGGATAAAGAAAAAGTGAAAAAACATTTACATACCTGTAATTTCTGTCTTTTTGGGCTTCATTAATTGCCCCATCATTGAAAGAATGTCTTGGCCTCCCTGAAAATAAAAATACAAATTTTAAAGAAAAAGAAGCAGCATGCAAGGTTTTTGTTTGAGGTAAACTGTAATTCTGTACCTGAGGTCTTGCATTGGCCACATCCAGATCATGCAGCGTTACATCTTGGACTATTTCCTTCTTTTTGTGGACATCTCCTTTGGGCAGGGGCACATACTCCTCTGCCTCAAGATCAAACTCTGTTGCAAAAGTGTCACATCGACCTTGCCTCTGCAGAAAAAGGACATTCATAATTTTCAAATCTCTCTGGCCCGGAGAAGAGAACAAAAGAGATACAGTACAGAGCGATACTCAGTGAGGTAGTGCAGGTGTATAGCTGACCCCTGTGCCAGCCTGTCACAGAGAGCATGAAACTACTCAAGAAGGCAGGTCATAAGACGACTGTCAACAGTAACAAATGGGTCGTCCAGCCCTCCCTTGTCGGCCTCTGAATAAAGCACCCTGTGCACCTGGCCCACCTGCACCGATTAAAGGAGCCACCACTGTGGCCTTTCAACACATGCCACAAGCTCTCCTGCTAATTTTTTTTTTTTAAATAAAACAAAGGTATCGGAAGAGATGAAGCAACAGCGAGAATGTGAAGACCGGCAGGAATGACAGGATCTTTCCAGAGTACTGAAGAAACGCAGCAAAGCTTTTGTGCAGACAGAAGACACATGAAAACTCCACAGAGGACAGCAGTGAAGACCAGGAAGATCAGAAAATGTATCCCTATTTGCATTCATCTTGTTTATACAGAATAAAGCCAGGTATAAAATGGACATAATACCTTAACAGCCCCACTGTTAGCTTCAATGTAGATGACATCTCCAACCTCAACACGCTCCTTTTGAAGACTTTCATAAATACTAGGATCAAGCTGAAAAAAAAAATGTCCATCTTTAGTATAGTAATTTCCTGTCATGTAATTAGCATAAATGAAAAATAAAAATGAAGAGGAAATAAGAAAACATACCTTGAGCTGTTTGGTTCCTTTGGCTGTCTTCAGACCAATGATGACGTGGCTGATGGTTTTTCCATAGCCACCCATGGGATTCTCAGTCTCGCAGGGGGTTAGCTCTGTAACCTCTCCTTCGTACACCTCTTTGGTCTCTTTAATACGCAGCCCTGAAGGTGGACAACAGTGCATTTACACAAACGCACAATAGCAAGAAAAAGGTCTTTCTTTAGTTTTTAGATTCTTGTTCTTGCAGCTGTTGAATGCTATATTAATTACAGAGAAAACATGTACCTATAAAATAACTGGCCATAACTATGAGTAACATGATCGCAGTCGTTCACCTGGGATGCACACAGGTGGCCGATTCCTTGAAGCGAGGGTCTGTGAGCAAGACTGTCTTTCACTTTACTCTTATTGACAGGGCGTTGACAACCTCTGAATTAACCATGTCTCTTTAGCAGATCTAGTTCTAGAGGAGCACCAAATGTGCTGATGCCCACTTCGACTAAGCTCCAGTTCCTTCTCTGAGACAGGAACAGTCAGCAGTCTGACTAACTGTCACCATTGTTTTTTAAACTAAAATACCCCTATTATGTATTGACTAAGCTAGCACACAAGCTTTGTTCAGCTAACATTTACAGAGCATTCTAAAAGTGAGTGATAAACACTGATAACCTTACAATTGTTTTAAATGTGTCCCCTGTTGATCTGGACATCATACATAACAGCACAGTCATTTGTTTGGAATGTACTGTGTCAAGTATCAGAGACTTTGTAATACTCACCTATGGCTCTTCTGAAATTCTCCATCAGCACTTCTGTTTTTTTAATCTCAGAGGAGTAGACTTCACTGCCAACCATAGGACAGAAAGGCACCTTGTTACCCAACTCCTGTGCTATGGCCAACGCTAAAGCAGTCTGAAAGTGGAAAGGGTGACCAACTTTAACCACAAAGTGAATCCATACATGCTACTTATATCTTCTTTTGAGAAGTTAATATAAATTACCTTTCCTGTACCGGGTGGCCCTGCTAATAAAATAGCTCTTCCTGCCATTTTCTTCGAACGAATCAGCTCAACAATGATGCCACAGGCCTGGAGGAATTAATAAAGTATAATTCATCATATTAACTGCCAGTTAACCTGCAGCACACTTCCTAGATGCACCTGTTCTGATCACATCCAGCTCAACTGCCATTACTGTCATTTAACGATATTTTAGAGAATATTGTCGATAACGTGAATGTTGCATTATATATTAAATTACTTAAATAATTATAAAATATGAACGGTGTCACGTTTAAAATCCGCATTTCTCATGAACTTGCTGTGACCCAGGTGTAAAACAGCGACACCACTGACTATGCTAAAGAAATTAGCACTGATGTTGTTTACTTTTCCACTTTCACAGATCTAATTTTCAATTCTTCACTGGTTACAGACGCTGTGGTTATTAACCGAAACAAAACACGAATAGCGTGAAAGTAATAGCACATCCCTATTACCTCTCTTGCAGCCTCCTGCCCAACCAGACCGCATGCTGCTTGCTTAGCATTGCCGGCCTCGTCCAGCCCCAGTCCTTTGACATGACTGTGAGAAGCAATACGTTGGGTTTTTGTTGTGCTCTTGACCTCCTCGATCTTCATGGTTGCTCTGTCTATGGAAACATGGACTGATAATACTCCAAAGAAGAGTTGTAATACGGAAAATACCCCCTACACCTCTACGTCTATCTCTCCGCCACAATAGGCGCCGAAACTCACAACACAAGGAAAACGGTTTCCATGTGGGTTACTAGGCAAAATGAGCGGAAATGATTCTTTCAAGCACCTCCCACTCTTCTTTAGAACGTTTGCTATTTGACAAAGACAACCCATTCATTGGCTTAAATCCGTGTCAATCAACCTGGATTGCTGCCCAACTATATTACCATTTCCGTTTATGTCCCACTGTCTTTAGCTAGAAGAAACTGCTAGAAACTTGTCAGTGAGTAAACTATATCTTACTGTTAACGTTAACCAAAACAAATCACGTCAAAATTTGCATAAGAACTCAATACAGTCCAAATGTTAAGTTAGTCTTTGCGTTTTAATATGTTAGCTAGCGGTTGAAACCTCACGAGTTAGCATGCTGTCACGATAGTCCATTGGAGCGGAGTTCAATGTCCAACTAAAAGTAGCGTTAATTAAAGCAGCAGTATTGTATTTATTGAATTAGTTTCCAAAATGTCAGATCACGCAGACACTAAAATCTTAAATTTCAACGTGGGAGTGCTTGGACATGTTGACAGTGGGAAGACTTCACTTGCCAGAGCTCTGAGCAGCACTGCATCCACCGCTGCTTTTGACAAGAACCCCCAATCCCGGGAAAGAGGCATCACTCTGGACCTCGGCTTCTCTTCCTTCACCGTAGACCTACCAGATCACTTGAAGGACAGCGCAGGGCAGCGGTATGACAGCCTGCAGTTCACCCTGGTAGACTGCCCGGGGCACGCTTCTTTGATTAGGACTATTATTGGAGGTGGGTAAGCTCAAACTAAACTCATTTCGCAAGCTTTGATCCTGCCCAAAAATAGGGTATATTTCCAAAATGAGACAAACCAAATCAAGTGTAATTATATAACAGCACTAAATACACAACACCTTAATTACATTTTAATATTTAACAATGTTAGTTTATTATTTATTTATGTTAAATAACTTTTAGATCAGATTAATGAGAGGCTATAGAGACAGCGTATACATTTTAGAATGAATGATCAGGTTTAAATCTTGCAACAATAAAGCAAAACATACACGTAACAATGGCACAGGATAAAATAAAGGTTGTGGGAGGAGTATCGTTTATACATACCCCATGACAAGTTCCCAGGTGCAGGATTTAGTCCGTGGCAAGTTATGTCTATGCCTAGTTATGTCTTTGTCTATGTTTGGATTAGCATGAAGGACATGCTCTTAGCAGGACTGACATGACCTGAATAGGACTAGGAGCAAACAGTAATTATTAACTATATGAAATGATAAATTACCATAAACTTCCACTCCTCAAAGCAGGTTTTAAATGAGTATTAAAGATTATCAGTATAAAATACTAAGATAAAATAGGACTAGCTTAAATGTAGAAATAAACCAGGTCTAAACTAGCTTTGTTAAGACATTTTTTGACAAAACAAAAAGTCTCTAAAATGAGTATAGCATTTTTTGCGATATGAATATTTCTATTGATAATATAGCGATAATAAATGTGCAATATATTGGGCAGCCCTATTTTATTCTACCATTAGAGTCAGTACAGTATTATTTAGCTAAATCAAAACACAAGGTCACTTTATACCGGAAAATACAGTTTGTTTGTTAACATATTGGCCTGCGTAACACTGGTAATTACTGTAGAACAATGCAAGTCACTTTGGATAAAAGCGTCAGCTAAATGAATAATTGTTATTAATGTGTAGCTAATATTAGATTTGATATGAAAAGTTCATTAAAAGGACAAGATAAAAAAAATATAACAGTATAAAATACAAAATTACTCAAAGGAAATAAACAAACTAAATAATAACAAACTAAATATTAAAATTAAAATAGAGAAAACTTACTCAAATGCCAGGAACAAACAAAAGCTTTGTAGCTTATTTATTATAACATCATTCTCAATTACTGTTCAAATTAAATAAAGCTGGTCATTTCCCAGCATCACTCGTCTTTCTTGGACATGAACCTTATTTAGTGTGATATGAGTTTGACACCACTGCTTTAAACTGTGCCTGCGCCAGGTGTTACTTGGACTTGGACTGAATATCCAGCCATAAATAATGCCTGGATATTCAGTTACAATCCCCGAGGTATGATGATACAGGTGAGCGCAATGTTGATTAATGTTAATTAATGAGCTTCTTTCTAAACCGGTTAGGAGGTCATTTTATATTCTACAGAATTCACATCACTTATATAATATTTATAAAGACTCCACCTCAAGTAGAAATTGTCATTGAGTGGTGTAACTGAAGAAATATAACAAAACGTGTTCACAGTATCTAATATTATCACCACCATTTGTTGATTTGGTAGTGTATCTACCCCATGTACTTCTAAAAGTCTTTTTAAATATTGGAGGCCTGCCATTACTATTTGCTACATTGACTACATGCTTTTTTAAGAGCCAGATTTGACATATCCAGCAGAGGGCACTCTTTTGCCGTATTTGGATGAGCGGTAATATAATAAGCTCATCTTAAGGAAATTTGAGTTCTAGTATTACAGTGATGCCCCGGCCTGGAGAATGGCACAGCTTGGATGCCTAGTGCCTTTCCTATATGTCATGCAGAGCTGGGCTGTATAAAGTAATACCACTGTAATAGAGGCATTTATAAGCTGGGTACCCCTCTCTCATGTGATCAACATTTGAAACCTATAAGTCATTGAGGTGGCACATGCTGTAGATTAGAGAGGAAGGAAAGTGTGGGGATTGGAGTATGTATTAAACTTCCTCTTTTGTCCCAAGTGAGGAGAGCACAGGAAAGAGAGCTAGCCAAAAAGAAGGAGAGAATCAAGAGGAGCACAGGAAAGCAAGACCGCCAAAGTCAGGGAAAGTAAAGACAGCTCAGTGAGCCACAGCTCTAGTTTCAGCCTCAAGCCCTTTACTCCTTTTGGCTCTGCAGCCCTTCCTTAATTCATGTTCATGTTCTATTGTTTTTCTTGGAAGACTCCCTCTGTTCCTGTTTGTTTTGCTGTTTCAGCTTGCTGTGTCTTGATACAAGTTGTTTTAGACAGACATTGTGCTGCTTCTGTGTCCTGCTACGTCGGTAATATTTGATGTTCTGCTTTGTCCATGTCCATGTTTTTGCTTGCAGGGGCACAGATTATAGACCTGATGATGCTTGTAGTTGATGTGGTAAAAGGAGTACAGACTCAAACTGCTGAATGCCTGCTGATTGGGGAATTGTCATGTTCTCGAATGGTGGTCATTCTTAATAAAATAGACCTGCTGCCACCCAATAAAAGGCAGAGTGCCATTGAGAAGATGACCAAAAGACTTCATAAAACATTGGAAAATACCAGGTTTGTAATCACTACATTTTCATTCTTGTTTTAATTTGGCTCAAATTTTTGTATCTCATATAATAGAACATGTAAAACAAAAATAAATAAATAAATAAATAAATATATCTTTAAAGTTTTAGCTGGTTTAGTGTCAAAGTAATTGACAGTAGTGAACATGACTTATAATGGATGAATTTAAGAGTAGTTTAGCCTCATATCTCAACATGGAACACAAACGGTTGTATATTTTACATTTATAGATGGTGTATAAATCTGAAAAGAAAATCATTTTTAAGTTTAGCAAATGTAGGGTTAGTGCCCTATGCTTAAAACTACTTTTTTAACTAATGTGTGTTGTTCTTTTATTCTGTGTGTTTTATTTTAATTTACAGTATGTGAATGGATGGATAAAAACAACAACATTTTACATTATATAAATACCTTTTTTCTTTTGGTCAGATTTAAGGATTGCCCTGTGATTGCTGTGGCAGCAAAGCCAGGGGGCCCAGAAGCTCCTGACGCAGAGGAACCACAGGGAGTGCCAGAGCTGATAGAGGTAAAGTCTTTTTTCTAGTGGCCTGTAACCTAATCTGAATTTACCTTAAGGTTACCAGGGTTCCCTTTATCAAGTTAGTGGTGTTTCCGAACTTGTATAATCCTCAGCTGCAGCCTCTAAATGCAGAAATGCTGTCTATTTTAGATATTTTATTTGAAATTAGACAATAATAACAAAACGTGGATAATGAAAACAGTCTGTAGGTTTGTCATGCCCGACTGTAGGTTTGTCATACAGTCGGGCATCAATTACCTTTAGGTTTGTGTTACAGTTATTTTCTTAACTGACTATAATATTTTTTTGCGGTTTCAGCTTTTGAAGAAACAGACGTACCTTCCACAGAGAGACCCCGGAGGGGACCTTTTGATGGCTGTTGACCATTGTTTCTCCATTCGCGGCCAGGGAACAGTCATGACAGGCACCATCCTGCAGGGGTCACTGGCAATCGCTGACACTGTAGAAATCCCTGCGCTTAAGGTAACTTTATTGAATGGTCAGAATCTGGTATTTACTTGAATAAATTTTTTAGAAGAAACACATCTTTTCGGAAGTTCTCCAGCTGAGTGGAAGTGGGTAGACAGAGTAGGTATAAGGATGTGTCAGTTTAATGTGAGGGCAGGATGAGGGGACTGGGGTTCGGCTGGCAGCACAGAGGTAAGTAATTTAGACCAGATGTAAACTTTTAGCCGCTCACAGCAGTTTAGTCTGCAGCTGGTAAATTTACCTCTTGGTGGCAGCATATGGTTAACTTAACTGTCACAATAGTCAACAAGTCAACAATTGTTGATTTTATGTAGTGAGCAGTAGCAAAAACAATAGACGACGCCTATGTCTGTGGTTTATAAGTTGCAATAAATGAGTATGATCATCAGATAGGTGCGACAGTGTTTGTTAGAAAGGTTCCTATTTGTATACAAAATACATGCAATACAAGTTTTTAGATTATATATAATTTTTAGTAAAACTGTTTGACGTTTTAAATAAAGTATTACTTATGTCTGCCTAATCTTAGTATGTTCTTTGTTAACTAACGAGAATATACCTCTTGCTTTCTGACATCAGGTCACCAAAAAGGTGAAGTCTGTGCAGATGTTTCATAAGCCGGTGACAGGGGCAATGCAGGGCGATCGTGTTGGTGTTTGTGTGACACAGTTTGACCCTAAACTCCTGGAGCGGGGTGTGGTGTGCACCCCAGGATCCTTGCGCACACTCTACGCAGCCATTATTTCAGTCCGGAAGATTGGCTACTTTAAAGGCTCTCTTGCCACACGTGCCAAATTCCACATTACTGTGGGCCACGAGACTGTCATGGCGAAGGTGTCGTTCTTTGGCCGGCCCCCAGGTTCCTCAGAAACAAACCCACATCAACCATGTTCACTGGAAACTCCTTTTAACTTTGACAAGGAGTATTTCTACCAAGATGAATATGTCAGTGGTCAGAGAGAGACCTATACTGGACCTGACCCAGAGCAATGGGCCTTATTAGAGTTTGAGCGATCTGTCACTTGTCCCTCTCTCTGCCTGGTGATTGGCTCAAAGTTGGACGCAGACATTCATGCAAATGCATGCCGCTTGGCGTTTCAAGGGCGCTTATTGCAGGGATTTGAAGATAAAAGCTATGCTGAGACTACCCTGCCTCGGCTGCGCATCTACAAGACCAAACACAAAGAGGGACAAGTGGAAAGGGTAAGTGAAAGCTTCACAGTTTTTGTGCTGATGTTAATTGATGCTTTTCTAATGACCAGGCTCTCACCTTATCCTAATGTTGACCCTGCATTTTTCTTGTGGGCCACGTTCTTCTTTGGATGTTTCTCATTGCTGGTGGCACTGGAGCGTGCCTCCCAGACAGAGCCCCTATTGTATTTTCATAAACAGACACGTACACACAAACAAGGATGCATATGCAGCCCTGGTGAGCAGCATTTGAGGAATGGGTGTGTGCGCATGTCTAAGCATGAGCTGTGACAAGAGGTGTGCGTGGGTGGCCGCCTGACGCCACTGTGCCTGTCTCACTGTCAAAGGCTGGCGCTGTTTGGACACACCTGAGTAGCACAGGAATACCCACATGACTGAAACTTAACCCCTCTCCTCTTACCTCTCTACTTCAGCATCTTTCTAATATACTCTTCCTTCCTGATTTATGTTGTGTTGTGGTTCCTGTCTTATTCCAAATCATTCAGATCATGCTTTAAACCTATTATCTGATTTGCCTTTTTTTTAAAATCACAGCCCTTTTATATTGTGGCACATTCAACTGTATGTGTTTTGACTTAAGTTCATTATTGTACAACATAACAGTGCTGCGCCTTGTGTGGGGTTACACGTAGGTTAGGGGTCAAGTGTGTGAACTAGTTTCCTGCAGTTAGCACCTCAGGCTGTTGACAGCTCTAGTCATACTGTTCTCCTCAAGGAGCAGAACAGTATGTACAAGAGGTCAGACAGTGGTCATGTGATGCTACATTTATTTTCTTGTTGAAAAGTCCGTCAGAATAAAGCAGTTATGTTGTGAGGATTCCTTTAGCTTAAGACACATTACTGGCATTGTTAAGACATGACGGCCTTATCCAGTCACAATTCATAGAGTCAGACGTGTACAGCAACTGTATGTTTTTTTTTTTTTATCAGTGCATCAGTCACGCTTGAGGGACGTCAGGGTCAAATGTTCAAGAATGAATAAGGGCTTGGCAGAAAAGAGAGGAAGAGTCAGTGACTGAGGTTGAGTTGGAGACAGAGCGGTGCCCTCCCGTTATCAGATTAGTGGTGGGTTAGATTGACTTAGTGATGGATGATAAGCAAGAAATACAAACAAATGTAGCATATAATGTGCAGGAGGTTGATAGACAGGGTGCGAGACTGCCAGGCGACAGGCCTAAAAGAACGTGACTGACACAGAGCATTGCGTTATAGGTCAATTCTTACACTACTTGGCGGTGGTGTAACACCGTCATATGTAGCTTGCATATGGTATTATGGTTAAATCTTAATGTGTTTTTGTGTTCTTAGGTGACTGACGATTATACTGTCATCGGCCGCAACCTGTTTAAGAAGGAGACAAACCTCCAGCTCTTTGTGGGGTTGAAGGTCACATTGTCAACAGGAGAGAACGGCGTTATCGAGGGGGGCTTTGGACAGAGTGGAAAGTTCAAGATTCGAATACAAGGTAAAAGGCTGTATTTATGGTGAAACTTAGTATGATGCATGGTCTAACAACACTCAGTTATTCCCCTCACTTTCTCTTTTTGGCAATGGCTTATGGTCGTCTTCAGACAGTTTTCAGGATGTGGTAAGATTAGGCCCGACATCCCAAACCACATTCCCAGGATTCCTCTGGGAATGGCCCGTGTTCCGGGGGAAGTCTGTTCAGTGTTTATTTTACCTTCTGTTGCTCCAAACCCACCACTCCACACCGGGAGGGAAGAGAAAACAAAAACATTTAGAAAGAGAACCTCACCTACATCCTCTTCACTGCCTCATATTCAGCAGTCTAATATGTACTTACACACATCTTTAAATGTGAGCCCATGCCGACAGTCGGCGGTGTTCACCCGAGACTTTGTCTAGGCGTCAGTGAGAGGGCTGGTTTCTTCTCGGACTGTAGTAGGCCAAATAATTTATGCAACAATAAACTGTGGCAGTCTCTTGTGTAATTTAATCAATAATCTCGCAGCCATGTCATGGTGCTCCAAGATATTTTTGTTTTACTAGTTCTAACATTATAATGCATGGTTTCTTATTTGAACCATAGCTCGATTAGTATTGTGTACCTTTTTTAAATAAAAGAAACTTAAGAAAATCCTTCTCTATAGTAAAAGTATACTTCACTAAAGTAAGACTGATCAAAATAAAATGAAAATGAAAATTTGCCTTTAAGTTACCATAAATGAAGAATAAAAAATACAATTATTTAGATTGTTTGGATGTGTTTTGTGTGCTTTGTGGAGGTTTGTGGTAGTTTGTTGATATTGTGATGAGCTTTCTGGGTCTCGTGCAACCATAACAACCCTCACACTGGTATACAGATAAGAGCAAAGAATGTTGACGCCGTTGTACGTGAGCTCGGACAGACGGTGTGTAAAAACATTTAGCGCAGAACATCTGTTCCTCTTTGTTGTGCAATATGGCATGCAAGAAATAGTCAAATAATTTCCTCAACAAACACACAGGAACGGATAAGAGAAAGATTTTAAATAGATGACTTAGATGGGTCAGTTACCAGGAGTCTCCAGGCACAGTTTCCCGCTCACTTGCATCAGGCCGAACAAAGCATCATCTGCTCTTGAGGTCAGTGTATCTCCTGCCAGTGCACACATAACAGGAAACAAAAGATTGATCATGTAACCGATTGTATCATTCAGTCAGAGCAGTGAAAAGATTAAGTTGACTTGTGTAGATTAGAGTAGGGCAATGTGTGTTATCTAACTTTTTTACATCACAAAAATTAGTGACCCTTTTAGTCTAGTGGTGACACCTACTTTTGTCTGTTTTACCTGACCCATACGTTTTTTATCTTTTTTATTTAGAGGGTCTTCTTCCGGAAACCAAGCAGTTGTTGTCCTCGGCCACAAAGAAGAAAGGCAAAGCTGCAGCCAAAGGTGGACAAGCCAACGAAGAGGAGCCCAAAGCAGAGTCACAGCCTGTCTCCATTCACTTGCATTTTAAACGCTACGTATTTGACCCACATAAAAAGATGGTTCAGTCTTCTTGAAATTTGCTATCTCTGTGCTAAAGACACTGTGGATTGGATAGCTTTAGAGATAATTAAAGTCAGGATAAGTCTGAATGGCCGTGTCAGGGCATTTAGTATATTTTATGCAGATGGGGAAAAGGGGGTCTCAAGTATAGTGATTATACAATGTTGAAGATGTGAAAGGGCGACTGGCTGCTCTTCATTAAAGTCTTTGTTCTGTGCAAGCTTTTTTATTTTTTTACAATGTTACCTTATTCATCTCGATCAGAGTCACCTTAAACACAGTAAAAGAGTTAGGTTACTGTGATGACTTTTTATATTATTTTAAGTGTAAATTGTTCAGACTGCAGTTATGTGATTTAAGCTGTTTCACTTGTTTTCACTGAAAATGTTAAATAGTGCAGAATTTTGTTTTGCCATGGAACATAACAAAAGAAGACAAACTATGTAATACCAACCTTGGTTAAAGATATCTTTTGTGTGATCATGACTATTAAAAAGTGTCCAAGCACAATGAAATTTAATTTTCACAGTTTTGTCATCCACGCACCACTCAAATCAAGGAAAAAGCGCTTTCCATAGACTTAACTTTGCGTCATACATATAGTGCTGGAAAATGTTCACATTTTACCTTGTGATGTCTGGACTGAGCTATTTTTAGTTGTCGAGCTGCAGCAGCACAAAATCCATTTGCTACATATGTGATCCGAGCTGTCTGCAAAGGAATTGTGCAAAGAACTGTAAGCTTTAACAGCCAATTTAATCAAATGACACTGTAAAAATATGGCAAAGTCATGATATAATATAATTATAATAACATCTTAACATTGCAGTGACTATACAATAAAATTAAACACATTTTTTTTTGTAGTGATTACATTAATTTCAAATGATTGATATACAGTCTATTCACAATGCTTTCATCAGACTTCATAGGTGACAAAACAAGTCTGTTATTAATCAGCTCATGGCACGGTATAAATATGCATATCTGTCTTGTGACAGAAGTGCTTTTGGGCGGTGCGGTGACTGTGCGGGACACACGGTATGTGGTGGATGATGTCAGCAAACTGTCCCTGTGAACAACTTTATCTCAGCAAGAATCTGTGGAAATTGGAGAGAGAGCGTGTGGGGGGAGGAAGGAGCAGGAACAAGAGGGGACACTGGAAGGATTGTTCCTCTGAGTGACAGTCCTTTTAGTCTTATCTCCTCTCGTTCCTCTTATAGAAAGCCAGACGGGGAGGGGGGATCTGTCGTTTTCTGCTCCTGCATCTCTCCAATTCCTCTTCTGTAGCCACCCACTCCTTCACTCTTCATCTTTGTTTTTATTGAAAACCTTCTCTTTCTTGTACTGTATTAGATTGTTCACACCCGCAATATATGTATTGCCAAGTTTTTCATCAAGTGGCACCACCCTATATACTCAAACTGTAGTGAGCACTCTAGAAAATACACGATCTTGTCCAATCAAAATGATACCTCATATCACTATAAACATGGAAGGAAAAACTGTATACAAAACCTAAGGCTGTCAAGAGTGGCAGTAGGCTATCACATTCTTGGATTTTTAACATTTCCCCCATAAGCATTATTATTTCAAACTAGAAAATGCTTTGTGTTTAAATACACCATGAAGCTAATCTGCGTTGTTGTAATAAAGATATTCCACATTTGGCTGCCTTTCCTTCAGTCTCGTTTAACACGCATGTTAATCCTGTTGTGGGCCTGAATGTGCGGGACTGTGAGAGTAGAGGCGAATCAGCCTCATCTTAGGTGAAGAGGTTTGGCTCGGGCTGTGTAATCTGCTTTAAAGGCTCTAGCTCTTTGTAGACAGAGAATGCCAATGTAGGACGGCAGCTGGGAGTCTGTTCTCACCTCAGCTCATTACTCTCCAAACACTATTTTTTTCAAGACAAACACCTGACACAGCGGAGTGATCCCCTTTCTGGGAATTTATAGAATAACGGGTGCTGGGATTTCCCATAAGACTTCTATAATATTCTCCTGTTGTTACTGAGATAAGACACAGGCTGGATGGCTTTCATTCAATACCACTGTCCCTTTTTCACTGCTGAGGTCAGCTAAGAGTTAAAAGGTCATCGTCTGAGCTCCTTAATGTTTATAGATGTGAGAACGCTCATCGACATGAAAGATAACAAGGAGAACGAAAGTGAAATGGGTAGAAGAAGGTGCTCATGGGGGCACTGAGGATTGGATAATTGACAAAAAAGAAGAGGGGCAAGAAAGGACTTCAAAGTAATTAGCAACCGTTTGACTGATAAATGGTGCAACATTAATTAACTGTTTAACCAGGGGGATATAGTTGGGATGCTGACGTGCTCCTCTTTTCACTAATAATATTCCTGTCCTAATGTAGACTGTTGTATTATCTCTATTATTGTCTCACAGTAATATTCATATACAGACTATATTACGCTCCGGATGTTATTATTGCTCTTTACCTAAAGCATTTCTCCCATACAATCACTGTCTGTTTCTTATTGTGACAGAAACTGGCCACTGCTATCGTGCAGCTCTGTTGTACTAATGAGCACTGTGCAGATAAAAATCAGCCTCACGCCTCTCAGCCCAAACTCTGAAAATATAATTAGCTGTGATTAAAATGGCCGCTGTTTAATTAATACCACCACAGGCCCCTTTCATGCAAGCAACTTCTCCATTTCCGCCTACTGCTTATCTCACATCCTCCAATCAGCTTTAGATGTCACATTAGTACTGATTTTGTTGCTGATGTAAATGTGTAAATGACAAATATAAATGGACACAAAGCAGGAATTGTGTTGGTAATTAAGACGGTCTTAAATTTAAAGTGATCATTTGCTAGTTCTTTTTACCATTTTTATTACAGCTAAACCTGAACCTACCACAACATTGGCTTTTATTTTGTAGATTTGAGGGTGTAGTGGCTCAGTGGTAGAGTGGTCATCTTTTAACCGGGAAAGTTGGCGGTTCAATTCCCACTCCTCCCACATTTCATACTGTCGTTGTGTCCTTGGGCAAGACACTGAACCCACCTTGCCTCCAGTGGTGTTCCAGCTGTAACATTAGAGGATAGAAGCTTAAAGTAAGTCGCTTTGGATAAAAATGTCTGCTAAATGACTAAATGTAAATGTAGATTAGTGGCGTAAATGACAAGACATTTTGAATCCATATTTTTAGACTAACTAATTTGCTGATTGCACCACAAAATTGTCGAAGCAACAAAACAAACCGTCACCTCTAGTCATTTGCATATCTATTTCCATCTCATTCACGTAACAGAAAAACAACAACATGCAAATCTGCTCTGGCACCTCAATAAAGCGACGTATTGATAAACTGTTTCCACATCCTTCACACACAACACAAGGCACTTGTGTTGTGTGTGGCAGACTGTTATCGGACGATGATGAGTAGAGGAACAGAGAAAGGAAGAAGCTGATAAACAAAGAATAACGATAATTACAACTGTAGGGATCAGAGATCAAATGTAGCATCACCTTGAAAAATGTCATGGTGTCTCTTAGCTTGGGCCTTTGAATTAGGATGCTTTCACTGTTTTACCTGGAGACTTTATTATTTCTAGTTTGCATGGTTTTACTTTGAGATATCCTGCATATGCTCTAAAATGTTCTTGTAATTATCTTAAAACAACAAATTGAAAGAAAAGCCCAAAGCTGTTCCTTTTCCAGCATTGTGTTACTGCTGAGGCGACCTATAAGGCTGCAGGGAGGACAGTCTCAAACTCGGGGCTCATTTTTAAGTAAAATAGATTTCTGGTAGTGTGTGATGTGAAGAGGCCATGCACAAAAGTAATTTCCACTTCTCTTAACCTTGTAAGTGATGTCAAAAAGATGTCAGGCTTCTTAGATTGTCATGCTTGTTTACAATCTAATGAAATGTCTTTCAGAGCCTCGAGGATTGTATGTTAAAGTTTACATAAGGCACCAAACAGGACACTTCTCTAATTTATTCCTTATGTGTCTCTTGCAGTCAAGTTTATAATTGTCCATTTTTATAAATATTGATTCAAATATACTACAGTACAGCTCTGCGACTACTGTGTCCTTTTGAAAAATAATACATTTTAATCTTTATTTACACACTTTACGTTACTAGATTTATTTGACCTATTTGTAGTTAAGAAATTAAACTATACCATAGAAGAAAGTATAAATAATGTATTGATTCAATACAGAGAGAAACTAAATGTTATCATGCAGAGTGATGCATCTTAAAAACACAATGAACATTCAAACAAGCAAACTTAGCTAATCCAAAAACAAATCTAAACCCCACAGAAAATGGTGACAGGCTATTGATAGATCTAGATAAAATATACTAACATATCCAACATGAGATAAACAAATGAGCAGATGTTGTCCCCTCACCTTTCTGCTGAGTGTCTAATGGCCCGGTGTGACTGTACACAGCTTGTTACAAGACAGTGCAAGTCTACTGGGACACTGGGGAACTAGGTCTGAAAGCAGCCACTGCCAATTCAGGGCTTTTAGAAGGGCAGAGTGAGTGACAGAGGTTTAGAGCACATCCGACACTGCAGCCTGTGGTGCTGCAGTTTATGTATGGATGCAGGCTCTCCAAAAACTGTGTTTATAAAAACAGTGGCCCACTGCCCATCAGATAGGCTCCACAGAGCCGGGACAACTCCTCTGGGGGAACTAAAAGATAGGAGGAGGGACAAAATATGAGAAAAAGTGACATAAAAAAGTAGGGGTTCATTTGATTCAAATGTGGACTGAAATCTCTAAATCAGTTTTCCTCCGTAAGCAACTCTTTCATGGTAAGTTTTTATGAGCCCTTTTCTCCCAAAATGTTGAGCCAAAACTTCAGAAAAGCTGAAAGTACTTTCACTAATCCTCTCCTGTCTATAATTTGATTTCTTTCCCCTTCTTTGCCCCTTCGGTTGTCTTCTTCCTTAATTAGTTCATATCCCTCTGCTTTGCCTGTTTTATGGTGTTGACATGCACGGCACAGCCCCAAATCAAATATATTTTGATACAGAGCTCTCACAAGCACAAGCTCTGTTACTCAGCCTGTTGTTTCAGCAGCTTGGCTCTTAGCTGCACCTCCCTTTGTTTAAAGTTGAAGATTCAAAGTGAAGAATCTACAAGCCATGCTTTTATGATTTAACGGCAATAATTACAATGTTATGTACCATATATGTATCTTTTCATATAAAGAGAAATGCTGATGAATTTTGATTATGAGTACATTTCCAATGTCCTTAATCGTGTGTCTCTTATCAAAGCAAAATGTTGGGAGCTGCAGCTTAAAAGTTTGCATTTCAAGTATTTGAATTGTTTAACAGAGCTTTCACTTGTTTCTCTAATAATCCCCAGAGGCAGCCCAGAGACTGTTTACTGTCTTTGATTTGTCCTACTGTGGCTCTTACTCCAAGCGTTAATTAACCTTCAAATAGAGAAATTATAGCAGGCACACATGAAGTACCCTTCTATCCTCGACACACACACTCAGGCAGCAACAATGAGAGAGTTTCTACTGCTTTTCATCTCAGATCTCCTGCTTTGCGTTGTCTGTTTTTCTCCCAACATGCAAGTCAACATTTCTTCACTCTTCGTCCCACTCGCTCCTTTTGTGCACCAAAGTCTACCTCAATCTGAGCTGGGATTCTTTGAACTTCTGTGGGCGCTGGAAATAACATGACAGGTTCAAAGACAGCAGATATCTGTTTTGCGCTATGAAGCAGTTGGTCTCCCTGGTTTTCTCTTTCGTTGTATATGTCATCATACAGTGTTTTGTTCACTTCTAACATCGCTGCTACAACAATGTATTGTTTTGATATAGGCTCTCATTAGCTGTTCAGTTTAATTAAAGGAAGAGCTCATTCATATGAAAATAGGGGCTGATAGTGATTATCTTCCTTAGCAACAATCGCTAAGCTTGCATAGCAACTTTTAATTAGAAACAAGTCTGATTGACAATGAAGGCACACTAGACACTCATGCATACATAGACAATGTAATAAATCACTCATAGACGAGGTCACGTCAAATCTCTCTATAGCTCCAGACAAATGTATATTCTCTTGCACCATGTCCCGTTTATTGTCTGCATTGTCTTGTCACTGCTCTGATAGGTTAATTCATGCAGTGTTTGCAATCCCTCAAAGATTCCCATCAGCCCCTTTTGCCCCTCGCATCCTTTCGGCTGCTGCGTCACTGCATTTTAATGTTTCAGGTGTGTGTACACAGAGCCACCCAGCGCTGCATAGACAACAAAGAGAAAAGCAGGACCCTGATCTGGAGATGCTCTTGCTGATAGTGCGGATTCAAAAGTTGTCCTGCTAAATCTGGAGCCAGTTTACTTTATGCCTCGGTGCTTTACAGCCTCACTTCAAAAGAGTGCAATTGTAAGAGAGCTAAAGGAGCAATACGCTTTAAAAGTGGAGAGTCTGATATAACCAGTCACATTGTTCCAATAAATAAATACACACATTTACCCAATGTAACAATGCTGGCTTATAAAAAACTGCTTAATATATGCTCAGTTGGAACATCTATACTAAAAGTGAATTTTACCATCTTTTTACTATTTTCATAAAATAAGTATTTTTGGAGCTTTAACAAATTCATCCAGACACATCAGAAATACAGTTTCTGCAAAAATGGCCTTTGCTGCTTTGTGTCTGGGCTCATAATTTGACCTGCTTTAACCCCATCATGTTTTACTCTCTGCTGAGTGAAAACAGTTAAAATCAGATTAGATTTAGTCTAGGCTTGTGCAGCTGTTTGGACAGTTGGGATATTTGTTTGCAAAAGTGGCTATTTGGGTATGATTTAGGATGGCACAGCTTTTTAGGTTTTTCTGACATTACCATTAAGTCCTGATCGACACAATACAAGCCCAGACCGGTCCTAACCTGATATAAATACATAGGTGAGGGTTGTGGTGAAGCTGTGGAGAAGAGGTGTTGCTTTATCAGCCAGCACAATGCCAGGATCGGTGCGTAGAGCCGGCTTTGATTTGTGATGTGGCCCAGATGGCAAGATGGTTATTCACCACCATGGAAAACCCAAGGCTGCTCCTTTAGACAGAGATAAGCCTTGAGAAACACCAAAACAGCCCACAGCAAGCAAATCTATTATGTCTCACAGCTACACAGAGATATGTAAAGAGAGGTCCCTTCCTGCACAAGTCAGCAACTATCACTTGATGGAAACATCTTGAAACAATAGAGACATCTTTTACATGTATAACAAAATAAAAGTACTTAAAGGGTTTTTCTGAATGAACACTACTCTGCTACAATCATGTATTTCTGATTTTTTTTCAGCAATGGTTGTGTTTCCTATAAACACTCTCATCTCGGACATTATCAGAGCAGTGAGAATGTAGAATTTACATTCTCCAATTGTACGGCTCTGAATCAGCTGAAGTACTTCATTAAGGGCACATAAATTCTGTCAAATCTGATGTAGGCACCAAACCTGTGTAGCAGTAATGTCCAAAAAAGCACAGACCAGTTGACCTAAACACATAGATGGAGTTTGAACTGCAACAATGCAATAATGCGCTATATTTAGGACATTGTCTTTCGGAACAGCAGTAAACAGACCACATGACGTGCCCAGTAGTAGAAAGTTAGGCTTCCCCACTCTAGGTTTAGCCATTTCTGCTTTGTGTATAAATACAAACGAAGTGTTGCACTTTAGCCATGTAGATTTTCATTCATTTGACAAGAGTGGTAATTTCCCTCAATTGTGCTGCCTGTGAAAGCACTTCAGGCGAGTTTTGTGTGAGACTGGCAGTGCACACATTAATGCTCTTGTTCGTAATTGCTAACACAGGAGACACATGTAGACGTTTACAATCAGTTTGCCATGCTTTGATCTATTGCTCTGGGCCTCACAGCTTTAAAAACAACTTTCTGTATCTTACCATATGCTTATTTTTGACAAATCTATGTGTAATATGGTGGCTTAATGACATAGCTCCACCTGATGATGTGGGCTTTGAACAACGACTGCAGAGATAAGACGGCCATTAGCCGAGCTGGATCATTTCACCTCCACTACACCATAAGACTGACTGCCAACACTTTATTAAACAAAGCGAGAAGATGTGCCGGCGCTGGGTTGAGTGTGGCTCAGAAGAGGTTTTAAATAAGCAGTAAATGTTAGATGTGCCTGACATCTTCAGTATCCATTACTGCAGCGAGCCTGTGGAGGACAGAGAAGCCAAAAGAGCGAGTGAAACAGGGAGATCAATAGAGACAGAATGGAGGATTGATTCAGAGTCTTAGATCCCTGAGATTAGTAGCTCGATTAGAGACAAATATGGATGCTTATTCATGTGCCCTGAGCAGTGACAGCCTCAACTAAGCGGTCATAGTAATTACATTCAAACCCCAAGATCCCACTGGTGTTGAAGATTTGAACATGAATGCCGCACTGGTTTTCTGAGAGTCTTATTGGACAAAGACTGTTCCGAGGGCCCTGTTTCTGACACGGCCCCTGCTCTCTGTCATTCTGTTGATTAAGCTGGCCGCGTTACTGCTTTTATACTGCTTTTACAGCAGCATTGTGATCTTATCTCTGTTTGTAGCGAAATGAGTTTCCAGAAGATCTTTGGTGCTCAAAGCAGCTGACCTGAACAATAGTGTTAAAAATAGGACTTATAAACATGTTGGAAAATGCACTGTGTTTCAAGGTAAGGAGGCTGAAATGAATCTTAATTTAAATTTTCAATGTTTGTCACCTTTATCTGATTTATTCGTTTTTAGAGAGTCTGTGAAGTCTACTTCTGTTGTCCACAATGAAAATATATATTTTAGTAAATAACACTTACAGCAAGAATTAGCACGAGGAAACCCCTTTTCAGTGTTTACAAAGCTCTTTTGCGAACAGCCAATTTAAATGACATGAATAAATATGGAGGCTTAATTATTTTTCCTGCTTTGAGCTATTATTCTCTTCTGTGCAAGAGTGAGGGAAAAGATGAGAGAGGAAATATATGATCCCTAGAAGAGAAACGCAGACGTCTTTGCTCACAAATGTCTTTCACTCATTGTGCATGTCTTCAGGGGTGACGTTATTTGCATGCTATTAACTCAATTAACCTCATTCTGGGGCATTAAAAAGTCAATTTTGCGTCAATCCAACGCACATGTAAATTAGCAGCAGTGTTAATCAGAGTTGTTGAAAACCGCAGCCTGTCAGTCTGGCCTGGTTCAGCCCCACACATGGTGTTCTTGGCCGAGTGTAATTCAATCAATTCACACTAAACCCCCCCTTTCCCTCACTTTTCCTGCTGAACTCGCCAGGTCATGTTTGAGGCTCTTGAGTTTGATTGAGGCCTCCCTCTCGTGTCTGGGCCCAGGTCGCATTGGGGCTGAACTTTCCTGGGCTGTTAAACAATTACACTTCTTCTCATCTGACTTTCTCCTCCGTCTGTCTGTCCAACTCTATTCTTTTCTCTCTCTCTCTCTCTCTATCCCTCGCTTTTACACTGTCGCTTTTTTTTCCCATCCTGGGGCACTATGTAGCCTTTTATTTATTTATGTATCAGGAGACGGAAATGGACTCCCACCCAGGGAAGAGGGGTGAAAGCAGGGTGACTGGTGAGTACGTCTGTACATGTATGTGGCAAATACAGTGTTTAAAATGTTGTGTGGTTATTAAGTCAAGTTAAGTTATTAAATCACTTGCTTGTCTGTTTTTAAAGACAGCTTTGATGTGGTGATGCTCATGTGTCAAAAACAATCCCATGCCACTGGATGCAGTACATGTGCATTTAAACATCACCTGAACTTTGTCCTTAAGTTGTTGCCCGCTGCTCTCATTATTTCTGAATTCAGTTTTGATTCACACGCATAGTATATACTTGCTTTGATGTGAGAGCATTTTCCATTGAAGATTTGCTTTTCTACATTTTTTTACTGAGCTCTACTTTGGCTGCATTTAAAGCAACCCAGATGTAGTCGTCATATGGCAAAGTTTGCTTTTAGCAGGGGTGACTTGCTGGGCAGTACACGCCTGCATGAAAACCATAGCCTTAAACTCCAAAAACTTAAAACTAAAATGGAAAATGACACAAAAAGCAGTGAGCCTGCCATTAGATGAGAAGTTGAGATTGTGTGGTGCACTTCCCAGCTTCTTCCTGTACATGACCTTTGAGTGACTTATGGGAGAACCGTTTGAAGGCGGACTGGTGCTTGTGGCCTGAGATGGAGGACTGAGCTCAGTGCCAGCACTGTTGCTCCCAGAGCGTGTTATCGCCCTCATCACTGCAGCGAGCTGTTGTAATTGCAGCCTGTGATCTCTTTCTGACCACGCTTTCATTTGGCTCGAAGCAGATTTCAAAAGGTCTTTCAAATGTTCCCCTCCGCCCTGTTGTCACCCTTCAACCATTTGACTTTACTTACAGCTCTTATTATGTGGGATTTATTGTAAACGGCACACACAATGAATCAGGCTTGATAATGTTTAATTTTTGTCGTATTCAGTCCTTTTTTCTGTCAGCTGTGTGAAAGGTTTGGCTAAAGGACTTACAGGAGCTATTTGAAATACTATATTGTGGTCTGATGGCTTCCCAGAGAAAACTCTGCTTTAGTGTTTCTGTGCCACAGGTCGGAGGCAATTAAGAGATATGCCACAAAGACATATTCAAAGTCTGCACTGTTGCTCTAATGCCTCCTAAAGGGTTTAGTAAAAGGTTGCTTTGTGTCAGAGTGTGAATTATTTGCATGTGGTTTGCATAGGAGGCTCCTCACCTGTAGCCCAGGTCTGTTGTGTTATCGCTATGTTTTCCTCTGATTGGCTCTTATCAGCCTCCAGAGCTCTGATTGGCCTTTTATCTGTTAAGCGGGCACTGATTGGGAGCTCATAACTGCTCACTGCAATGAAGAGGCTGATAACGCGCGTCACGTTCAGCCACAACACACTGATAAGACTTTGCTGTTCACGCTGGCCCTGGTTTCATCAACCTCGCATGGGCTGCATCAATCCACAACACACACACAGAGACACACACACAGAGACACACACACATACTATTCTATTTTTCACTGTGCGGTATCAGTACAGTCTCCAAAAAAACAAAAAGTATTTTTAAGTTATTTTGTTTTTAATTTTAAAAATATTGTGTACAATTTATGTTCAGTCTAAGAGATTTTTAGATTAAAATTAATATGGTGTTTTTAAACTATGTAACACTATTGCAACAACAATTTAGCACTATTGCACTATTTTCTTTAGAAATTCACACATGTAATGCAACTCATCACCAACAACTGAACCACAACCTACATTTATGCACTTAACAGAGGCAAAAAAAGCAAATATACATGGCCTAAATAAGTGTGTCATGTCTGTAAAAAGAGAAACAAATATCTGATAACCCAATGTATATTTTGTTCTAAAAATTTTTAGGAATATATTAAAACAGTCTCAACAGGGATCTTCCTCAACCCACTGCTGTATTCACTGTAGCCGTTTGAAGCCACAATGCATTAAATTGCACAGGACTACAGCTTATATCTCATACTTCCCCATATGTACCAAAAGATCCCTTTTACACTGTATGCAGCCGTATCATAAGTAACTATTATAACTATCTAAAATACCCATAAAGTTTTGTATTTTGCCATGAACTCTCCTTTGTCCTCTCCTGCCTCAACAGTCCAGACTTTTTGGTTTAATGTTTTTTATCAAACACAGTCAGGCCTCAATCATCATTTTTAATGAGATGACGACTCTAGAGGAATCCCTTTTTCCAACTGCGACCTTCAAAGACCCTTAAAGGAACATCTGAGGCTCTTTATCGGACAAAGTTTCTCCTTCATTTGAATAATTCTCAAAACGGGCCAGAGGGAGATATGCGAAGTCTTCCAAAATATCGGGGAAGACACACTATGATAGTGATTAGTTTTTAGGGATCTCTATCGTTGTTTTTATTCACTCACACTTAAAGTTGACTGTACATGGTTGGCCTCAGACACATAAACAGAGACACACTTCAGAGGTAAGAAGAGGATCATGGGGTGTCAAAGGCCTGGGAACCTTGAAAAATGCCTGTATCTCATTACATAGGAGTGTGATAGCCATCAGAGTCAGAATAATATTTAGCACATGCTGCTTGCTAATGAAGCGCTAATGTCCATTGACTGGAAATGAGAACCAGAGAGGCCTTTATTCGGCTAATATCCTCTACATCTTCACTGCTCTCTCTGCTGCTCATATTTGATCGGATTGATTAAAAAAAATGTAGTTATTGAAACAACTTCATTTTTAGAAATATTAGGAGTTTATGAGCCACACGTAAAAATGATGCACCACATACATTAAAATATAAGACATGTTGTGAAAAGTTTTTTTTGTGGAAAATGGGTATTGTTGAAAAAGAAAGTTTAAATGTTCAGCTGTGTTATGCTAGACTTTATTAAGGAACAGGTTAATGCTGGTAATGCTGGATGTAATTGCCTTTACTTAGGATGTAGCATGTGCTACCAAATCTCTTCACAATGGGACATTTTGCATATCACTTATCATGACAATACATTGTGTTAGCGTCGGAACAAAGCTAATTAATTAGCACTGTCAGATGCTACAGCGTTTATAACAATACATGTATGAGTGCATTAATGTTCATCCTTTAAAATAAGAAAATAAAAATAAACATATGGACATAAGAAATAAATGGATGACTATGTATTATAAACTGACCTCATTCCAATGGGACTTATCAAAAAGGGAAGTGGAAATGGACTTAACCCAAAACAGAGGAGACGTTTGGGCAATGGATGGTATAATTGAACTGAACCAAATAAACTATTGTGTGTAATATATATAAACCAAATAATATATATATATATATATATATATATATATATATATATATATATATATATATATATATATATATATATATATATATATATATATATATATATATATATATATATATATATATATATATATATATATATATATATAGTAATTACACTATTACAATAGGGACTGCTTACACATGAGCAACCTTATTATTAACAACTTACCAATTTCTAATATTGTTTGTATTTGACATTAATCCAATTTGTGCTGCCAGTGATCAATTGGTTGAGAAAGGGTTGATGTTTTAAGTGGAGCAGGGTTGATTTGTCCATTGCAAACTAAGAAATACTTTAAAATAAACAACAGATCTCTGATAACGCATTATTGTCAGACAATTTTAATGCAAAAGTGTCTTTTGTATATGTTACAGGCATATTAGCTACAAGAATTCAGCTGCAGGCCTGGTCTCTAACATTTTACTGCAGTGTTCGAGGAGTTGGGTTACAGCAAAAGACCCAGAGAGAGGGCTCATTAGTCCAAAGCTATAAATGTACCCTTAAGTGTATTTAAAGTGCAAATCAGCTGTCTGTCGTGGAGATAACTAAAGGCATACTTGTCTACATTACTTCGAATTAAAAGCACATAAAACAACCATTAACTACTGCTTAGAAGATTGTTGGACCACACTCATTGCTCTGAGGTTGGATTAAGTTTATAGTCGAAAAAATGTGGTTTTACAGCTCCACAATAAAACAGTCCTTTTTGTTTAGTTGGCGCATAATCTTCCTGCTTTATTGCTCCTGATTTGGGTTAATGGTCGTAACGCAGGCAAAGGCATGGATCCTTTTTCACTGCTGTGTGTCTCTGAACAAGGTAGGAGAAGGATAATGTGTTTTTTTCTAGTGCAGCACACACAGGACAGCCAAGGAACCACCTGCTCCTAAAATGAACATTGTACCCTTGCACTAAGGTTTGTAAAACACAGTATGTGCTGCAGTTCTATCATCATTAATAAACCTGTCTAAGGCTATGTTCACACACTAACCTCAATAGTTCCATGGATCCATGTTTTTTGTTTTGTTTTTTCAGGACTGGAAAAGCAGATATAATCTCAGACAGAAATTAGATTCAGTATTGTAGTGTGCACACAGCATAAGTGTTGCAGTGTACCAATAAATGTTAAAACTGTGGCTTTTTAGTTCTCCCACTGTTGTCTTTCACTCCTTGTACATCAATGGAGGGATTGATCTGCAGTCACTAAAGGCCATATGCAAATCATCAGAGTTAAAGAGAGAGCACTGAACTGGCCTTATTTGGTTAATGCCATTAAGTCGGTCTGTGCCTGTCTTTTAACCCACGTGTGCACACACAAAACACCTGCACAAAAGAGAAAAAAGTCATTGTTTCAACTTTCACCCGTGGCCCTGCTTTTTTTTCCTGTGCTCTCTTCGTTGTCGAGATGATTTACATGCCTCTTTCTAGCTCTTTTATGCCAAGACTGTCCTCCTCCCCACTCCCCTCCCTCGCCTCGCTACGCTCTATCACTGCACAAACACAGCTGACAGGAGGTGGAGGCACAGTCGCGTGCCGTCCAACAAATCCTCCCAATCCACCAGCCAGCAGGCCACGAGTGGGCCATTGTGTGTGTTTGACACTGTCCTTAGCTCCAGAGTATGTGCATCCAAGCGTTTTACGATCATGTAACTAGCCTCTATTTAAAATGTATTGATCAGTGCTTTTATAGATTGACTACTGCTCATATTGGACATCAGATGGGAGTTTAGTTAGCTTTGTTTGATTCATTACTCACTGTCTGATCAGTTTGTCAGTACCCATTAGTCAATATGTCTGTCTATTGTGTCCATTGTCAAATAAATCTATCTTTAATTTGGTTTTATTGGTTAAAATGCTGTCTCGCAAACTTCAAGGTCCTCTTAGGCAGCGTTGCCAAAGTATGCTACATATTCAGGAAGCAGTAAATGTACCCTCTTCTGTTAAATAATTCAGCAAAAATATTTTTTATGCCTGACCTTTGCCCTTGCAGTGCAGAGAGAGCGTCTGCTTTTTGTCTTGGCTGTAGTTAGGACACTATAAACCCATAATTATGCACTATTGTCATGTAAAAGCACACTGCTGGTTGTCTATTGTCTATGATACAATACAAATAGCTTGTACTGTTTTATAAGTGTGTTTGTGATTTTATGTTTCTGCTTTGTTCATATTAATGCTGTGTCTTCTATGTTTACATCTATTTATTCAGCTAAATTGATATATATATATATATATATATATATATATATATATATATATATATATATATATATATATATATATATATATATATATATATATAGTGTTAATGTTCATATTATTTCTTGCATGTGGTGATATGGTCAGTGATGGATGTGTTTGCAGTGTGGCATTTTTACCAGGCCTTTTTAACAGGCTCTGCAGCTGCCTCTTGCTCCATGGCACCATGGGTTAAACACATGCTGTAGCCCTCCAGCTCACTCAGTCCAGGGGGCAGTAAAGTGGTTATCTTTCTCTTTCAGATCCTAATCTCTCAGCAGCTCCTGCCTGTTGCCAGGTTACCCCAGGGGCGTCAATCTCCATTTAAATCCCTGCTGTACCCCTCCCACCCTTCAGCATCGGTCTTGTACCTCCAATGCCATCTCCCTCTCCTCACCCCCAGACCTCAATGCAACAGTGGCATCACTTTGAATTCACACAGAGCTGCAGGAAACAGAAATCAGCTGTTTAGTTTTATGATGCTTGGTTCAACAGTAAGCTTTAGTGCATGCAACGGTTTTACTAATAGGCTGTAGATGTATGTCTCGGAGAATATTTTCTGTTTCTTCTCTCTTTCCAACCCTTGCCTAGTGAATGGAGGTCTTCTGTGTACATTGCATGGCATGTCTTGGATGTTGACCTTATGCCCAGGAGGTCATGGGGGGAGCAGGACAGATGACAGAAACCTCATAATTGTAGTGCAAACACAAAGGCTTCCAACTGAGAGGCCACTCTAAAACTTTTTCTTTTCTGCCAGATGAAGTGTTGAGAAGCTAAATGCATTCCCTGAACTCCAACATAGATTCCAAGAGTATATATGTTGTGTTAAAAGCAAGAGGCAAATAAAGTTGTACTGTTTCAACAAAAAAGAAAGCTATAAGTAAAGTCATAATTTTATTGTGATGTATGTTGCCAAAGTAATATTTTGAAGTTTAACTAGAAATTTCATCAAATCTTTCTTGGAGCAACAACTCGACAACAACAAAGAAGATTCCTCTGAGCAGACTCAGGCTCAAGGAAAGTGGTCGTCTGTGGTTAGTGAACAGAGGAAAGACAAAGAGAGATGATTTCATGAACTTGACTGGAAGAAATTTTTTAATTCATTTGAATACAATTGCTACTGTGACTGATTTAGTATTATTTGGTAATGAAGGGTGCTGGTGTCCTTTCGACTCCCTGCGGTCCCTGTGTCACTCAGTGTGTGTCGTGTGACAGGGCAGGGGGCTGGCGTGCGGCAGGCACAGATCCGCACCTGGCTGACTGATACGGCTCTGTTTGAAGTCTTCACCAGGAGAATGAGTTTCATTCACGAGCGCTGTGCCCTCCACACTCCCGGCTCGCTCTGTTAACAGATGAAACGCTACACTGCTCCCAGCTCCGAGTGCTATGGAGTTGAGGCGGACAGACGGCAATATGAGCGACAGCAGCCTGGGGATATTCTCCACCTGTGTGAAGCTGCTGCCTGCTGCCTGACTATTGTGGCTGTTTCCTCTTCTTGTCATTTGAATACAGAGCAAAACAAAATACAGAGTAAAAGTACGGCTATCTAACTTTGACTACTCACTGTCATTGTCAAAAGGCTTAAAAAACACAAACTTGTTGCAACTTTTGTATTTACCATACTGCTCTATAAAAGATGCTTATGTCTTACTGGGAATTAATGATTATTAGTCAACTCAAATCTGGAAAGAAGTCTTTTGTATTGTGCACATGAGAGTAGCACTTTCTATCAGAGAGATCTGGTGTTGACAGCCAGACCCAGGGCCGGTTCCTGGCCCTCTCACCACGCTTTGTCTGTGGGGCTGCAGGAATGTGGGCTCAAACAGGTGGAGGGCTCTTCCTACGGGACAGACACCGGACAAATACCCCTCTTTTACCTCTTTCTCGAACTTGTCTCACCCTTAATGTGTCCTCTGCTCCTTAATCTATGACTAAAGAATGAATGTCAGGAAACTGAGCAAACAGGAGCGAAGCAGCGAGAGTCAAAAGTTTTCTGTTTCAGACTATTGACATTTGAGAAATTTGTCTTGGACAAAAAGGCAGTACTGCAGCACTACATAAAACATAGTCACACACAGATGATAAATACATAAACAACAATAAGAACATTTTTAAAAACAGCATGGACAATGTCACCTCCTGATGTGCCATGACCATCAATAAGTCTCCGGGACAGCCATACATGAAATCACAGTTATCTTCTCGAGTGCCCTTTATGTTTACGCCCCCCCCCCCAACCTCTCGTTAGTGAGCTTTATTGAGAGAGGGATGAACGAGTTTTTAAGTGGATTGTGTTTGCAGAGTGGAACCCTGTACCTCCTCCCTGAATTCTTTAAAACATATTCTACTCAACAGCATAACTGCGTCAATACATAAACTAGTTGTTAAAGTTATATTTTAAACAACCTTACGGTGCATTTGTGTCTGCTCTTAGTCAGAATTATAAAAAATAATATTGTATTCAAATCAAAGAATTAACTTAATAATAAGAGATATCAACAATTTTGAGTTCTGAGTTAACATTCACAACAAAAGAGCTTTTGTAATTTGTTTTTAAAACTTATAACATAAAGACAGACACAAAGGTTTAAAAAGTGAAGCTGCTTTCGAAGAGGTGTAATTTTAAGTTAATATTTTACCACTTTACCTGATAAGATGTGTATTGTGTTTTGATTAAACTGGTAGACCCCTCTACAGGGGACCTGAATGGAAAAGCTTACACTTTGTGAGTCCCTCGTCCTGTTTCCAGATTCTAGATTCTTATCGTCTTTAGCTTATTGCTTCCTGTGGAGACCTGGACCCCATGTTCCCACATACAATGTACAACCAAATTATTTCACTCTTTATGCAAAAAAATGCTTGTAATTGACCATCACACTTTAACTCAGTTAACAAAACATATCTCATTGTAATAGCATAATGTAAATTATATATTTCCACTTCACATAAAAATAGTTATAATCCATTTTCACTTGCTTAACGTAAATGTTTTTAGTGTCTGTCCTCCTCCCACCGCTCAAAGACATGCTCCTGGGATTAGATCGGTTTGTGACTCTGAAATGCCAATAATGATCAATGTCTGTGTGTTTCCAGGTGTTAGCCCTGCAAATAACTAGCAGTTGTGTACTGAGACAGCCATGAGCTATACGCTGTAAAACATAAATACATTCATCAGTACTTTGTATAAACATCCCCGTTTAATAGAAATTAAAAGTAGCAGATATGAACACAACACATACTAAATTACAAATACTTAACTGAATGGTGAACCTCTAACTTGACAAAATAACTTATAATCTGCACTAATTATCTTTGCACTGACAGAAATAATTGTAAAATTTTGGTTTCATTATAAATGCTGTCATCCTTCTTTCCCTTTTTAAAGTTGTCAGCCTCGGCTGTCATTATTGGCTCCCTGCTGTGTAACCGGAGCCCAAAGACTCCATGACACTCACCTTTATAAGCTGCCCTTCAAGACTTCTGTGTCCTCTGATTAGATTTGACTCCTCAAATTCAATCTCCATCTGAAACAAACACCCTTTTATACACTTTTACACACACAAACACACACACACACACACACAAACACACACAAAATGGACATCCAAAACCTAGTTGATTGTTTACACTGTGACCCTTATTCTCAGTGAAAGCTGCTAATAGGAGCAAATTACTCACAACAACTTGGAAATATCAAGTGCCTGACTGCTTGGCTGTAATGGAGTTAACTGTTGACCAATCCAATTATGGGCCTGCGAGGGGTCTGTGGAACCTGGGGAGGGACCGGTGGGTACAAAGTGTGGCCCTCAGGGAACAGCGGAGTGGACGTACCTGGATCCCTGACCACTAACTGTAACTTGATGTCTGTAATTGGATTTGGAGTGGACTGTGGGGTAGAGTTGCCACAGCCGTCTGACTAGAGCAGGCAATGTGATCTGATCAGTCTTTATTAGAAAACATAAAACAGCTCTAATTCCTACTAAAATTGGTGCTCTTTGTGTCTCTTGAGCTGTCGGAGCATCCACCTAAATCTCCCCAAAGAACTTTCCAAACAGCACTAAGTGAACGGATGGTTTATTTCCACAAGAAGCCATAAGTGAGTGGTTGAGCCAAAAGTCTTTGAATGATTGAAGGTTTTATTGAGTACTTTTAAGGTTAAGGACATGTAACACCCTTTCCGAGACAGTGGCGTGGAGCAAGGCTTGTTTGTTTTTGTTCTGCTTTGTGAGAGACATTAGGCTGGTAGTGACCCGGGAGGTCAGTCTAAACACAGCTCTCAGCTCTCTGGGTCAACTTTGTTTGACGTCTGGAAATGTTGGAGCAGTAACTCAAACCAGGCCTGTTAATCAAAGCTAATGCACGTTTGATGCAGCTGTATTTCTCCCTGTATCTCCACTTCATTTAACCTCCATTACCTCGGCTCTGCTTCCTCATTCCACATCGCTGTCCTCCCTCCTCTGGCTCCATGCTCTGCTCTGCTCCATTACTAGAAGCAGCCGTCTTGCCACCAAAGCCCCCTCACCCGCTCCCCTCAGGCTGCCCAAACCTCATTTACACAGATATGTTTAGCCAGCACAGGAAGCAACCCATGCCCTTAACAAAATTACAGTCCAGTCAACGAATGAGCCGCGGGGCTGGTCTGCAGGGACCAATCATAGCAAACCCTGCTTCTACCATTTCCTCTTTGAAAGCAGGGGAAGGGTAGTTTGACTAATTTTTTAATATTCCCCTTTTTACTGTGAGACAGCTTCCAAAGCTCACCTCTCACTCTGTGAACTAATGTACTCCATTACAGCTTTAATACGCACTCCATAGCGCTGAACGATGTGAGTGATAAGGACAGTAATGATGATGATGTAAATGCACTGAGAGCTGCGTTAACAGAGCCAGAGTGCACTGATCAGTATCAGAGCGGCGCCTCAGTAATTTGGCTCTGAAGTTCACTCTATTAATGGGATCCTGCTTTTCCCCCTTTCTTTTTCTAATTCTCTCTGCATTCCTCTTTGTGTCTGTTGAAGGTCCAGCCGCAGTCTTTCAAAGATTGCACTGTTTAGACTGCACTCAAAATCTATATTGTATTATAACTATAGTGTATATTTAAAGTGCTATAGGCCTAATAGTCAATATTCAAATTGAAAACCAGATACTACCGCAGATACACAAATAAGTTTTTTCACCACCACAGTGTTTTTCATTCTTAAGTAAACTTTATTTGATAAGTTTAGATTTTTTTTACAATATTTTGTGTTTATTATTTAAAATATAGACTTGACGAGTAATGGCTTACATGTAACAGGATTATGTAACCAGGGTACAAAAATAAGGTAATTGTCTCCCATTACAGTTACAGTAAGCTAAGGCAGGGATTCTTGCAGGAGTATGTTTTAATGTGAGACAAATCACTTTCCTTGTTAGCAGCCACTACCCAACATGTCCAGGGTCGAACCTGGACCTTCTTGCTGTGATGCGACAGTGCTATATAAGAACTATACCTTTTATTTACCAGTTATCTAACAGTTATGCCCAAATATTATACACTGTTTGGTTCATATTAAAGGTACATTACGGAAGTTTGAATGGTTCAAATACCTTATAACCTAATTTTCTAACCCATACAGGCCTCAGCAACAGCCTGATGTACAGAATGAGCTAAATCTAAATCTGCCGTGACAAAGTTGAAAATAAATCCTGTGAGCACAGGAAACAGACAGGCCTCCATCGCACTCGAAAATCTGGATCTTCCATAATGCACTTTTAAATATACGGTCTACTCTTAGTAAACCTATAAAATATGTGTGTAGAACAGGAAGTCAATTGAAGTAAAATAAACTGATCAAAAGTATTCAGGTTACACAATTGGTACTTGTAGTATGTTCTGATACTTGGATTACACCCTAAAAAACACCGTCTAACATGGAATTATTAATAGAAAACATTTACATGTTATTATATTAGTATTAAAATGTAGCACTTTTGTTTAGTTTCAATAATCAAATAACTCTAATTAATTCTTTAATCAAGTCACCTAGTGTATTACTGTAGTAAAAATAAAAGCCCTACTTAATAATACAGACCTTTTAAGAAGGTTTATTTTTTGGCACCTATTAAACCCCCTAAAAATTAGTGGAGAAACACCTTTTATCCTTTACAAAGCTTTCCCCCTCCTCCTTATTGTTGCTTCATGTTTATCATATCCCATTAATATAGTATGTCTCCCTGTGATGCAAGTATAATATTTCACTGTCGTCTGGGGTCCTCTGGAGGAGGGCCACTTAAGCACCCCCCCCCCCCAGCGGCCCTAAATCTGTTTCTGTATGCATGTGGGGGCTGTGGAGGGCATCCATGTGAGATATCAGTCTGTGCCTCGTTCCGATCACTTCTGTGCCGGTAATTAACTTCTTCATTGCTCTGCACCCAGCCCGTCTCTCTGCCTCTTATCGCAGCTCCTTTCACACTGTTAAAACTATCAGTGCCCCCTGTCTAATTCCTCTGGCTGAAGCTGGGGAATAGGTAGAAACTAATCCAGATTCTCGCTGTCCTGTCAGTCTACACAACTGCGTTGAATGAAGCACTCTATACCTGTTTTGTCCCCGTTTTAAAAGAGCTTTTACAAGATTCGTCTTTCAGTGTGAATGGCGATTCATGGCAGAGATTGGATTAATTATACATGTTATCCTGATGGGTGAAAGAGAGGCCTGATCCTGATTAGGACTATACCACATACACACACTGAAGGGTTAAGGTGAGCACAGACGGGCTAAAGATTTGACTTTTGAAAGCTGGCGGGGATTAATAGGAGATTGTAATTGCTTTTCCTCTTTCTCAGTTCATTTATATTGACAACTTGTTACTCTCGTGTCACATCGTGGCGAGCAAAGAGGTCAGAGCGCTGAATAGAGCCACACAGACGTTTGACAAAGACGGGGCATGAACAAGAGGAAGTAAAAGAGGAGAAGAAGCTTTTATTTCTCCTATAATGAAGGGGATTTTTAAGCTTTTATTTCTCAAGTCTGATCTAAATCACCTACCTCAAATATTAAAGGTAAATACAAAAGTACAGATAATTACCACAGGCGGATATCAAATAAAAATGGGACATATACATATTTTGTTATTGTCTACCTTTTTGGCTCCGTCTACTATTTGTATCCTTCTGTAATCGGCCGTGACTCGTGTGTGGCAGCGCTCTCTTAGAGCTAGGGGTCAAGTGTTAAGTGTTGTGTGTGCACTAAGGATTTGTTCCCGATTGTGTGCGGTTAACCAAGACGAGCTGAGCAGCTTTGAATGAGCAGAAATAATACAATATATTGTTATGTTTGCTCTGAGCTTCTGGCTGGGGAATGTAAAACAATTTACTGATTAGGGTGATGAGGAGCATAGTGTAAAATGGCTTTGATATTTCACTACACAATTTCAATATGCATTACTGCAATGCTATAATCATCAAGATGTAAATGCCCCCAACAATGCACAAACCTCTATCAAGTTTTGTGAAGGGATTAGTGAATGCAGCAAACATGTCTGTTGTATGTAATTCCAGTAGCTCTATGTCTGTTTTTCACCAAACAGCACTAAGAGAATGTGAAACTAAGGTGGATGTGAGGAGGTGGAGGCGAGGAAGCAGCTGTGATATTGAAAGTGAGGTGTGCAGTCTTGCTTTTGAGACATTGCAAACTTATTGAACTGCAGCATTTATTTTCTGTATTGCTGTTGTAACCTGAATTAACAAACAATTAATCAGGCCGAGACATTCCTGGGTCAATCTTTGATTAATAATGAAATTGCACAGGAATAATTGGACTCATTTTGTAGAGCGGGAGGTGTCTGGTGGGTGTTCAGGAGCTCCTCAGATCTTTTAACCGCAGCTCATCAGTGGAGCTCTGTTTACCACAAAACACAGGTCTCCTGTTTCAGCTCCAGCATTGTGCACAGGTATCTACTTAAGCACTTTACAAACAATCACTGATAGTTTCAAATTAAATGATTTTTGTCATAAAATCTGCCGTCACAGCTTTGGCACATACTAGATGGTGTAAATTTCTAAATTGAGGCCTCTTTCCTTTTTGCTCTGCTATTGTATCATGTTGCCAAGACAAAGCAGTGCAGAGCCCTCCTCCTTTTACACCTCTGTCTAAAGCTAAGGACAAAGACCTGATTCACACACCCTCTATACACATCTTTGCTCTTTGAGCGTTTACTGTTTAGAACGCTACACCCAGCAGCATGGCCAGGTTCGAACTCAGGCCTCCATTGATCGAGTGAAAGTTACCTTTAAACAATAGATGACATGGACATCAGGTCTTAGTGAATGTAAGTATGTCAGATTAAGAAGTATTACAGTGACGCACCACATGTATTAGGAAATTAGGAAAAGTGTACGGGTCACCAGATAATGCTTGTTGTTACAAACAGCCTGCATCACTATTTCTCCGTAAAATTTGTATTCACCATAGTAACATTGCACCTATGGACAGATTAAAAAGTACTGATTACTATGTTTCTACTAAGGATCTCTGTGATGCTTAATAGCACACATGATTGCACCTAATTCATAACCAGTAAAAAGTGTTAAATCAATGGTTCAGTACTTTTCATTAACATTTTAAAATACAAAATAACACATCCATCATGCATACTATCTAAATCTTACCATTACACTCAAAGACACAAGACATTCTTGAGCCCATTAAAAAACAAAACACTTAAAATTATTTTTAATCTAAACTGGACGAGACCACCCCCCTTGTGTCTAGACTTTTTACACACAAACACAGAACAGTCAGTACCAGTAACCCTGGTGGCTGAGGAAACTTGGATTTTTGATGTCTATTGTCATCCATCTTTTTTAAATCACTCAATCTATCATAAGTTTATCATCTATTAAAAATATAATATACTGTAGCTGAAATTGATTTTATTACACTTTTGCTGAAATAAGTGTGTAGAATATTGTCCCTGTGCCACATTGTCCCCACGTGTACTGAGCCAGCAGCCCAGTCTAAGATTACCCACTATAGCCGAGCAGCTTTGTTGGCATGACAAAGAACAGAGCGAGCACTCAAATAACAAACTACACGGTTGCAAAAAACAACCATCACCCCATATGCAAGCACAAAGCCAACCAGTCATGTAATGCGTCCAATATATCGCCTTCTTTGTTATGGGTTTGCTGTGTAGCCTTTTTTTAATTTGTTCTTCTATAACTCCGCTGCCTTACCCATCTTTCCTCTTCTTTTAGGTTGACCATCATCCCGCTCCTCCGTTCACTGATAGAAGTTAGTTTGCAGATATAATGTAACGCAGAGGTAACACTTTTAATGTTTAGTCTTTGGGTAAAACATTTTTCATTTAAAGACTCTAATTTCACTGCTGCATACATCACTCATTCATTGTGTGACAGATGCTACCAAGTGTTGTTACAAAGCACTCCCAAGGGAAAAGACTGATGAGATTGCAGCACTAAGCAGGTAACAGTTTGTAGAGGGTCAGTCCCATCAAACATCCAGAACATCTAACTTAAACTTTTCAACCTATGCAAACACTTGTTAAAGGTAATGGGTGAAATAAAGGGCTACAGTGCCCAAAAAAAATTTAATAAAAGGACACTGATTTTGTGTTAAAGTGCACTGGTGTGTGGGTCGCCCTCTGTGCCTCTGAGTTACTTTAATTGGACGTAACTGAATTAGGAAGGACGTATGGAGAGGAAAATCTACAGGAAATAATGGTGTTAGTACCTGCAGAGTGAGCGCCAGTGATGCATCGCCAATCCAAATCCGTCAATTCAAATCCATTCGGCCCTGATTGACTAGTGATAAAGACTTTTAAATAAATTGTGATTATCAGACATTTTGTGAAAAAAGTCTAACAGCACAAGTGGACACTTTGCATAAATTAGTATTGGATTTGAATGGTTTGAGTTTGCAAATCAATCTGTCAAAGCAGATGGAATCTCAACCTAAACCAGCTTTCCATTGACAATTGTAGCTGTCTAAATAATTATTGACACACTGTTTTCCAAAGGTCAGCCAGAAATATAACAAAAAATATAATAAATAAAAATACATTTCTAGAGAGACACATAGAGATGTTGAGAATGTTTACGATAAAGTGAATTTGTGAGCTGCAATCTCTGACCATCTCCAGTGAGTGGCAGTGAGCAGAAACCCAGTCTGATAACCTTGCTGTCTGGGACTATCTGTTAAAGTAGGCATCATTAGATTAAGTATACAATCCCACGACCCAAAACGTCTGATTTTGATAAGATACATGCTATTATTAATTAGTAAGTGCAGCTGGACAGAAGGTAATTACACTTAGGCTGTCATGTCCAGCAGTCCAACATGCTAACCTGCAAAGTTTCTTCTTTCAAAAAAATAAAAAAAACTGTATTATGTCATAGTGTTGAATATTACTAGAGCTGCTGAAGCGGTTCCTTCAGTGGAGTAAGCCAGTGCTAGCACAGTGAGTGTGGCGCTGTTCATTTGTCAGGAGATGGATTGCAGCCATTGAGAGAAAAAGCTTTTAATTTGGCTCTGGTGTGGTAATTAGGTTTCAATTTGCTGCACTCACTAAGAAGAATGGGAAGAGGTAATGAAGTTAGTTTTCTCACTGTGTGTGTGTTTAGAGAGCTCCATGAGGGGAGGGGCCCAATCCACTGTGGACATTATTCACTTATGGTGTTTATTGTGGGTATCACTGTTTTATGCATGAGTTAAATGGGCATGCACATTACTGTAACAGGGAGTGAACATATGACACTATGAAACCAGATCTACCACCTCTTCAGCTCACTCAGTTTTATTACAGCAGAAGTGACTCATTTTGGCTGACACTGGTTCTGTGTTTTGCCATTGGTTACAATAAAATTATGCACAAAAACCCCAACCACGTACATCATACCTAACCCACTGAGCTAAAAGACATCAATAAATCTACTGTAAATAGCTTACCTCCTGCAAATTTAACATAGTTTTTTGAAACCCTGTGAGCATGGGGAAAGTCAATTTGCTCTCTTCTTACTTTTGATTGGATAAAAGTGTAACTTGTTCTATACAAAGCAGAGTGACCCATGTCCCTGGCTGAAATAAATCAGCGATGTTTGAAAACAGCTATTTTTCTCAGAATAAAACACTACTTTAACCTTTTACCATAAACATTTCTATATTTCCTGTCTTATATATTTATGATGCAGAATTGGCTGACTTTCATTTGATGGTAAATGAGAAGTCATTAAAAGGACATGTCTTGTGCATAAGCTCTGTCATCGCTACTGTGTGTTTCTTATTTGTAGCATGTCTGTAAACTGCTAATGCAGAAAGTGCACGGTAGTGCTTTGTGTCACTGCTGGTACTGTGTGTGTGTATTTGTCAGTGGGCACTGTAGCCACATGACGACCCTGGCGTGACCCCTGAGAAGCGTGTAGGCGCCGGGTTCAGTCTGACTTGTGTCACATGATCCTGTTGCCCTCCCTCTTTGTGCACAATGGAGTATTAATCTGAGCAACACACACTATTGCTAATAAATGTCTGAGGTACTTAGACATAACACACACCAAGAAATGGTTTTGTTTCGCAGACAGTTTTAATTTTCAGTGATCAATATATGTCTGTTGATTTTGTATTATACTTAACATGAATATAACACTGTCAATTCTCATCTTTGCTCATATAGTCTGATCAATTACAAAATAATGTTAAATGCACAGGAAGGAAGTGCACTGGTACAGGCCTTGTTGAAAGTTATTATAGAGAGAATATGTAGAGAGAATAACTGCGGGTCCACCCACTTTCTGCTTTTTGAAAACAGAAATGGACAACACAGTTTACACTCCCACATAAATACAAAGAACAATGCAAATGATGAATCTTTTTTTTAGCCTTTATTTTATAGAGACAGAGTAAAGTGATAGGAAACAGATTTCTTTTATTTTTTGGAATGTTATGAGGTTTTGGGATGTTTTGAGCATGGATCGAACCGCCCACCCGCCGGTCAAAGGACCGCCACTCTACCCACTGATACTGTATATTACTAGGTGAGCCATCAAATTGCCCTGAATTAAATATTTTACTTGAATCACATTTCCTCTGTCCACAGCCAGACCTAGTGTTCATTTAGAGGGTGTGTTTAACTTTTTGTATTCATTTCATTTATCCGCAGGCCTCAATGCCCCACGGGGCCGTCTGTACTCCCCTCTTTCCACTCTTGTGCTTGCTTCACTCTCCCTGGTTTGTCATTAAGGGATTAGTGGGTGAGAGATAGATGAGGTGGCCTGAGGTGGATGTGTTCCTTCTGTCAATCATTGTGTTGCCCTCCTTGTCCTGCTCTTTCCCAGCCCAATACACTTTCCATGTACGTGTTGTGAACATATGAGTAAAAACACTGGTCAGTAGACTGACTTCCCCTATACCTCTCTCGTCTCTCCCACGGTTGGGACCTGGGGCCTCGTCCCACCAGCCTCCTTGGTGTGTGGCCCGACTCCAGCCTTATTTCCTGTCATAGAAATCCACACAGAGCCGGTGGCTGTCTGTAGGTGAGTTTATGTGTGTCATATACTGTATGTGTACTGGCTGCTTACACAATAGAGTCCATGTTCAGGAAAGGACTACAAGCCCAGCATGTTACATGGTAAATTATTTTTAAATTCATTAAATAATATGTAGCCAAAACTGTAAAATCACTGGGACATTGTGTTTAGCTCATGATACAGAAATGACAGTTTTCAAGTTATATTTTTGTGTAAGATATTACTTTTTGTGTATGTATCAGACACACTGCTGCCATGTGCATTTGTTGTCTACCAAATTTCTATTTACCTCTTTTGCCAGAATAAAAAGAATATGCACAACAATACACCACACAGTATACCTATCTGCCAGTTTGTCCACTTTGAAGTTTTGTCACATTATTGACATGGTTGTCACTCCGAAGAATCATTCTTTTAATCCAGCAGGATTCTCAGAAAGTTTTGTGATCCTAATGAGAATTATGAAGGATGCTGTTATGGGCTCGATAACAGTGTATTACAGGCCATCTGAAGCACTCAGGCAGGTGTAACAGGAGCACGGCACAGTACAAGGTGTAATTTATAGGTGGAGTGGAGCACTAAAGTGAGTAGGGTGAGGTTTCAGAACATGGGCTAATAACCTCACAGTGTCACTCAATCCACAGCAATTGTGCCGAGCTCCTGGCCACGTTGTTACAGCAATCTGAGCAGCTTTGTCTCCACATGTGGCCCCAGGCAATGGTTCAAGAAGGAAGTATTTTCTTAAATGACAATAAAAAGTACAAAAAGAGGGTGTAAGCGAGCGGTTTGATCGTGCTTATTTGACAAAAGCTTTAGTTTAGAAAAGACAGGTGTGTTTTCTTACATTCAGTGTACTTGACTAAGGCATCGCATAATGAATGTGTTCAGGTGACATGTGATTGCGAGCCACTTTTACTCAAGACAAACTATTAGATGGCCATTTGACATTGTTTCTTTGGGATAAGCATTAGTCAAATGTCAGACTGATGTGATTGTCTGGTCGTGGACCCTCACTAACAGTAAAAACATTGTATTGGAAAGCCCGAGCTTTTACGTCTCTGTTTGGTGCCACAGGATGTACAGAGGCCAGTGGGATACTATCGACCATCTCATCTGTGGGTCATTTGTCTGACCCTGAGATGGACCCGTATAGAGAGAGGAATGTTTGAGAAAAATTGAGGAAAGCTGAGGTTTGGATCATGGTGTTAATGATATGCAGAGGCCAAAAAATGTCTTTAGTTGTTGTTTAAGATAGCTCCTTTTTTGCAGATCCACATAGAATACTGTTTAAAGGTCAAAGTAATCTTTTAATAAGCATCCAGATTTTGAATTTCCATTTAAGTGATGATGCTGCTGAAGTACTGCTCAAGTGTAAGGGGAGGTCACACTAAGTACTTTCCACTTAAATCAAGCAGTTTTTGTGGTCCCATATATAAATGACTAGATCTAGTCTAGTCATTGATACATTTAGTAAAAGACTATGAACACATAAATTTTACACATTTGCTGGACAGATGTTCTGGACAGGGTTGTGTGCCCAGTGAGACCTATAGTCACCGCAGCTCATGTAGGAGCCTCTGTTGTCTGTTAAACTGTTTGGGAAATACACATTGTCCACAGGCCCATTCAGTTTTAGCAGCTGTGATTGCTTGTCGTAATTTCTGTTCACACCAAATGGCTTGTCTGCAGGTGACAAAACAGCCTCATTATATCAGGGCTGTAGAAAACACAATACAGCTGGGTGTCGTGGAGCCCTTAACAATGGCACTGAAATTAAAGATGAGAAGAAGTTAGCACAGGCCGTGTGGAAACAGTTACATAGGAGCTGGAGCCGATTGTGCTGCTGGGTCTGCAAACCACAGGTTAAATAGGCGGATACATGTATGTCACTTTTTACCACCTTTTCTCTCAGCGCCCTCATCCATGTCTCTTGTTTCTCTTGGCCCGGTTTCCACCTTTTGCCCCACCTAAGTGTGTGAAAGTTGTTGTTTTGCTTCGTCTCATCATCTCCAAACACAAACCTGCTCTTCTTTAGAAGTGAAAGAATACCCCATATAAACTATGATTAAAAGGGAGAGTGTTTTGATTTTACATTTATTTTATGATTACACATACAAGTAAGCCCAATTTCAGTGGGATAGCACTATACCAAAAGCATACACTTTATAAAGAATGGACTATAAAACAACAGACCATGGGTATAATGGGGAATCTAATTCATGATTCCTGGGTTTTGCTAGAAGTACTCAGGTTCCCATTTACCCCCATTTAAAACATGTGCCAATAAGTAAGACATTTTCATAGTCCTATGCTTGTTTCGATTCTTTTGGTTGATTACTTTTCCATTTGTTAAATGAACAAGTAGAGGTGCAAACACAATAGGAAATTTGCATGATTCCCAAGACATGGCATGACTAGAGTGTATCCAGTCATGCTAAAGCGCAGCACACTTCTATTTTTCTTGAGATATCTCTTATCTCCAGTTCTCTGCTTTACAATGATACAAATTCAGTTTGGCTACAAGAAACCATGCTCAGGCCCAGGTCGGCTTGTGGTAGTGTGAGTTTAGACGAGTGGTGAGCACAGGAGGGAGGACCTACAGTGACCGAGATGTGCAAAAAAAAATAACAAAACTGCAAACAAAATAACAATTCAGAAAACAAATTAACAAAACTGAAAACACAACAATTCAGACAAAGCAGAAAATATTGTTTACAGACAGAATTCTTACTGCTGATTGGACAAGACATCTGTCACTCAAAATATACAGGAAGTAAAGCATGCTGATGCCTTTTGATGTTTAGATGACATTAAATTGTGGCTGTCTCAGAATTTTCTCTGTTTAAATGAGGATAAAACTGAATGTATTGTGTTTGGCACGTCCAACCTGCCCAATGTTTCCGCTCCTGGTCCTGTTGCTTTGGCCCCCTACTTTAACCATGTGGTCAAAAAATTGGGGGTGAAACTAGACAGCAGTCGAAAATTTGACAAACAAATAGATTCTGTGGTTAGTGTAAGCTTTTTTCAGCTTCGCCTCCTTTTAAAGGTTAAACCATTCTTGAGTCTCGCTGACATGGAGAAAGTTATCCATGCTTTTGTTAGCTCCTGCATAGCGTGCGTCATGTACAATTCGCTCTATGTGGGAGTTAACCAAGCTGGTCTTCACCGTTTGCAGCTTGTGCAAAACGCTGCTGTCATCTGCTAACTAACAGTCGTGAACACCTGTCCTGTACTCCCTGTACTGGCTCCCTGTCCAGTTCAGAATCTATGTTAATGTTTGTTTTTAATGTACTCAGTGGCCTTGCACCTTCTTATTTGTGTGAGATTTTAACCCCTCACCAGCAGAGCTCTATGTTCTGCTGGTCCCGGTTCAAACAGTTGGACGATCGTTCTTTTGCAGTGGTCAGTCCTAAACTCTTGGAACTCTTTGAGCATTGAGTTCTGTTCCATCACTGACCTTCCTCTGTTTAAAGCTAAACTTAAGACCCACTTATTCAGAATGGCTTTTGGCACTTAGTGGCTCTGTGGCACTTCTCGGTTTTTATTGTGTTAAAGTGTTTTTAAACCATTTGCAATTATGTTTATTTATTGTTAATGTTGTACAGCACCTTGGTCAATCTGTGGTAGTAAGTTTTTTTATGTTTTGATGCATATTTTGTTTGTGTGTCCTTTGTGAATCCTTTTATTATGCAAAAAAATATCAAAAAAATCCTTGATATGAATGTGCAAACATATACTGTCTTTTTTGTGGATATTGTTTAGAGATTGCAGACTAAAATTTATGCCATGATATGCTCTCAGCATATCCAAAATCACGGCATATGAATATCCTTCCTCAAAGTGGTGTTAAATGATTTCCACTTTCTTTTTGCTTGCTAATGGAATTTATTGTTATTTTCTTAGATTTAATACAAAGGCAGAACATGTATAAGAAATTAGAAAATTTGTTAATTTCTGATTTGTTAGTTTATTTTGGTTATTTTGTTTTTTTGTTATTTTGTTTGCACTTCACGGCCACTGTAGAGGCCAGAGTGTTTTTGCATCTAGGATTAGCTGAAGTGAGCTCACCCATCAGTCTGTTGTGACTGACACACTTAAAGAACATTTATGAAACAACAGTGATTACATTTAAGATGGCCTCACCTACCACAGGCAGGGTTGGCATCTTTACATGTTAGCATCCCAGGCTAAAAGCTGTAGCTCCAGCTAACCTTTTTCCTTTTTGAACCTCTGACTCCATAATCTCAGTCTGGTCTTTGTTGTTCCACCATATTACCTTTTTTTTCAAAAGCTAATGAGCTGAAATTGAGATGTGAGAAGGAAGAGGATACACGTCACCTCAGAAGGTTTTTGTATTGAAAGTGTTTATCAGATATTGTGCTCATTATTTTTCTTGAGTGCAGCTTTATCCAACAGTTAGTGAGTTATCAGGATTCTGATCAGCTCTGTAAAGATGATTGCTGTAAAAATGCTGGGGTTGCAACATATGAGCTTAATGCTGTGGCTAGGTTTGATGTAGAGCCACTAATGCTGCAGCTAAGAGGACATCATCTTTCTCTTTCTCAAGTCAGGCTGCTCATTAGATCAACAAACATAGTCTTCCTTCTTTTACAAAGTTGCTGTGACTCTCCTGTCAAGCTTCCATTGTTCATCTGTCATCATCGTTTCCCTTTTCTCTGTGCTTTATTTGGATTTGATCAAAAACTCTCCTGGTACTTCTTTCTCCCTTTGCGTTTTCTCATTCTGCATTTGTGTTTGGTCCCCATGGCCAAAGGGGCCTCAGCTCGGAGCTGTGCATGAGCAGCATGCAGGTCACTGGCAGGTCAGCTGAGAGGTAATGCTCATTTCAGAGACACTTGGCCCACAGTGTTAAGACATTAAATTAAATACATTTTTGTACTCTCTTAAATACGTTAACTAATTACCACAAGAAGACGCTGTGATGTGTGCCAGCTATAAAACTGAAATTTGATTTAACCGATAAGACAAAAGGCTGCAAACCATTAAAGTGGCACTAGAGAGAAAGTATTTGTGAAAGTGTGAATGGTATTGAAGGCGACTTTTCTTTGACTGATATCATGATTAAAAGTGCCAAACAGCTAAATCCCTTAGTGTGAGAGAACAACAGTGCACAAGTTCAGGTGCTTTGTGCACCAGGCTCACATTATTGTCTATCAGCCAGATCTCAACATAATAATGGAGTAAAGCATTGTAAATGTACGCTCGTGTGCACAGTGATGGTGACACTCTTCACTGCTGAAGTGCTCTTGGTTAGCACTTTGAATACCTGCCAGCTGAGTGTTGAGCCTGACCTTTGACCTCAGACACAACCTCAGAAAACATTAATGAAGCAGTAGATTGTGCTGCTGGGTCTGTATATATATATATATAGCCCTTCTGTAAAGTCACTTTTGTATTTGTCAGGTTTGTGAGCTAAAGAACTTAGTCTTGCACATTTTTTCTGCATCTCAGTTGCTATGTTCATTGTTTTTTGTGATAGTTTGTGTCATAGACTGTGTTGTACAGTGCACCCAGTGTGTTTTACAATAAAAAGCAAAAATAATACATGTGCATTTATAAAATAATTTTGAATTGCTGTTACAGTTACTGAGATGTGTGCACCTATCTCTGCAGGGTTATGTAGGTTCAGCACACCTGGATATTGGTCCCTCCCTGCCTCTTTCTGCTCCCGGCCTAGATACCCCGTCTCTCAGATTTCCTGAGGGTTGAGCCTTGGGCTTTTTGTCAGCTGTGTTATAAGATAGTGGGGCCCAGACGCCCAGTCCCTGGGGCCCTAACACACAGAACGTTAGCGCGCCGCCTACAGTGTAGCTCTTTGGGACAGATATATTTCTCCCTCTCTCTGCAGAACCCTCCCTTCTTCTTTCATAGGTGCAACAGGCAGAATAAAAGAGAGGATTGTTTGGAGACAAGAGAGATGAATTTGTCTGTCTCAGACTGAGAAGAAAAGCAGTTTGAAAGAGACTTGTCAGTGGTTGTGGATCAGGTGGTTGGAGGGTGTCCCACTTTTCAGAGAGTACCATGTGGTGGCATGTCCCACCTTTTCTGAGGGGCATGGTCTGCTCTCACTGGCAAAGCCGTGTGTCCTTAAAGCCTTTTCTGTAGTTCAGTATCTGTTTGCTTTAAAAGGAACTTAACACAGAATTTTACTTTCTTTATTACAAGAAAATAATTTTATTATATTTAAATTTCAGCCTCTATATCATAACTATTTGATTTCTCTTTTACTGTTTACAACCAGTGATTGTAAGCCAACAGATATATCTCCAGTTCTAAATGGTGATCTTCTATCTTCTAGCCCTCTTGCTTGTTTTGTGTTTTTGGATCCTCCTGAGAGAACCTTTTGTGGATCAAACACAGATCTCACAGAAGCTCGTCCCAGATTGCAACAGAGAGGCATGTCCCATTGGAGTAGGTTCATCACTTCAAAGGTTGAAAATGAAATGACTTTATAATAGTATTTTGTTTATAGGCATCCCAGTGGAGGTGCAAAGACTATCGGGGTCATATCATTCATCGTTAGGTCTTGATATTTCTATTTTAGAACTGTACCTCAAAATTTTTAACAATTTTTTTAAATCAGTCACAGTTGTTTAAATACTTTTTGGTGCTTGGTCTTGGATATTGTGATGAACATAACCTCAGCTTTTGTGTGTTGTCTTCAGTTCCAAAAGCTGCATATCATTGTCTAAATTGGGGCTAAACTTGGGTTAAGAACAGCTCTGTATCCCTTTGATGCTGTTTATCACCATCTCTCAACGTACCTCTGACGACTACTCTGACCTTGTTTTTGATTCCTTTAATTGAGTTTGCAACAAAAACAAATGATTTGAGGAGGGGCCCAGCATAAAAAGGTGGAAGCTGTAAATCTCACTGGCGAGCTAATTTAGAATGCCCACCCAGTCCCAGAAATCTTCCTCGGCACCAGTACTCAGAGGCTCACCTTACAGAGCACTATTTATCTCAGGTTTATTGGACAAGTTTTGTCCTTTCACTCTGCCATATTGTTAGGGAGGATGTGACGGATTTTAAAAGGCTCGGTAAAGAAGGCTAAGTGCAGTGTGGGAGGGCCAGGGAGAATGACACAGTGAGTGCTTCCAGGGTGAAAGGTCAGGGATGACTTGAGAGGAGGCTGCATGCTGCACTCCAGCTGACCCTCACTGTCATCTCGAGGCTCATACATTCTTCACCCCCGGGTCAGAACTAACCCAGTGCTTTCTGGAAAACACGGATGGACACTTAACACTTTTAGTTTCTGTCAGTATCTTTTGACATGCAGAGTAGGACTACGGTCAGTTACGAATTTTAAATTACTTTACTAGTACAGCCTCAGAACTGTTTTGTATTACAGATGGAGTGTAATTTTATGGTATTTATTAATTTTTACAATAGCATATGATGTATATTAAGCCTAAGCAGAGATGATTCTCTTCTTTTTTGTCAAGCACTATGAATTGTGCTATGTAAATAAACTTTCCTTGTACCAGACTATAGCGCAACAGCTAATCTCCATCTGTAGTCCTATATTGTACATGTCTTTTGTGGGAGAGGAAACTGGAGCACCCAGAGGAAACCTACACAGAGAAAGGCAGAACATGAAAACTCCACACAGAAAGGCCCTGGATGGGAATTGAATCCAGGACCTTCTTGTTGTGAGCGACAGGAGTGCTAACCGCTCTACCACCGTGCCACCGCAAAGGGACTGCACAGTATAATGAACATACAGCATGCATTTTTCAATCTGTAAGATTATGTGAGACATTACAACCCAATAACTCCTGACAATGTGCAGCTCTAATTGTAATATTTTCCTTATTTTTACTTACACACCACAAAAAACTAAACATTTCACATATTGAAGGCTTTATATTTTATTTATCACCTCTGTGTTCATTACATCATTTACCGGTTTAGTAATGTTGTATATCTGTCATGTAACACTGAACGAGAAGGGCAGTTTCATAAGAGTCTTAACCCAGGAGCAGATGTAGCTGGCTCATATTTAGTCAACATTACTAATCTCTACCGCTCGGAGAAGTGACCAGTTCAATGGAAAGTGCTTTGTCTTAACAAGGATTAGCAAAGGTAACTTAGATACACTGATACTGTATTGTTTAGATGAGGCTATGTAAATAAACTGAATAAATGGTATCTAGATGAGTCAATAATTTGGTTACAAAAGCTCCTCTTTGACACCATTAAAGAGCATCACATCACTATAAGGAAAGATGTGACCTTTAATGTCAGTTTTGTGTTATGCCTTTCTCTTCTTGATAGTTTTTTTTTTTTGGTCTACTAAATTAGTGAAGTGTATTCAAACATGGACAATCTATGTCGGGTTCTGGGGTCATTTGTGACCCCACAAAATCCTAGTGCAACTGAAGGAAATACAGTCTTAAGGAGGGAAATGTTCCACCAGAAGCTTAAGGCTATAAATTAAAAAGCATAATGGGTGAGCTTTAAGGCCTTAGTCAGCAGATGTCAGTGAAACAAGACCGTCTTTTTATCATAAAGGTTTGAGATTGAATGTCAAAGTGTAGAAAAAGTAGACCAAGCAATGAACTTTATCTCTTTTTATTTATTTTGACAAGTATAAATGTTGACCAGCTCAGAGAAAGCCTTTCAGCTAAAAATATACTCATAAGTATTATAGCAGAATCCATATTTAAGAGATTTGATTGATAAAGTAAAGAACAAGGCAGTGAAAATAAATTATCTGAATAATAATTATATAATAATAATAATAATAATAATAATAATAATAATAATAATAAACAGTGCCAAATTAGGACTTGTTTTCTTGGTAACAATGTCTTTAAAATTGTCCACAAGCAAAACATCCAGCATATAGTTTTATGTAACATTAAGGGGCTTGCTGTGTCTGGGACATCCCCTTTAGTTTCACATATTTACAATATTCACAGTTACTACAAACTTGTTTCGGCACATATTAGGCCACACTGCAGCCAGAAACAGCAGTCACGCTTTCAGTGGGGACTGTTGGAGCAAAATTAAGAGGTGCAATAGCATTTTTACATAAAGTACATGTGCCTGACCAGAAAGCAGCATCACTGTCTTCCTCCTCAATGGGTACCAATAGATTAGGAGTAAGTCCTTTCCTCCCCAAGATGCATTTCATTCTCTGTCACGTCATTGGCATCTGCAACATAGTATGCAGTCTTTTTTCTTTTTTTTTTTTTAGCTAAGTTGTGCTCCTCAACCCATCGCTGTCACCATGCTGGAGTGGTGCGGGTGCCCAAATGAGGGGTGTATGGGGGTTGGGGTGGGGAGCATGTGTCCGGCATGGCTGAAAGGAGGCAGGTGGCTCATTGACATGTGTCCAGCCAAAGATGCAGCGCTGAAGGGTGAGCTTTTGTCATGCATGCTTTTGGAAAACTCCTCATAACATTCGCTGTTGCGTTTGTTCTTTTTGGATTTGTTTGACATTTTCCGGTTGCGTGTCTGAATCCCCTCCTTTTTCATCGTCAGAGGCCGGTTCACCTGTAGAGAAATCAATGGGGTGAGTATGATGAGAAAGAAATAAAAATGCACTATTTAATGTCAATAAATTGCAAAGTATAGGATGTGTTTGTGAAATCTTTTGTTGTGCCTGAGATTATTTGTTCGGCCATTAAAGAATAGAAAAATAACTCTGTATGTATTTTGGATCTATCTAGACTCATGGGCGCTATTCTTATGGAGACCTGTCCCGTGGCAGTTCCACTTCGAAACAGTCCCACCATTGTGTATCTCAAGGGGATCACGCCTAGCATGAAAACAATAAAGCACAAAGAAAGAAAGCACCAACGTGCCCAGCGGTGTTCGAGCCTAAAACAACCTCTCTCTCCTCAGAGCAACCTGCGGGACTACCTCTGTGTATTGGACTCCATGATTTTAACACGTTGGACCACACTTACATTATGCAGCTTATAGTAGAGTCCACAGGCATTGCACACTGGGTCTCCATTTGCGTTGCGCCTCCAGAGTGTGGTGGTGGTTGTCTGGCAGTTAGCACAACAGGTACCTGCTCTTCGGGCAGCAGACTGAGGACAAACATTTTTCACAATTTAATTAAAACAAAACATACCATAGCTGACACTGTTCCAATACACATAACATACTTTTAATTTTGCTTATTTGAACAGTGTTATCTGTGCATAATTATTAGGATGAAACTATTTTATTTTACAAGATTTAAAGTTTATTTTGGTCAACTTAAAAATGAAGAAGAAAAAAGACTTAAATATTTTAATTTAAACATAAGTTATTTTGACTGAAAAGGGTGTAGGCTGAAGTTCCGACTTTCAAAGCAGAAGGAAATAAAAAGGCTATTGTTTTATATGCTCATTTTACACTACAAACATTTTCCAGTGTTTTACGTTTTGTTTGTAGCCTACTACTTAGTTATAAAATGGTTTGTTGTTTTTAATCTTGCAACGTGTCATTAACGCTCTCCTACGTTCGACAGTGTGCATCTGCTTCTACAACTTTCCAGACTTGTTCCCTTGGGCTGAACTTTCTGTCATGGATGGAGCGCTTGACCACTAACAGCTGAGGCCTGCTGAGCCTATACTTAGGAGGCTGCGTGAGGAAGCAGGCACTGCCCCGCTGCTTTATCTGGACCGGTCAGATATCCGGATAGGAAACAAGTGGTGGGCTGCTGCCACTGAGCGCTAGACGCACAGGAGCGCTGCGAGCCCAGCCGAGGCGCGCGGAAACCCAGCCTGATATATGGCCCTATAGGATATGCCATTCGCACAAAGCGGAGCCGTTTTTTTTTACTCGTAGCATGAAGCTGCTTTCTTACAAGGTATTTTTGACTCCATACCTACAATAGTCAATAGCACTTACAAACCGGGATCAACGCAGGTGAATGTTTTAGTCTCGCTGAAGTCGTTTTTCTAGAGCTTCCTTGGTTACTTACGTGCCACACCATAGGCCTAGCAAATATCGCGTTAATAGTAGCCTAGCTACTTGTTAGCTACCGCATCTAAAGCGTTAACTTCAATGCATTTTTACCCTGGGCTCGTGTGACAGCAGTGTTCATAAGCAGGTTGTTAACTGCACATATTGTCCTCGTTTCTTTTTGCAACACAACACAAAAAATCCTTCACGTACTTCTAAAATATAATAGAAAATATTGCTTTATATTTTTTAGATAATTATGTCAATAGCTTAATTAAAATTGTGTCATTTTATAAATATGTAATTTATTAATACTTATAACGACTTCATCATAACATCTGTCACATTGGATTTTTCCTTTTTGGTTCAAGAGGTCAGATACCTTAATTAGGCCTACACAATTCAGAAAAACAAAACAAAACCCACTATGTTTTCTTTCTCAGTGGATATTTAAGCACAACCATCTCTAACCTTTTGGTCTTGTAAACAATAAAACGACCAAGCACAGCTATTATTGCCATTACACTGCAGAAAAGAGCTTTTTCCTTTTGAGAGATGCTGTCTTGGTGGCACTATCAATGACACCATCAGAAGTAGTGGTAATAATGATAGCACAAACAACACTTGGCTAACAGCCTGAACTGAAGGAGCAAGGGGTGAATGATAAACACAATTCCTGGAAACTGATTGGGGAAATATAACTTTCCTGGAATTGTATTATATACCCTCTGTCGCCTTTTTATTTACTACCCTTACACACAAATTCTGGCTCTATGTCTTGTTTGGGACTCACCAGTCGGCGCTTGGGTTTGATGAGTGGTCTGTTCTGGCCGTTCATCTTGTGGTACAGTCCGCAGGCGTTACACAAGTAGTGTCCTGTGCTGTCCCGTCTCCACAAAGGAGTAGCTGTGGCTCCACAATTCACACACTCACGCCCTTCTGAAAAAAAAAAAAAAAGATCATGAACTGTGTTAAAATTTTCCTTCTTAGTAATTTCATTTTTTAATTTCTATTGCCAGCAAACAAACATGTTTGAGTCTGTTTATCTCCAGGGAATTAAATATGTCAACACCATGGTAAGAAGACAAAACTTCTGAAGTTTCTGAAGAAGTATTATATTTCACTTCTTAAATAGTAGACTGATGTATGAACCAGAAATAAAGAATGAATATATAAACGCTCATAAATGGCATAGAAAAGGAAAAATTAAAAACGTTTCTGGGATGTATCTGGTCATGACATAACAATAATGTGATAAATATCCTCATAAATCAAATCTATCTGTGGTATCAGTGTTATAATCTCAGCCAAGATAAAAGCTGTGTATCTTCTGTTTTGTAATCAAATAACAATCAGGTTATGTATTAATGTGGTGTGTAACTGAGGCGCAAGCCCTATAGCCCAAATCCTGAGGTTTTGGCTCAGAGTAGAGTGGATCTTCCTTTCACACTTTCTGGGACTGATCCAAGACACTATTCTCTGGGAGCAGTTCAGGCGTAATTACAGAGTCACGCTTAACAAAAGAGGATTAGAAAAATGTCTGTTGTATTTGAGAACAGCAAAGTGCCACTGAGGCCAATACAGACATTAAATAAAAAAATGCATTAGTCCATTATTGCATAGCAGCATTAAATTATTTGTCATTTGTATTACTTTATTAGCTAATAATAAATATAGCTATGATAATATCTAACCCGAGCAGTTAATTTTAATTGCATTAATTGGCTTTTAGGTCTAAGAATTGGAATAAAAGTAAGTGAAGTCTTAAATTGACTCTTTTTCTATTATCATAAAATAATCTATTTACAATTTGGGAGCTACTAATGAGTCATGTAGGCTAAATTATAGATTAGTAATAAAAGTGTAATATTTATTGCAAAAAATATATATATAATAAAAATCCAATCAACTTTTGTTGCCAAATATAAGGGAAGGCCATCTCTGTGAATGTGTGCTGTGTAAACACATATTCAGGCCTAACAGAGTTGTTTTAGAAAAACGATGTTAAATGCTGCTTCCACGAGATGAAAGCACAATTCATCACCAAGTCTAAATTTAAGCAAAATATTTCAGGTTAATAATTGTCTTAGAGACTATTCGGGCGCTGCAGTGGACTCACCGGTGCAGGAGCGTGTCTTGCCCTTGTTTTTGGAAGTGAAGGATGCTCCCAGCAGGTTACCAGCGTTAAACAGGCTGCCGTAGTCGTGCGTCGGGAGAGAGTAGGGTGGGTACGTGGGAATGGGGTGGTGTGTGGACGGGGCTGCCCTCAGTGACCCGGAGCCCTCCACTTTCATGCTCTCCTGTAGCTGGTATTTGAGGGACTCCTTCTCGTCCATTCTGTGCGCAGACGAAGAGGGGGACGCGGCCCCGGGATCCGGTGAGACGTCCTTTGGTGGTGTCGGGGGAAAGGTATACAGGTGCGGGCTAGTGTGGGACGGTGGCGTTAAAGAGGATGCAGAGACCGTGTTGGAGTTGCTGTTGCAAGGGTAGACAGCAGAGAGGCCGCCGGGGGACGCGGAGCCGGGGTGGTGCAGACTGGGCTTACTGAACGGACTCACCGCCCATGCGTTGTGATGGTGGGCCGACAGCGCGGCTTTGCCCCCGTCGAGCCACGAAATACCCGGGCTCTGGAGAAGGTGAGGCCGGCAAACCTGTGTCCCCGTCAGGCGGGCTGCCCAACACCAAGACATTGAGAGGTTAGCATTTTTGCTTTTTTGCAGACTAACAACTGTGACTTGTTGATTCAAGCTAGCTTCAATTCTGTGCCACATAAGAAAAGCCTAAACTGTGAAACAAGCTAAAACTAGGCTATAGCCTATTATAAAGGGGTCTGTACATGTTTAGTAAGTAGCCTAGTAGTTAGCATAGTGTGTTTTCATCTTCAGTCTGAGCCTTGGGACTAGCTCTTAAAATTTAGCCTACATTATACCGTTTATAGTTCTCCCACAGAGAGTTCATTCAGGTTAATTCAGGCCTAATAATCTATATTTTGTGCATAATTATAGCCTATATGCTACAAATATATATGAATTTAATATATTATTATTATTATTATTATTATTATTATTATTATTATTATTATTACATTTCTTAACATTTTTGACAGAAAATATACCAGCCGAGTAAAAGTCAAGCATTCGGCCCATGCAACAGCGTGTCCCGCGTCTCGGCGGGGTCTTACCGTGCGCTTGGCTGTAGGACACTCTGGCCCGGGCAGAGTTGTGGTAGTACGGGTTTCCTTGTGAGTCCAGGTGGTTAAAGAAAACATCCACCTCATCCGGGGGCAGGAGCTGGGTCGTGGGCTCCATGTAGTTGTGGCCCAGGCCGGGATGATGGGAGTCCGGGTGCTGTCCGTTCAATACGTGGTGGTGCATCCAGCGGGGCTGCTCAGCCGCCACATCCATGTCTCTGGAGCTGTTGTCTGTAAATATCTGTCTGGGATATCCACAGAGGATCTGAACAATACGAAAATGTATTTTGTCCTTTACAAGCCTTCAGCAAGAGTCCATTCAATGCGGAGATCTAGTGCCCAGTTGCGCTCCAAGTTTAATCCTCGCTTCCCTTTGACATGAAATTAATGCTGTCAATGGAAACCTGCAACATACAAATATCACATGTAAATATTTCAAGTGTAGTGCACTGAGCTACCTCTTTGAAAGTATCAGCCCTTTAAGCCTATGAAGTGACTGATGCAGACAAATATAATAACAAACATGTAGGCTATAGCCTATGTAAAGCACTACAACACAAATACAAAACCAGTCACAATGCTCTCCAACATACGAACCTAGGTCAGTGGTCTCTCATCCAGCTGTCCGCGGATAACTCACTCCTCTGTGGTAGCCTACTGTTTGGTGCTGTCGGTCCTCTCTGCTTTTCGGTCGCTGTTTGTCAGACTCAAGTCCGTCCACTGGGACTTAAAGCAACACGTAACTGTGCTGTGGCTGACAGCGCGGGGCAGGCTTGTCAAGCCCGTGGGCGGAGCCTCTGCTTAGGCCTGGCCCCAACCAATCAGGCAACGCTTCTGCGTGCTCTCACTGGCGTTACATCAAGTTAAATTTAAAACACTAAATTTTCTCTTGCAAGTGTTATAGTCTGCCATTTGTTAAAAACAATAATAGGCTAATTTAAGTAAACTATGGGTACTTTCCAGTTGACTGGAACAATCAAACTGTATTTAGACATATCATTTTAGCCTATTTATAGCCTGTTCAGTTCTGTTCAGTTATGGATTAACTTAACTTTTCTAATATTTGGGACTGTAGCTTTATTTACTAGCTTTATAGGCCGATGTATGTAAATTATAAATGATAAATAATGATTAGTATGAACACGTTAAGCAGACAAACTGAAATTTCATGTTCAATAAAAATAAACATATGGCCAGGTTCCTGTGCTCTTGGTCCAATTCAGCAACTAAAAATTTGGGAATATTAATGTAGGATATTTGAACAGTTGTGCTTGTTTTAACAATGGTCCTTTTTGTTAGTTACAAAACTCTTTGCAGGTTGAAGCAATTAGAAAGAGAAAATGTTTTAGCATTTTCTGTACCTTTTGTTTTTTTATTTTATTTTATTTTTTTATTTAGATATTATTTTGCATTAAGTTGATTGCAGTGGCGAACATGGGCATGTGCCATGTCAGTGTCTTATCAAACCTACAACATGGCAAATAATTATTTGGTCATTCACTCGGGCCTGAAAGTTATTTTGGCCAAACATGTTCCTGCTTTAGCCTTGACTCTGTCACTGTGTCTCGCACACATGATTGACAAGGCAATCATTTGAGAGGTTGCACGTGCATACAAGCCGCCTGCGCGACGCATCCCCATACATCAGCGCTTCTAAATGGAGAAAGAAATTGGAAAACTATGAGAACACAAACTTTTTCTAATGCAGCACGCTAAGGGAGAGGAGAGAACCAGTCTGCTGCGGCCCCAGCGGATGAACTCAACTGCAACTAATATTTATCCAGTCCCACAATTAATAATACGTCAGTAAATCCCCCTGACCCCTTTCCAGGAATGGACCCGAGTCCTGGCAAACCGCAGGTGTGTGTAGACTCAAAGATAAGATTATTAAAGATTAAATGAGAGAGCTGCCATGTCTTCTTATCTTTTTTACAGTAGGCCTACCTGACCTATAGGTCTAACTAATAAACCTTATTATAGGCCTATACACCACTTGTGTCTGAGCTAAACAACACAGCCCAACCCTAAACTAGAGATAGTATATTCGGTAAACCCGTGCAGTGAAGAAGGCGTGCGGGTGTTGAGACAAGTGTAGCAGCATTAGAGCTCATCAGCATGATAATGTGAATATAGCCTACACATGCGTTTGAGTGTGAGCCCTTTTGATCTGGCGTGGCGATAAAGCCTTATCGGCAACGAACATCCACTTCCATTTGAGGATCTGACATTAATTCAATCCGCCCTTTTTACTGCTCTTTTCTCACACGACTCCCGCAGAACGATCAGGTCGCATCCAAATTGAATCTCATTAGAACAAAAGAAAAGGACAGGCGCTTGTCTGATAATAGACAGTTAAATCATTATTATTACTATTATTATTATTATTATTATTATTATTATTATTATTATGTTTCCTTATGGCGAGCTCGTGAGCTGTTGCCAGATTGAAAGTAGAAAAAGAGAGAAATCCAATGCTGGATCCTGACTCTTTGCGATTATAAGGCATCCCGGGGTAATTTCTCATCGTCGCTGGCTAATCTTTGTTCTTTGTGAAGATAATAAATAGCCTAATCGTTATCAGCGAGCTGCTGGAGGTGTCGCGGAGAATGGGGCTGATCGGCCCGGGAAATAGGCTCCAAAGTACCGCTGAATAAATGGCATCTCTTATCTCTCTCACCCAGATTATCGCCTCCTTTTCTAACTCCCTCAACAAATACATCTAATGCAGGGCATGCATCATTTACGGTGCAGATCTGGCAGTGATTGAAAGATAGATAGATTGATAGAGGTGGGGTACACACACGGGGTTTAAAGCATGGTTTTGGCTTTTATTTACAAGTGAAATGTGCATGTGCGAGGTCTTTATTACGCATAAACGCAGCACACTTCTTTATTATTTGAGGTTATCTGCTGGACCCATCTTAGGTTCCGCTTCTTTGTGGCGCTGTCACGCATCTTATTTCTTTTATGTTGGATTAGACAGCAAAAGAGTTAAGCAGATACAGCTCCTTCCACCAAGCGACAGAAATAATGTTTACAAAGGCTAAAATGTTTTCATCTGATACAGCTTTGGCAAATATTTGTAACAAGTGTGGCGTTTCAGACAAACTTAAAACAAACGGGAATACATTTGTAAATATAGGACTACATTATTGTTTTTGCCTATAGAGTAGACTTTATCAGACTTTTTAGCCTAATTGTGTAAAGCTCACAAATTATGAAAAGGATGCCATGGCACGTTGTTGCTATGACAGGCTATAGGTAAGGCCTAGTTATTTTAAATTGCTGTAAAAGATGTAAAACGTCACGCACTGAGAAATAACAACAATAATCTTGAGGTGAAAAGAGCTTAAAATCAAGACATATTTAGCTCAGCGCCTACCAAATTAAGACTTGGCTTTTTTTGGTAGGCGTAGAAATAAACCGGAATTTATGTTGTTACTGTGGCCTTAATGCTGAAATGTGTGGAAAGTGACCACCGACTAAGAGGTATTTTCTATAGGCCGAGGCTATATACAAACGGGATGCTTAATAACTCAAGCTGCTGCAGGGCTGCTGATGGTCTCCAGGGCAACGCAGATAAGGCCTCAGTCATTTTCCATATCTTACAGTCTATTATATTCAAGGATTATTTCTCTTTCCAGAAAAGGTCAAACATAAAGTCAAGCCAGACAGGAGCGCTCCCCGCCCCTCCCCCACAGTGACAGAGCATTTCCCATTCCCCCCAAATTATCAGGATGAACCAGAGTGATGACCTTTGCTGACATACTTTGATAGATGCACACCTCCAACAACAGACATTTCAAGTCCTCATTTTCTATTCTCAATTTTTTATTTCATGAATGCGTATTAATCATGCAATGCAATTACAGATCATTTTACAATTTCTGGTCTAAATTAAAGTCGTATTTGATTGTGTATTCATAGCATGCATTTGTATATCTTTGCTTTTCTTTTGCTCTCTTCTCTCAACACTAGTCAACACTAGGTCATTGCTCCTGCACGCAGTATAGCTCCCAAATTTGCCAAGTCCAGAGTGAATGTTTCTGTACAATTAAGCCTTGTCTTTAAAATAATCAGGCAGACAGCGACACCTAGAGGACTCATCTGCTCTTCTCAATCATACGCAAAATATTTGGCATGTTTCTGTTAAATTCATTAATTCACTGAGCATGTGGACTATCAGTAGCCTAGGTTATGAATGTCATTATAAATTCTCACATATAAAAATGCATACTTTTATGTCAGCTATCAAAGTAACCCAGATGTATCCCAATGCAACTCGTTACCACTGTTTATATGTTGTCTTGGGTTGGATACTTTATAATTAACTGGAGGTCAGCGGTTCATGGCTTTACTTCCTCCAAAACGAACAGCAGGACGTGAATGTTTACAGCACCTCGTCAATAACAACCCGTCAGTCAAACTCAGTTTTTACCAGAGCTGTCCAGGGATTTACAGAATTCAAAACAGATTATTTTCAGTGTCAGTGTTAACCATTACACCTTTATTATGTCTTCTGGGGTGTTTACACAAGAGCCAAACATGCATGCTTTGATAAACAAGACATTGTTATATTTGTATAGTAGTAGTGAAACTGTACCAGGTAAGGTGAGCTGAGCTTTGTAAATAGCCTTTTCTGATACAAAGCCAACTTGTAGCATCTATACATTCTGTCTAAATTAAGACTCAACTAACAAACTGTTTAGCAAGTTTGTAGATTCTGCCATTTTTTTTTTTTTTTTTTGATTGTATAGTTATTTGCAAACGTTCTTGTCCCAATTCTAAATTTCTCTGTATTGGGTCCTTTTCTGACAATACACATCCTCTTTATCCTTGTGACTGCACTATTATTCAGTATGTATGTTCATAAGGACAAAAGTAGCATGCTATGTTTTAAAGGGTCTTTCTTTTGTGTCTTATTAGTCAAAGTCAAATGTTTACTCTGGCTTTTGAATAAACTCAAGCTAACTGTAATACCTCATGAACCAAACAAGCATGTTCTGCATTTTACGCCGCTGTGATGCAGATAAAATAGGACTTGACCTAGAGGGAGATTAAATGAAAATACATCTTCCCCAAGTTTTTCACACTGGGCGGAAATGTTTCACTTTTTGTTTTAAATAAGAAACACTGTAATGGCCACAGGTCTGACATCCAGCAGCAGGAAAGTGAACAGTCTTGTCTTTGCTACATCTTAAACTCTGTGTTGTTTGTCTTCAGGTCACACCTCTGTGCAAACATCCACAACTGACTTTCCTGTTTTCAGTTTGATACTCAGCAATGGCAGGAACATAAATCCCTTACTTTAGTTATCCTGTGCTGAAAGGTTGAATGTAAGCTGCTTCTGCACCTTACACTTCAGATTCAGATGGTAAATAAACAAGATATGATCCAGCTCTTAATCTGTTTCTCTTCTCTTGTTTGTGCCACAGATTTGGAGACAACGACATGGAGAAGGGGGACACACCGAAGACCACTTGGGTCCACGTCACTTACAGATTATCTCGGTAATCCCAGGCACACTTCGAATTTTTATTTTTATGCATAAATCACTTGGTCGTAAATAATCCTCCACACAGATAACCATTCACATGCACATTATGAGCCAATAATTTCCTCCTGAATCCAAGGGAAATTTTGTTTTTCATATAATCTAGTGTTGGGTTGGTAAAAAACACAATCTTTTTTGTTAATCATACAATTTACTGTACAATAGAACTTCACTGATTGAGTGTAAAACATTAAGAAAATCTTGTATCTTTGTAAGTAGTATATCAAAACATATTTACCTAAAAACATTATAGAAATGTAGGTCATGAATCAACTTAGAACTTTTTTTTTCAGTGTACTGCTGGAAGTACTGCTGTGGGCTCCAATCACTACGAGTCTTTAGGGCACCATCACCTGCAAAACTGTGTTCTTCCAACACCGGCATGATAGATAGAAAAATAATTTAGAAAAACTTTATTTTGGAAAATTCACATATTCAATCTTTTCTGAGATATCTGGGATAGTTTACTTAAAACACTTTTACACTATATTAAAAAGAACTATTTACTGGAACACATTATATACTGTGTTACCCTTATTTAAAAAAAACAAAAAAAAAACATCCCACATCGCTACAGGTTGGTTTTGGCTTAGGTAGGACGATGACACACTTGGCCCTGTGTGTTTGTCAACTACATCTGGCCTGAGTCTTGCTTTACTTCAGCTGGCTCTGCAACTTGGTCATTCTCGTCTGGTTCCTCATCTGGGTTCTCACCCTTTCCTGTCTGGCTCACTGGACTATCATCTTCTGAAAGATATGTGTCTAAATGTCCCTCAATGATTCTGTCAAGCATTCCCTCTGACTCTGTCAGAGAGCTGTCTGCAAAAAAAAAAATATATATTAGGCTAAATAAACACAAGTACATTAGTCCTGGTGTGCACTACAGTATACATTAATAAATTAGTATTTTGCTCTGTGAAACTAAAGAAGCTTAGTTCTGAAACTCACTCAAAATACTAAAAAAATCTAAATATGACATCACAAAAATAATTTAAATATAAATATCATGCTTACCTTTCTTTCTTCCATAAAATTTGCTTGAGGAGATGACAGCTATTGTTAAAATACAGGAAAAGGGGGAAAAATGAATAACTGAGAGGAGATAGCTCTGAACACTACATATTTTTGCATCACCGTGGAAACCTTCCAGTTTATATTAATTTGCTGACATTTTTGTGGGATTATGATGAGCTCCTTTAGACCTGGTGGAGGTTTCTTTTCATGTTTGTTTGTGTCACAAGGTATAATCAGATTAGATAACCCTTTGATTTCAGAAACAGAGATTGCTTTATTACCATTTGCTGATGAAGCAAAATCCTTGGCTTTTGATGTTTTCTTTTTCATTTTTGCCAGTGTTAGTGTGAATGGCACATCAGTTGCCATATTGAAATGGCATTATTTTTATAAAAAAAACATTACATTGTGAAGTGCTGATGCTTACCTCAACTGCTGTGTTTTTTTTTTAGTTCAAATCCTGGCCGACATGAACGTCTTTGGCCAACTTTGGCCTTTCTGTGAGGAGTCTGCATGTCCTCCCCGTGTTACAGTGGGTTCTCTCCGGGTACTCCGGCTTCCTGACACCACCCAAATACATGCATGTATAGGTCAATTCGCAACTCTAAACTATCCCTAGTGAATGACTGTGAGCCCTTTGACTAACCAGCCATTGTCCAGGGTGTACCCCGCCCTAAGGCCCAAAGCTACAGTAATAGGCTCCAGTCACCCGCGCCCACTAACGGGACTAAGTGTAAGAAAATGAATGAATGAGCTTTAAATAATCTGACTTCTAAGATGTATCTCTAGTAAAACAGACAGCAATTAAACCTTAACATATTTGGCTTAAGAGGACATCACATCAGAGCAATGAAATTTTAGAAGAATTCAGAGACACTCAGTTTAGTAAATTAAAACTGCAAATTCTTTACTGCTTTTGTACATTTAATATGATTCAGTGCACATCATATATATGTGTATATATATATATATATATATATATATATATAAAATAAAAAAATAGAACTCAATGCACACAGCCTCTGGGGTGCCTCCCCCCTTCTGTGCATCCTTCTCATCTCCACTATGTGTGCAGATTTAGATGTGACAGGAGATGGACTGAGGCCTGACACAGGGTGCACTCCCTCCTCCTCACCACATCAGGATACACTTGTTCTGTTGAATTCCGGTTTCAAACGGAACGCTGTGCTGCTCTGGTTTAATCAGGATTAGTGCTACAGCAAGACACTCGTGTCTCTCAGTGGCGCTGTGGTCAGAGAGGGGAGTCTCTGTAACGGCCTGTTCCCCCATACCACTAAACCTCACCTGCCCCCCCCACACACTTCACCACCACCACCCCCCACACACAACGCACGCAGCCTTATGATAGTAACGGCACATTCAGCAAAGAGAGGCTTCTTTGTCTCTGCTGTTTCCACTCTCTTCTACCTCCTTCGCATTGTCTGGCCTTAAATCTTTATCTGTTGTAGATGTTCAACACACTGCTGAAATCAGTTTTATATCATTTTACATCAGGATACAAACTTAGTTCTGTAAAAAATACTGTTTGCACTTGAAATTAAAAATATTAAACAATTTAAATCTAAAATCAGTCTGAAAAGACATATTACTTAGGGACGACTGAGGGCCTTTTGACCTCTAACCTCAGGAACAGTGCCCCTAGTGTCTCTTTTTTATATAGCTCAAGGTTAAAATATAGTGTATATTTTCTCCTTATTGTAATACATTTTTCTTTGTTGTTTTTATAAATAACCACTCATCTACAGCTGTATCATTTGAATGTTGACCCTTTCTTGACAGTTTCTCATGACCATGTGTGATAGTCAAAGGGAAATTACCTGCCTGACTTCTTTGTTGAGCAACATTGCCACCTGCTGTTTAATAGAGACATCTCATTACTAAATATTTCAGTGACAATTGAGAACTTCTGGGATTAAATAAGATGACAGTAAATCCAGAAAACATTCTTCAGTCAGTTAAGAATCAAATGTATTGCTTATTCTTTGGGCTAATATTGTTCTAGATACCCTCAGTGTGGAACAGGGCCACATTAATCCACTTATAAAGTGCATAATTAGGTAGGATAAATGTAAGATGAGGCAAGCCACTGTTCTCTGTCTCTTCTGAAGTACACAGTGTCAGCATGGGAACTTCCTTTAATGGTGTGCATTGCCTTTTAGAGGGCTGGGATAGCTAACTGCTGCCCAGCCTGGGTTTCCGGCCGTGGGGCAACCGAGGCTAATGGTGCCCATCAGGCGTTGCTGCACAACCGCTATCACCCCACTCCAGACATCATGCCAGGATACTGTGGTGTGTACTGTGGCCTTCTGTTCCTCACATGTCAACAAGACTGATTGATGCACAAAAAAAGCACATCACAAGGACAATATATATAGGACTTAGGCATAATCAAAGACATACACAACTCTAAAAATTATTTATAGATTTATTTTATTATATAGGGTGTTACAAGAAAAAAAAGTAATACAAGGAATGACAAGAACTGGTTGGCCAACCCCTGGTTTTATACTGTCAACGCTGTAATTGTAACAGCCTCTGTTAAAAGCATATATTAATAGCATATATTTGAAAAGGCTGTCATGATGCAACATAAACTATTATGTTTCTTAGACTAAAACAAAATAACACCATTCAGGACTCTGACATTTTTGTCATTGCAGATTTATTCAAGAGTTACCTAAACTAATATGGCTTTTGTCTACCTGGCTGTATTTAATGCATTAGTAAACCACCAGGGGGCAGAATGTGGAGGCCCTCTGGTGTAATAAAGACACAAAGGCACACAGACAAAACTACGAATGGGAAAGCTGATCTCTATAATGGCTCATATGGCTGATTGATTTTGATTACTTTTGGTTAATTGGCTCTTGTGAGTGTGTGCCAGCTGTTGTGGGTGTGTGTGCAAATGGTCTTTTTTAGTATTACGTAAATAGATGTCCATATTAAAGTGGTATTAGATTTCATTTTCTAAGGAGGTATTAAACTAGAAAGACTTGTAGAAGAAGAAGTTTATTCCCATTGTATACACCATTTACTCCCGTGTCTACAGTGACACTGATGCACTCTTGAATATGCACGTAGGACTGCATATAAGTCCACTGAAGTCCCTCAGCCTCTTCCCTGGTTAACATTAGATATTCTGCTTGAGGGAAAAAGTGACAGCTATATGTGAATGCTGCTAAAATAGACTCTGCCAGTTCCACACACTGATCACACACACACACACACACACACACACACACACAAAAGCCCTGTGAAGTAGAGAGGGAGCAGCCGGCATGATGCCAGCCCCACAGAGCAGGTGAGGGTCACTGTGATAGTCGTTTGTCAGTAGGATTTTTAGAGATACAATAAAAGCCATCAGCATCACTGTGCCAGGCGTTGACCTGGTAAAGTACAAAGAGGTGAGAAAAATAGCTCCTGAATAAAAGGACTTTAGTGTGAGCTTTGGTCTTAGATCGCTGTTAATATGTTTGGATGCAGAACATAGGGGCTTGTGGGCAGAAACAAATATTTTAAAGTCCATACCAGCTTTGTGGTGCATGAATGACATTTTGATAGAGTTTGAATTTGAGGACTTGTGTATCACCTAACTCTCAATGTTGACCTCAGCTCAGTGTCACTGTGTCCTCTGAGTTAAGGGTTAAACATTGGCTCACATGATGTCATGTGACCTAAAATGCCATTGAGCTCCTTTGTTGTAATGCCCACTGTCTATACCGAACACTTCATGAACTCAAAGATCTAAGACTTTTTCTTTGTACACAAAATGCCTATTTCTCATATTGTTCACAAATCTGTCCAAACCTGTTAGTGAGTACTTCTTCTTTGACATATAATCCATCCACCTCACTGATGTGGTATGAGGTTGATTAGAGAGCAGGATTATTTCAAAGGTGTGCCTTAGACTGGCCACAATAAAAGGCCACTTTAAAATGTGAAGTTTCACTCTATTGGGGGGTCCAAAAACCAGTCAGTATCTGGTGTGACCACCATTTGCCTCATGCAGTGCAACACATCTCTTTCGTATAGAGTTGTTCAGGTTGTTGATTGTGGCTTGTGGAATGTTGGACCACTCCGACGACAAAGTGCAGTCATGTCGAGACCCTGATGAGGATCGAAGCAGATGAGCTTCCCTGAGACAGTTTCTGACAGTTTGTGCAGAAATTCTTTGGTTATGCAAATCGATTGTTGCAGCAGCTGTCCGCGTGACTGGTCCCAGAGGATCTTGGAGGTGAAGATATTGGATGTAGGGGTCCTAGGCTGGTGTGGTTACACGTGGTCTGTGGTTGTGAGGCCGGTTGAATGTACTACCAAATTCTCTGAAACGCCTTTGCTTATGGTGGAGAAATAAACATTCAATTTGCAGGCAACAGTTCTGGTAGACCTTCCTGTGGTCAGCTTGCCAATTGCATGCTCCCTCAAAACATGCCACATCTGTTGCATTGTGCTGTGTAATAAAACTGCACATTTTTGAGTGGCCTTTTTTATTGTGGCCAGCCTAAGGCACACCTGTGAGGTGGATGGATTATCTCGGCAAAGGAGAAGTACTCACTAACACAGATTTGGACAGATTTGTGAACAATATTTGAGAGTATTAGGCCTTTTGTGTGCATAGAGAAAGTCTTAGCTCTTGGCGTTCAGCTCCTGTCAAATGGGAGCAAAAACAAAAGTGTTTTGTTCAGTATACAGACTGTTTATTAAAGCTTATGTCACTATAAGACTATATGGTCTGGGAAAAAACACCAAAGTCATTAAAGTTTTTTTACATTTATTACTCATACACTTATTTTATCTCATAGCTGCCATCTACCAAAGGCCACACTTAAAAGTGATACAATGTTCTGAACAGAAAACAGCTTTTTGTGGATAATTGCTGCGCGCCACAAAAACACATCCTTATGACATTCCTGAAAAGTTCCTGGGTCTTGTCTTCATCTCCACTCTCCTAAATGAGTAACGCTCTCCTGTCCGTCCATCTGTCAGAATGTACCATGTGCCCCAGTAGATACCATTTGTCACTCCACTGTAGCGCCCTCTGTAATAGTGTCCATTAAGGTTAGCTGCCAAACATGCGTCAAACCACCAGCCTGCGCCATAGTAGTGACCACAGTTACCAGCTGCATAACGGTCATTGTCTTTGTCAGTTGTGCTAAAAGGTCTTCCATCGTGGTTGTAACGTTTGCTGTAGCTCAAAGCATTACCTGCATCTCCAGAGTACTCCTTCGCTGTAAGGCGAAATCTGTAGAAAAAACTTTATGTAAATATACTGGATCTTGGTATTTTGCAGAAAACATTTCAATATTCTTAACACTTAAACTAGTATAAGTTAAAATGCAAAGCAGCTGTAGATACAAGTGCTGGAAACGTATATATCTTGTTTGCCCATACATTCCAGAAACTTTTATCAGTGCAGTGAGCTTCACCTCTGCGCCTCTGAGGACACTTTGAAGTTGTTGTACGTAGCTTGCCGCTTCTGTTGGTGCCAGTCCTCCAGCTCGATGCGCAGTTGGTGTTGCCCTGTTGAGGTGAGGGCATGCAGTGCTGCATTCCCCAACCAGTGCTCTCCTAGTGGACTGCCAAAACCGTCCCGATATTCCTGCCATGTCCTGTTGAAGTCTAGTGAACCATCCTGCCGAGTCTGGATCACTGTCCATCCACCACCCGCTGTCTCCATGTCACATTTAGCCTGAGCCAAAACAATGAGTGAAATTATCAGATCCACAGATAGCATACACATTTCCAAAAGAAGAAGAGCAGGGTGGGTGTATATCTGTGTTTTATGAGTGTGATGCATTTGAAATACCTCCAGTGCTGGACCATTCAAGTCAGGCTGGATAGTGTAGATCCCATTCTCTTTGATCCCAAGCCTGTAAATCTCTGTGCAGTCTTTGGGATGAAGCCTCTCTAAAGGAGAAACTTAAACCCACAAACAATGCCGAGTGAGTCCACTGTCAATCATAAAAGTGTCTATGATTTAAATCTTACTTGTGGGTGTGTGTTGTGTGATGCTCTGCAGGAATATCATCAAGTCTTTCTCCCCTTCTCTTCCCACAGCTGCAGTCTCTGTTAGATAAGGTTATCATTAATCACTTGTCAGAGTATCAATATTAAAGATTTATTTTTGTCCTTTGATCATTTGCTCATCTAGGGCTGACACAAAGCAGGCTTCATCTAGAAAGTGTTTAATTTGTTGGGAGTCTATGTGTTTCTGAGGTAGGGAACATGAGTGCATGCTTACCCAGTCGTTTGGCCATGGCCCCAAGGGCCTGACTATGACAGTGAAGGTCACACTCTGTCATTACAGCTGCCATTAACGCCAAGATTTCCCCTAGAGAGTTGTTCTCCTGGTTCCCATGACTCCAGGGGCCCCCTGTTTCCTGGACAGAGCGCATGCAGTGCTGTAACTGAACAAGACGATCTTTGACTTCACCAGCCTGCAGAGACAATGCACCACGTTCTTATGTGTAAGTTACATTCGCATTAAATTTGGAGTCAACAATCCCATGCCTACTAAAATTTTCAAATTTCACATCTACTTAATAACATGATGTCATCTTGACAAGAGGAAGACAGCACTGTGTAGAAGGTTCTCTGTCAAACTCAGCTCATCTCTTACACTTACATCAGCCCATGAAATTATGTCAGTCACACCTGTTGCAGCATGAGCTCATTACAACTATATGATGAGGACATCTTTAAAGCAGAACTAATTTTATCCCATCTTTGATTGTCAAGTGCCATTGCTCCTTGAAGTAGTGCCATGTTTAGAAGCCTACTGTCCCAGGAGAAAAGACCTGCTGGGCTGTGCCAATGCCAGATAGTACTCTGTGGGACATGTGAATAAACAGTCTAGGGCTCAGCCCTTCCTCACTTGGTGACTGCTGTAATTTAATCCATTTTAGAAGTGAATGATTGACAAATTATAGGGACTTTCAGATTTATTTTACAAATATTTTGTATTGTGTCAAAGGTATAAAAGACCTTTAACACAAAATCAAAACACAGTCTCTTGCATAGAGCACTTACCTTGGTCTGATCCTGTGAAAAATCACGCCTTAGCTCCGTCCTCCGAGGTGCATCTGAAAGAGCTGGAAGAGACTGCGCTATCCTACAGGCTGTCCCAATATGACCCTCACAGGGCCCGAGGCCGATGCCTGGAATAGGAGCAGCTACTAGATTGTCTCTGCAGGGAGGTTGTGTACAAGCTGGCGATGCATCTGCGGGGAGCAGCGCTCCCACAAAGAGCGACAGAAAAGGAAGCATCCCACAAAGACCAAATAAAATCATAGATACAATGAAAAAAAATGTTGCTCTGTTTCACTGTTTTTTTCTTATTTTAGTTATTGAAGCAACCCTTTTTTCCCTTTTTGCTCATTAGAGCTGTAAATGTAAATGTATTTTTTTTAGCAATGTTATATTTCTAAAGATGTTTTTCAGCTCTGTTGTTCTTGCTTGTAATTTTTCCTCCTGTTGTATCGTTTGGTCATCTCACTCTTGGTCCTCCTGTCTCCTGCTCACGCTCTCTTAGTGAGGGTCCTTTGGCTCAGATTCCTAGATAACGCAGCTCTCTTTGGTGTCTGACACGGACTAATGCACCCACCCCCTGACAGACTTGAAATCAGAGCATCTCCTTCCCTCGGCTCTCTCCAGTTGACTCCTACAATCAGAAGTTAAATAGTGTGCAATAAGCGGCAGTTTTATTACTTTTTGGACACTGATGGATTAAATTACTTCAACTTCTGTAGCTCCTCTTTTGGGTATATACCTGTACCTTATATGCATTGTCCATTTACATTTTTTTTAATTCCCATACTATTAACTACAGGAAAATGCCTTGTCTTCTCTGGGGTTGTTCTTTCTCTCACAGCCTTTTGTCTCACAATGTTTGTGTTTACAAAGAGACCATAAAAACTGAAGACTCAATAGGTGAGAAAAAGCAGGAATTCTTCTATAAACACCAGAGTTATTCCAGTTATCAGGAAACTGCAGAAGCACACTTCCACTAACAATGTGTGCAAACAATCAGCTCTGACAGGAACTGTGTCTTAACTAAAGCAAGAAAAGAGGACAAGTCAGCTTTTTAATCATAAAAAATTGTATGGTTTTACTTTGTATTATTTCTAAATACTACTACTATGAGGCAAGTAATAACGGAACTCACTTTAATAATGTGTAGCCTAAATGAGTAGATGTTTGAGGTTTTGATGCAGACACTGATATGAAAGACTGGCCTGTGTTCATTTAGCATTCAAATTGTAGAGGAAAATGTTTTCCATCTATTACGCGAGCAGTGCATTCACCTGTTTTTGACCTTTACCATCTTTGTGTGAATCCCCGCAACAATGGAGAAATGCAACCTTATGGCCGAGGTTATCTATCCTATGATATTGCGCCCTCTAGTGGATACTAAATAGCCTTTTTGCTATTCTAAACTGTCTCAGTTTAGTGTACTGCAACTTGTTTCCAATGTGTTGTAAATTGAATATACTGTCCTTGAGATTATTCTATATAAAAAAGAGCCACCAGTGTAGAATAAAACAACGGTCTGTAGTGTGTGTACAGTTTAGTTTTACATTTTGTGGAATATAACGGTTGGCTTACAAACAAAAAAAACAATATATAGATTACATTTCATTCAGTAATACCCTTTCCATTAAATTGACTTATCTTTTGGTCAGGCCATGAGTGTAAAATTGAACCGTCTATCCGGTTTACTTGTACCCTGGACTTGTGGGCGGGGTCTATCTGCGTTTGATGTCATGACCTCATGACGCAGGGATGTTCTGGAGGAGGAAGTGAAAGGGGAAGAAAAACGCAGGAGTAGCGGGTAGCTCGGTGCCTGTCAGCCTTTAAGCAGAGTGCCAAATTTTCCCAATATCTTTTTAATATTTCATAATCTGTTTACGTTGATATTTTGCTTATGTTTATACAACAGTTGTAATATATGCTACAAGATTTGCCAAATTATCTCTACCTTCTGAATTAGATAAAGTTTCTGCGAGCTAGCCACCGTGAAGCCCGAGTTGGCCTTACTGAACAATAACAGCTAGCTTTAGTTAGCCTGCGGTAGGTCGGTTCCAATCTGCAAGACACAGCACCTGGGAGTGTTGTAACACTAAACTGACAGTAAGTTTATCATGAGAGTTTTATTTCTGCATGTGTTTTATTGTTTTCCGCAAGTTCGTGATAGTTTTGAATCTGTTGACGCCAAAGCCATCACAACTTCATGGTGGAGCAATAATTTTAAGACGCTGGTCGTCAAAACAAGGCTGGCCTGTAGCTCGTTTGTGTCGGATCCAACAAAGAAAGGAGGGTCGGAAGATTATGTTTCAATATGTTCCATATGTCAAATCATGACATGTTATAAACTGTATAGTTTTCGATTATTGGTCACAGTACATAGATTTCTTACACAAACACGCACACACAGACTTCTTAATTTGCTAATCTACCATGTTTGTTATTGTATTTGTTGTTTATTGACTGCTGAGCCACCTGCTCATAATTACTAAGTTGTTGTTTTAGAAACAAAACACGCTATACTTTCTGAGACTGACATCTATATTTAACAAGTGTGTGTGTCTAAAATTCTAGCTGCTAATGCTGTTGATTTAAAGAGAGAAATTTGCTGGAAATCTTTTTAGCCTGGATTAAATTACGTGACTAACACGTGACTTTTCACAGTTTTTCCGGCATGAGTCATTATTAGGTTGCCATGTAACTATTGTTTTTGATAACTGCTGATGGGCAAGTCCCAATTTTAAAAAAATAAGATTTGAAGATGATGACTGTATGTCTCTTTAAGAGGCTCAACGATCTCATGATTAGTTCCACTTTATCAGTACTTAACTGAGCTGTTACCAATTGTGTTAAATCCTATCTTCGCACTGTTTAACGAGAGTTGGCATACACAAATCATAGTCCGCCACACCGCTCCTTGTCAAAGGTTAAAAACTCCTAGAATCAGGTGACAGGTCGGTGATGTGCCTTTGACAGGAGTCAAGTGCTTATTGCTCACAAGTCTCACAATAATGCAAGTGCTCTTAAGTTTGCAGTTTTTGTTTTGGTAATGCAAGTATTTCTCCAAATCTTTATCCAAATGACAAAATTTCAAAGAGATATAAATTGACTATCTTCAATGTGATTCTTTCTGTCTTAGATTAGTAGTGACATGCTCAACATTGCAATATCATTTCAGTATACCACCTTCTTAATAACTTTGGGTAATGTGTGGGAGAAGAAATCATTGTCTTCTCCCACATTTCACCCAAAGTTATTATAATACCTAATACATATATACAGTTGGAGTTATTTAACTGTTCTGTCTGTTAACGTTAGAGTTTATAGCCACGATATTGCTTGAAACTGGTTATTGCCCCATGCCTAATCTGGTATGTGTCAGAAATTGGTGTGTGGGATGTCCCATGTCTACAGAATAAATACCTGCATATTGCCTTTGCCATTGTGCCCTACAGTTTATTAGTAATGTGCAACCCAAGTGTTAAGTGTGAGAGTAGACTGCAGTGAAATGAAGGCCGACTGACATAGATAAGAGTCACAGATAAACCTACCGCACATTTATTTCACCAGCATTTCACAACTGAATGAGTTCTGTAAAAATCAACATCACACAACTGTCAATAAACCAGACGGATATCAGGAAATGACAATGGAATAACAATACTTCTAATTATTCTGCCAGTCTTTATGAAAACAATTTAAACTAAAATAATGCAGCTCAACAAGTAGGGACAGTACACGTTTGCTCACTCATGTGTTAGCTAATAGTTGGCTGCTTACTTAATTTTAATGTTTTGAAGGAAATTGTCTGCTGAAGGAAACATTGTGTAAAAGTGGCTTGACACAAATTGTGAAAAATCTAATTTCTATGAAGTTAAAAGAGCAAAATCAGTTTAGGGGCTATATGTTTTAGTATGTTGTAGTGCCTTAGGGTAAGTCCAATAAGAAGTAACTTCCTGTGGTGTCAGAGCGCAAGAATGATGTGTTCCTCGTGATTTGCACAGCTTACAGAGCACATGACTGGAATGAATAGTATTCAAACCTGATTGGTCCAAGGGCAAGGCGCTCAACACACTTTCTGCAGATTACTTTTCTCTAATAAACTTCTCTACCAAAAACAGATTACTTTTGCTTATTTTTTTATTGTCCACAAATAATATAAATCATTTTATAACTTTGTTGTAAATTGTTTATTACAAAACTGGTGTGAGCTCTGTGTTTAAATGATTCTCTGTTTATATTTGCAGCAGTGGGAAAATGACATCCAGAAAGAAAGTGCTACTGAAAGTCATCATCCTGGGAGACTCTGGGTAAGTCTTTCCTCACCCGAGTGTTTACTGTGGAAAAGCAGACAGACAAAATGTGATGTCAGAGGTCAAGAAGTTTTAACTCTTCTGATTTTTCAATCACTGAAAATAGGACCTAGAATAAGTAATCTTATGTTAACATACAGTAAACTTGCCATCATTTTTTTTTAAACCCAACTGCACTGCTTTTTTTAATATGTTGTTTATCTGGTAAGAATTGCCTTCGAAAACCAAGTGTGGGCTGTCTCAGTTCATGTGTTCAAACTGTGTCTCCTAAATTCCTGTCTCCAGTTTGTCACAACTGAAAGTTCACATAAATTCATGGAATTATTCAGCAGCTCAATAATTAAACAAGCATTACATTGTTATTAGTTCTTCTTACAACTTTTAATGGCCCACTGGTGATTTACTAAAGAATACAATTTTGTCTGTTGTGCTGCTATCTACATTATGTGTCTATATTTTTCAGTGTGGGCAAGACCTCCCTAATGAACCAGTATGTGAACAAAAAGTTTAGTAACCAGTACAAAGCTACAATAGGAGCAGACTTCTTGACCAAGGAGGTGATGGTGGATGACCGGCTTGTTACCATGCAGGTATTTTAATATTTTAATTTTAATTTAATTTTTAAAATAAAATGGATACATCTCTGTGAGAGTGATCATTAAAAACTTTGCTTTGGAAAAACTGCTTTGATGTCAAAAGCTGCTATTTAGCACATTGCACAGAAAATGTATTTAAAGATGTATGTTCTGGTTTGGTAAAACCCATAAAGTATAGGCACAAAATCTTTAGATTTACAAGCTCATCTTTGACTAAAGTTTTTGTCCTTGTCTATGACCAGATTTGGGACACAGCTGGCCAGGAGCGGTTCCAATCCTTGGGAGTTGCATTTTATCGTGGAGCAGACTGCTGTGTGCTGGTGTTTGATGTGACTGCACCAAATACATTCAAGACACTCGACAGCTGGAGGGATGAGTTTTTGATCCAGGCTAGTCCTCGAGATCCAGAGAACTTCCCATTTGTGGTGCTAGGCAACAAGATTGACCTGGAGAACAGACAGGTCTGTATAATTGTGTGATGCCTGAGTCAGCATTTATTATTCAGGTTATTCCTCCAGTATCTTCTGCTTTAATGGAACTGGGTTATGTATACTTACATTTGGAAACAATTATACGGATCATTAGCTTTTTTAAAATCAATACACTATGGTTTTAGTTTTTAGTTAGTCTTTAACTATGTTCAGTTTTATAATTTTTATTACAGCTTAAGAAGTCTTTTTTGCATTGAAATGCAGAAGATAGGAGTTATATTTTTATTATGTGTTGGGACGCACAATATTGTTTTGCCTTGTGTGATGGTGCACATTAACAAATCTCCTTGTGTTAAGAGTGTGACTGACACTGGGAAAATGAAACAATGAAGAGAAACATTTGTAAAGTCAAACATTGGTTAAATGTTTTTAATTTAAAAAGCATTAAATGTTTCTAAATTATATGTTCTGGGCTGGGTAGTCTGTAATACTGACTGATGTGTAACATGTTCACATACAGGTGACCACCAAACGGGCTCAGGCATGGTGTCAAAGTAAGAACAACATCCCCTACTTTGAGACCAGTGCCAAAGAAGCCATCAATGTAGAACAAGCATTCCAGACAATTGCACGCAACGCTCTCAAACAGGTAAGTTACAATTCTTTAATAAGGTGTGGCCCCCTTTAAAATGCATGTTTAATTTTCTTCTTACTGGTTTACTGTTTTGTCAATCAGGAAACAGAGGTGGAGTTGTATAATGAATTTCCAGAGCCCATAAAGCTTGGTAGGAATGATGGAGCTAAAGCTTCAGCAGAAAGCTGCAGCTGCTAAGAGACAACTTGGACCATCTTCTCTCTCAGCGCTCTCTCAATGGTTACATCACCTGCACCTTGCTCCCAGGGAAAGGACTTTCCTGCTGGTCTTCCTCCTTTATTCATTCCATCACAACACAATCCTCATGCTGTACTCTGCATATGGATGTACATCCGCTACTTAGTTCACAAAGTACACTCTCCAGAAATACGCCGACAAGTTGTGTTCCCAAAGATCACACGAGAGAAGAATATTATCGGTCTGACCTCACAGTACCTGACTTGATAGCAACTGACCTCCTGTCATGCCCGCTCTATATCTTGTTTAGACCGACTTAACTCTTGTTAAGATGCACAGAGGAGGCAAGATGGAGCCATGTTGAAAGAGTGCTTCTAGGAACTCTTGATAGCTGGTTGATGGCCTGTAATGTGAGATGATATTGGCTAACATCAGCATCCCGCATTATTCTCACTTTTTGTTTGCTTTTTATTGTCTTTCTGTCAAGAGAAATTGGCTGATGTTATTTCTGCAGCCAATTTAAAACATGTTTTGCACTTTCTTTTTATGTTTTGCCTTTAAGTAGTATAAATATTAAGGGATGACTGATTTTGGGCAACATCTATTTTTGCTCACTTTTTAAATTAAGCTTCATATTACTCATATTACCCTTCTTAAACTACTTAAATCTGTTTAACACTTGGTGATTGTATTGCCTTTCCTTCTCAAAGGTTGTCTGTTAATGGGTTTATAACTGTCTCACACTGCAGAAGAAATGTTAGAAGAAAGTAGACATGAAGTGAAAGTCAATAACACATTTACAGTGAAAAAAACATGGATTAACACCTTGATATATTAATATTTGCCTTTTATGTAACATTACTTGTACTGCTATGTACTGTATGTGTTATATCATCATAAATCAATGCTTTGAAAGTTATATTGTGTCAAACACTGCATATACCTGTCCTCTGTCCTGTCTTCATTTTTGCTCTCTATCTGCTGCTTGTAGCTCAGGTTGGCTAAGTACTTAATATTTTGAATAGATTGTGTACTACAGTGTTTAGATGGCAAAGGTAAAATGCTAATTACATTAAAATGGATATTCTCTAGCTCTCTTCATTTAAAAAATGGATTCAAATTTTGCCCCGATATTACTCCTTATAGATGAAACACTGCAATGCCAATGATGTGGTCAGAAAATTGGGACGTCAAATAAAACTCTTGGATATATGTGTGTTGTGTGTATGAATACAAGAAAAATCACCATATTCTTTTAAAAAATACAGCAACATGCTACAAATTGAACAATAGCGTATTTTGAAACAATGCCCAAAAAAACGAGTATAGCTTTGTAAGATCATTGAATTTGTATTAATCATACAACAATTAATGTCGTCAATCATCCTACCGAACAGGCAAATAAGATTTCAAAACACTTCAAATCTCTAAAGAAAAATATTTAAACTCACTGTCTATAGACGGATTTAAAAGTAAAATACACTTTGCTACCTTTTTGTGTTGTTCCGTTATTATTAACCACTTCAAATGACGAGAAACATTCAACTTCCGGTGTAACTACTTCCGCTAAAGCCACATCATCCACTCATACAGAGAAATGGTAAGAAAATGAACATAAATGCTCAAAATTGATCCCTTAAAGACTCATGTTAACTACGTATTGCTCGTCTTTCTGTCTGTGTTAATATATATACAAATGTATGGCAATGCAAATGTATTTTATTTTCCGCCGTTCTTGTTTGAGCTAACTAAGCTAATAATAGCTCTTTTTAGATTTTTTTTTGGGCAAATAGGCTGTGTTATTTTGCGACTTAATGCAATTGCTGTTGACGTGTTATTTTTCTTACATATTATTGTATGGCACTTGGGTTATGTTTTATTCGCAGTTAAAGCTTAACAGAGCGTAGTATTTCAAGTCAAGATGGAACTGATGGCCCCGAATCAACCGTGCACTTGCCATGTAGCAATCGTCTCAGTCTAAAAGTTCTTGTTTTATGATGTTTGTCATGGCAAGATTTGCTGCTTATAAACAGGTGGTAGCTTCTATAGTTATATATTCAAATATTGGTTAAATTGGTTAAAACAAAAGATATCAGCATTTTTTCTACATCAATTTTTTTTCAGTCCTGTCTCAGTTCATGGTAATGGTAGTAGTAATAACTAGTTACTTTTCACATTGGAAGTTTTGCCACAATGGTATAAAAGTCAGATAATTTGCAGATGGCATATATTTAAAGATGAGAATAAACGCTCAATACTGATATTTTTTTTTCTGCACCTTGCTGTTTGTGGCAAAGTCGGTAGCACTGTCTTTCAGCAAAAAGATGCGTTTGACCACCAGTGTTTTATTTGTATGTGTGTCCGTGTGTATTTTCTTATAGTGCTCCCTGTTTTACCACTGTCATTGAAAAGCCAGAGATAGTCCCAGGTGTAAATGCAGATAATCAATTTCCCTACAATGGTAAATGTCTGTGAAGGTCCTGAATGGAAAAGAACAGCCTGGTTCATTAGGTTTGGTTTCAGGAGAAACTCATCCCTCTAGATATATAAACTCAGCTCTTTTATTGGTTGATCTCAGAATTGATGAAGTCTATTGGAATTAGAGACAAAACGTCTTCACCTTGAAAACTGAGTCTAGATGCTTTTACTTAAACATTTTCTACAATGGTAAATGTTTCTATATAAACAAACTATCATTATCTCTATGCTTCTTTCAGACAGCAACTTTGCGTCCCTATCTGAATGCTGTACGTGCCACTCTGCAGGCTGCCCTTTGCCTGGAGAACTTCTCCTCGCAGGTGGTGGAGCGACACAATAAACCAGAAGTAGAAGTTCGGTGAGGCTGACTGAATCAACTCAAAAATATACAACACTGTTTTGCATGTCCTCTCATGTGGGTTAACTGTCTGTCCTTTTACAGAAGTAGTAAAGAGTTGCTCCTGCAGCCGGTTATCATCAGCCGTAATGAGAAGGAGAAGGTCTTGATTGAGGGATCCATTAACTCAGTTCGAGTCAGCATTGCTGTGAAGCAGGTCAGTGACAAGACAACCTATAACTGACCTGTTTAGAAATAAAGTTTTGACAAATTTGAATCTGCTGCAGGCTGATGAAATTGAGAAGATTTTGTGTCATAAGTTCATGCGTTTCATGATGATGAGAGCAGAGAACTTCTTCATTTTACGAAGGAAACCCGTTGAGGTAAATAATGGGCTTGTCTTCTTTTGCAGAAACGACTCTTAATCTTTGATTCTATTCAAAGAGTTAACCAGTCCACGTTTTTGCTTAAAACATCTATACTATACTCATGTCTGGGTTTTCATTGTGCATTGAAATGGTTTTGTGTGTATTTCTTTTGCAGGGATATGACATCAGTTTTCTCATCACAAACTTTCACACAGAACAGATGTACAAGCATAAATTGGTAGACTTTGTCATTCATTTTATGGAGGAAATTGACAAGGAAATCAGCGAGATGAAGCTGTCAGTCAATGCCAGAGCCCGGATAGTTGCAGAAGAGTTCCTCAAAAATGTGAGTTTTTTTGACTTGACCATTTTTGATATTTTTCTCGTTGTTGGATAATTTGAAGGGATTTCTTTCTTTTGATCTTGCAGTTCTAACAGAAAAATGTCCAGGGATGCATTCCTTTTGCTACATTGACCGTTGTCTGTGGAGCGTTCAAAACAAAGGCCAGATGAATTACATGTTGAGAAGCTGGAAGTACAGTCAACATGGTCTGACAGGTGGCATGTGCCCTTTATCAAAAAGTCCCTGTGCTTAAAGCTATTGATATTTGTAAATAATAAATATTCACACCAGACATTCTTCCTTATAGCATTAGTGCATATCAGGGCAGGTCCATAAATGTATATTTTAAATATTTCTGAGTACAAGGCTATATGTTTTTGGTTATCAAATAATTTAATTGTTTAAACACACATTCTATTTCATTTTGCAGTGTATGATTTAAGAACATGACACAGAAGATGCATGTTTGCTCACTTATGGCACAAACTGTTTTAACCCCGTAATTGCTGGTTGTGGACAGAATAAAATCACTGTCCTTTGTAGTGTATCTTTTCATTTTTCTTGATGTTTATATTAGGGTGGCCAAAGATATAAAAATATATTGACAATGCATAATATAATAGAAAAACATTTTATAAATTTTATTTTTCAGAGAAAAAAAATGTTAACAGAAAAAACTTTTTTCACTCATAGTTAGTGGTTGGATGAAGCCATTGTCAAACAATTGTCTTTAATCTTTTTAAATAATAAAAAACAAACTACCCAAATGACCCTGAAAGTTTACATACTCCAGTTCTTAATACTGTGTAGTGCCACCTTTTAACATCAATGAAAGCTTGAAGTCTTTTGTGGTAGTTGTGGATGAGGCTCTATATTTTCTCAGATGGTAAAGCTGCTCATTCTTCTTGGAAAAAAGCCTACAGTTCCTGTAAATTCTGGGGCTGTCTTGCATGAACTGCATGTTTGAGATCTCTCCAGAGTAACTCAATGATACTGAGGTCAGGAGACTGAGGCCACTCCAGGACCTTCACTTTATGCTGCTGTAGCCAATCACAGGTCGACTTGACCTTGTGCTTTGGATCGTTGTCATGTTGGAACGTCCAAGTACATCCCATGTGGAGCTTCCGGGCTGATGAGTGCAAATTTTCTACTAGTATTTTCTGATAACATGCTGCATTGATATTTTCCTGTTCATTTGTAGCTCACACATCCCCAAAACATCAGTGATCCACCTCCATGTGTCACAGTAGGAATGGTGTACCTTTAATCATAGGCCTTGAGGACTCCTCCAAGACATTTATGGTTGTGGTCCAGAAGTTCAATGTTGGTCTCGTCACTCCAAATGACTTTGAAGTTTTGAGGTTTATCTCTGTGCTGTTTGGCGTATTGTAAACAGAAACCTTTGTGGCATTTGCATAGTAATGGCTTTTTTCTGGCAACCATAGATTATGCAGCCCATTTTTCCTCAAGTGGTTCCATATTGCGCATCTTGAAACAGTCATACTACTGTATTTCAGATGAAGTTATTTGTGGGTTTTTTCTTTGCATCCCAAACATTTTTTTCTGGCTGACAGAAACAAACAGATCACAGGTGAGGATGGTTACCTTTTAGTAGTCATTCAAACCTGTTTGTGTGAACTTGTGTGCATGTTATCAGGCCTAAATCACCAGGGAATGTGAACTTTTGATCAGGGTCATTAGGATTTAAAAAGAGTAAACCCAATTGTTTGACAATAGATGGCTTCACCCAACCACTAACTATGAATGAAAAAAAGTTTTTTGTGTTATTGTTTATATTCTCTGAAGAATGGTTAAAAAAATTTGGTCAGGGTTTGTAAACTTATGAGCACAACTGTATATTCCAAAAAATCTTTTAATAGTTTTGTATGTTCAATGCACACAATACTTCCAATAATTAAAGGTTTATTGAGACAGTAATATTTATATATTTTATATATTTTTTTACAGTACAATAATTACAGTGGCGATCACAATACATTGAGCATGCAGATAGCTTTTTTCTCAATACATAGTTAATCTTAAAAATAAACAAGTAGTCAAGTACATTTATTTGAGTCTTAAATGATATTCAGAAATAACAATTACCTAATGGAAAGGCTATATTTTCAAGATTTTTTTTTCTCCACTCAACAAGATAGGACACATTATTGCAGAAAGCACCTTTTGTAACATTAACATCCAAAAATATTTTTAGAACATATGAACATAGAAACATTGTCACAGAAATCTCACTTTATAAAAAACATTTTCACAGGAAATTAGGCTGCAGTTACGTACAAGTAACTGATTGACAAAAATGGAGTGTATCGAGTGAAAGTGCATAAAGTGGTCATTTTTTTTTTTCTTTCCTGAACCCAGCATTGTTTCTGGAGATCTCGGGAATATGAAGGTTAGAAATGAGCTGGGACAGTTTTTAGAGCGTCTTCTGTGCTGCGCTGTGTTGTCACAATCTGAAAATGATAAAAAAAAAATAAATAAAAGCACAGTAAATGAGTATCAGGTCATTTAAAACCTGCATTGATATTTATTATGGTAACACATTTGATCATTTACAAATTATTTCTGTCCTATGAGAGCTAGGAGCACCCATTTCCGTTGTGGTGTATATCACAGTGGCTAGGCCTTAGACGTAAACCATTACATGTAAATGTGTGCTCATAGTCTAAGACATTTGGTTTAAATAGTTTTGTGTAAATTGAATAAAACGTTTTGACACAAAAACATTTTATTTGGTTTAACAGTACAAAGAAAACACAATTTGCAAATAAATCTGATTTAACTTACAAACATAATAAACCAACATGAAATTGAGACCAAAAATGTTATGTTACACATACAACACAACATAAATATATACAAACAGCATGGTAATAAGACAAAGTATTAGTTTTTTCTGCATGTTTTTAGAGACATCACTTCATGATATGATCACATCAGTGTTGTATGCCATTGTAAAAATGACAGACAACAGGTTCCCAGGGTTTTGTCAGAGGTGGGTAAAATGTGTTGAGAGGTTTTAGGCGCCGAGGTCATCTCACTGGTATACCTACCGCTGGTCGGTCTCTCTGCGTGTTCACAGCGTCCACACCCAAGTACACAGACTCCACTTTACATCCTGAACAAGAACACAAAGGATTGAATGAGAATTCAATTGTCACTTATCTCTAGGTGCCAAACAAGAAAAACACCTAAATATTAAGATAACTTACCATAAGCCACAGGAGTTAGTTTCAACACAGTGTGCAAAGGGCATTTTAGATAAGGCAGTTCATCTGTGAGAAAATAAAACGCAAATAAAATATCTTTAGTGGTAATACCAATCCCTTTTTGTTTTTATAAAAAGGACATGGCCTAATTTGTCTTGGCTAACATGAGACTGGTCAGTAGTAGGGGTCGATCCCAGAAATCCCATATAAATACATTAATAATTTATACCTGCAGTTTTGTCCAAGAAGTATGCAAGAAGACAGCGCATGACGGCCTGGTGACAAATGACAAGGACATTCTCTTGTCTCTCCAACTCCATGATCACAGGCTCCAGTCGCTGGACCAGGTCTTCATATGACTGATGGATAAACATAAACCCACAAATTAATAATGAATCCATAAAGTCCGCTTGCTGCAGAGGAAGTAAGATAAAGGGCATATTCTCACCTCTCCTTTCGGATAGCGGTAGCGGTATTTGTCTTGGTCTCTCAGTGCAAACTCTAGCGGGTAATGCTGTTGAATCTCTTCATACATCATCTCTTCACACACACCCTGTCGCCAAAGGAAGAGTTGTGTTCAGCTTGACAACATAAACTTGTCACAAATATTTCAAATACACAAATAAACTTACAGCATCAATCTCATTAAGGGCTTTCCATTGTTCATAAGGCACACCCAGGCACTCGGCAGTCTGGATCGTCCTCTTCATCTGACTGGACCAAACCTTCAGATCTTTGATGTTCTGCTCTTGGATGAATTTCCTCAGTAGCATGGCGTACTACAAATTGGGATTTTTATCAAAAAAAATTAATCAAACACAAGCCGTTTTGCATGTATTTAAAGTAATCTGACTGGAGAAACACAAACCTCTTTTCCCCTTTCAGACAAGCCAGCGTCACCACCAATGCGCCCCTTAATGTTGAGGTCACTCTCACCGTGGCGACTCAGGTAGATGGAGCGTGGTGTAATGTGGATGTTCATCAAGTAGTAAACAATCCTGCTTTGGATATGGTCAACGACATGGTTTACAAAAAAACGCCGGCCCACGTCAATGACTTTTATGTAGGATAGATCCCTGGAAAAAGGACAGCATTTTTTTATAATGTCTTGCCATTAGCAAAAAAAACGCATCAGATTTGTCAGTGCTTGTACGGCCTCTCACCTATCTAGAACCTCGTCCAAAGGCTGGTATGAGGATTCATAACACTTTATCCTCTTCATGAAGTCCTCAATGGCCTCTTCTGTATTTGTGTGAATGTAGTCGGGACTGTCTAACTTTACTTGCTACAAGAAGAAGACAGAAAAGTGCAAACCTAGTTTAGACCAGAGTTTTTGTTTGGGTTTTGTTTGACTGGATTGAAGTCACAAATCTTACCACTATGTTCTCTGCAATTACATCTGGGTCTTCACATAGGGATTCTACAAAAAATACCTGGTTTCGAGAAGACAAAATCAGTTAAGAAGAAAGTTGAATTAAATTAAATCCTGTCGCAAAATTGGGTTTACACACCTTAAACCCATTTTGTTCAGCAAATTTGACTATTGTTGCTCTTCTCTCTCTTGTTGTATTTGTGGCATCAAAAACCTTTGGGAAAAAAAGAACAAAAAGGTTACATTGCAGTCCATAGTACAAAACATACAAGACTGACTCACCGCCACCTGTCCACCTTCCACACTTAAGTACTGACGGACATCGTTAAGGGCTATCGTAGCGCACTGACTGTGGACAAAATGCATACAGGCTCAGTCTGGGGCAGCTCAAAGGTTTTTCTGAAATATTAAAAACTGTTAAACCATTAAAAATATTTTTTTTTGTAATTACCGTCTGATTTTAAGGCCTTCTTCATTATCTGGTCGGAAAAATTCAAAGGACTTGTAGATCTTGACACACTCCCTTCGGTACTGACCAACATTAAACACTGTAAAATATAAAACATGAGGAAAACATGAGGCTTTATTTTTTGTTATCTTTCAGTAATATATGAAGAAGTATTATAAAAACAGATAAACACCATTTTGGGTAACCACTTAACTTTTCAATTATATCACCTATAATAAAAATTTTATAAAAACGGAGTCATCTGTTTTTGGCAAATGAACTCTTCATACCAGGGACAGATTACGGACCGGGCCAGCACCCAGGGGCCCCAAGGACAATGTGTCTAGCCCTGCTAGAGGAACTCTAATGAAATGGGTGAGGGGTGACAGTCCTCTGACTTCTGACTACCAGAAGCCCTAGGGAGGAGGGGCTTCCCGACCCTTAATCCGGCCCTGCTTCATATGCATTACTCACCTTTTGTTGGCACACCAATCCAGTTTAGGTAGCGGGTCAACTTCTTGGAAATGTAAGTCTTACCCCGTGCTGGAAGTCCTACGGTCACAATAACCGTGGGACAGTTTGTCATGCATACTGCAGAGGAAGAAAAAAAAAAAAAAAGGTCAGTGGATCTACTCTCATCTGTTAATGTGCTGAGCATAAGCACTATAATTGAGTCTTGGAGGCAAAGTAATTATGAGCCCACTTGTTGGAAACCTTTAATATTTAACATATTTAGGAAATGCACACATCAAATACACACTATATACGCCTTAAAAGAAAAACACAAGCCATGTTTTTAACTCTATTTGTTGCTTGTCCATTTGTCTTGATGCTACATATTTTTTTCCTGTTTGGTGGAGCTTGTTTTAGAGGAGACCCCACTGTGAAACAGCCTGAGCTTTAGTCTCAGCAAAACCTCACGGGGAGACTGTTGCTGGTCTTATTTCCGGAGACTAGACACGCAAAAGTGCTGACTTTTGATAAATTGATCCATTTCGGTCATGTGCATGTCATAAAGAGAGCCTTGCAGTGAAACAAAGGTGCCTTTATCTTCTCCAAGTCCACAACAAGCACCACACGAGACAAGGTGAGCAGTATATGATGCAATATTAGCGGGATTAAAAACGCACAGAAATGTGACTACTGCGTCTGCGTGTTCAAAAATAAAATAAATATATAAAAATTTAAATAAGATGGATTGCGGTGCAGAAATAGTAGCTAAATATTAAGAACAAAGCGAGGTTTCCGAAACAGTCGCCCAAAATCTCCACCCTTCACATCCTTTGCGGAGTACATCTTTAGCGGACTGTCCGGTTGCATCTTACCCCGTCTCTGCGTGATGGGGCGCTGGGGCAGCCCGTTGGAGCACGGCATCCAGATCTTCCTGAGCGGGTTCTGGGTGAGCTCCCGGGGCGCAGCCTCCACCACGAACTCCTCATTGTCTAACATTATAAGTCTGTGAGAGAAGACTGTCTGTGACTCGACAGCAGAGCGAGCCTAGCGCGTTTGAGGCTGGGGAGTTCAGGGGGTGTACATCTGAGGAACAGCTGAGGACGGCAGCAGCATTTTTTTTTTACCGTAAACACCACCACCAACGCGCAACCCGAATTTGAGCAAAACAAGTGCCTCATCAACTCAAGAAATGAGTTTGAATTCATAAAAAAAATACATCAAACCTTTCAATAATGAAACACCTCGAACAGTATTATTTAATAGTAATAATACTGTTTTAAACTGGAAACGTTGAAACAATTAGTTAAGTGTTCTTAGAAGTGTTCTTAGAACTTTGTCAATGAAGGTTACTCTAAAAAACACATTAATATATTTAGTTAGCTTTGTCTTTTCCTGAAAATATTTGCAGCTAAATGACTTCTGCGAACAACTCCAGCTTTTCCCAGAATGTACCGGTTTACCATTTACCGTAACTCGACTGAAACTGCGCTTTAAAAAAATGCACATGTTGCTACAAAAACAAGGTTGAGCTGTTCACATGAAGCACTCATGGGCAGTGAATGCAGCGGAACAAAGAGCCAATCTGAGGCGAGACGGAACGCTCTGCGGCCAATGAGAAGAGTCGCTGGGGCCAGAGGAGGGCGTGCTGCTGCAGGAGACGAGATAAACACAGTATCAGAACAAAACGGTCCTCAAGTTTGACACGAAGTGATCACGTTGTTCCGAACTCAGACTGTAAACAGGCCCACCATTACACTACATTAACCCGCTGTAAACATGTCCCTGTCCATAAAGGATCTGCAAGATGCAAAAACAAAAATCTGATAACCTATGTTCTGTTATTTGGAAGCAAAAATTATTGCCAATGGCGCATTTTTGGGGAATTACCCCAAAATAAATGTAACTTTATTTTATTCGATACTGAATAGTTGTTCAAATTAAGCTAGATTGTGTAAACAATGAATTACTTTAACAAAGAAACTAATTACCTCAATATCACATCCCCCCACTGTCATTAATAATGTTACCGATCAGCTCAACGCTCCACATCTTTGAGACACAATACATTACACATTACAGAGTGTTAGAGCGTTTAGATCGTGAAAATCCTTTCAATTTATATAAAAAATAAATAAATAAGGAATGATAGTCCATGTGCACTAATAAGACATTGTAAAATGTAAAGGAAGAAATAACCATTACAATTGTCAGGAGCAGCGGTGGATAAAATATGAGGACTCAATGTAAACTAAAAAGCGTGAAGCTGTGGTGATACATTTGTCATCTAAAATGTTAGTCCCCAGAAAAAAAGGGATGGGGCAGTACCATTCACTGTATCATTGTACCCAACAAATGTTACCCTGATACTGTAATTTTAACGCCTTTTTACCATTAATGGGAAGTATGTCATACTGAGACTATGGCACCAGGTGGCACTGTATACCATTTTATAAAAAGGCCACAGATTTAGAAATGAGCCATGACACAAACAAAACCGTTTTTAAAAAATGTATTCTTTAAGAAATAATACTGTCCAGTGCGGATTAGAACGAAATAACTGATTCAACCTTACCAACAGATGCTTTAGCTTTACTCTCAGAAAACAGTGAAGCAGGCCAGGTCAATGGTCAATACAGAGGTGAGTGTGTCACAACAGAATAATCCCATTAACAAGACACTGCTGCTTACTGCATTAAACTGTAATCCTGTACACGCTCACAGACAGATAAACAACAAACAGTCCCTCAGACCCAGCACAGTCTATTCTGTACATTCAGACGAATGAGCAACAGCCTTTAAAATACACAGGACTGTCTGTACTCAGCTACACAAAGTGGGTGCATTTGAAAACCACAAAAGCATCAGAGATTTAGGGTTGCAAACATGACTAAACTGTAGCCTTTTGCTTTTAAGACCTGAAATTGCTGACTCATCAGTGGACTTAAATGGATTCACACCGATCAGAGCAGATACAGACGCCTCAAGTGGGAGGAGTAAAGGAGATGGACTTGATGTATATGTAATGTTATATGTAATATGTAATGTTTTGAAAACAGTAAAGCTAGGATCTCCATAGAGGGAGGAGTTTGTGAAACTTCAATAAACTGTTGCTACATAAAGTTAACTTTCCTTTGTATTGCTGCTAACAGGGTGCTTTCTGAACAACTTTAAACGGGGCAAACAGCTGCATATATTCTCTACTATTATTTCTGGCTCTGTTCAGTATCAGTCTCCCTGTGTGTGAGCAGCTCTGTGTGCTCTGCCTTGTCAGAGACTCCACCCTTTCATTCAACACCATCAGACCGCTTATTCTTAGTGAAAAACGTATGAGTCTGGGGCTGGACTCATCCTTTATCACATAGATCACTGATTACCTGACTACCTGACAGGTAGACCACAACATTTAAGGCTGGGGAACGGTGTCTTAGAGATGTGTGTGACTGTAGAGGTGTTTGGTGGTGGTAGGAGAAGGTTGAGTGCCGTTTGTGTGGCAGCCCCCGTCTGTCTGCCCCAGGAGTAGATGTGTGTGAATGGGGTGAGTGGAAGCACAATGTAAAGCGCTTTGGGTGCCCGAGAAGGGTGCAGGAAAGCACTATATAAATGCATGCCATTTACCATTTACCAAAGTAGCACAGGGGCTACTCAAAGAAGTATTTTTGCTCCATTTCTCTTCACGTTACACTCACACTACAGATTTTAATAACCGAGTCCTGCCACATTCAAAAATATTCTGATGACACAGATGTAGCAGCTTGTATCAGAGATGGACAAGAAGAGGAATGAAAGAACCACGTAAAGAACTTACATAGATGGAGCAAAAACAAAACTAATTCCAATTCTGAACACTTCAAAAGCTATAGAGATGGTCATTGACTTGTATTTATTACACAGCAGTCTGCTGGGGGGCAGTCTCAGAAAAAGTGAAAGTAGGTTTGAAAAACTCAGAGAGGGCTGGTTTAACTATAGGTGTTAGTTTAGAGATTCTAAGTGAGGTAGTGGAGCAACAGACACACAACAGGACAGATGCTATACTGAACAACTTGGACCATTCCCTGCATTCAGCTTTTCAACAACAGAGAGAAGTGAGTGGACGTCTGAGATCAGGGAGCTGCAGGACAGAACGCCACAAGAACTCCTTCTTCCTGACTGCCATAAGACTGAACAATCAATCCGTATATGGCAGATGAACACTGACTCACTCATTTAAAGAGACCTAACAAGTGAATAGCCCCTTGAGGATTAATACAGTTATTTTGAATTTGAATAGAAACACCATGCACAATAAAGTCATTATAAAGAATACATCTCAGTGGTTTTAAGAGAATTTTTGCAGCATTTGCACAAAAAACATGTCCATTGAACAATTAGCTTGTTAACATCCACTTTCTCAACCCCAATTGTTCCAAGTCACCACTTGGTCTAACCATTTTATAAACATGCTATATTTTTTAAAATAAATCAAACATCTTTTCACCTGAAATGACCCAGATGCAAACACCAGCTTCGAATGAGTGGGCAGGAAACTAATGCACAGGAACTGCGCATGTTCAGCTGGAACAAGCCTATAATGAGATTCAGAGTGAGCGGACGAACTTTCACCCAGATTTCAAGAGCAGGCAGGAGGCGCAGCGAGTGAGCCAGGCTCTGAGCTACAGCTAAGAGAGAGGTTTATTCAAAAACAAAACAAAAATGTAAGGAAATCTAAGCATAGACTTTGTACTCTAGTCTATGCACCATAGACTAGAGTACAAAGTTTTAGTGAGGATTCATTTTATAAATCTACTAGAGATAACATTGACTACAAATGCAGCAATCCTGATGATTCTTTGTTCCAGTATCTTCCTCTGTTATCATGAACAAGTATTAGATGTCATGAAAACAGAGCTTTCAACACACTTCCTTGGCCTTAGAAGCCGTTTTGCCAGATATTTTAGCTGCTAGCATGTTTTTTCCTGTTGTTCCACAAAGCCCCACCTCTTTGAGAGTGGAGACATAGCCAGTCAAAACACATCTTGGACTCCCTGTTCATCCCACGCTCGTTTGTTGCAGACAGTTAAACTACTGAACTGCAACCATATTTGTACAAAAAGCAGCAGTGAATTCTTCCTTCAGGAAACAAGGTGCATATAAAGCCCCGCTGAAATGACTGTGGTCTTATAGAAGAGTGTTGCATAAAGAACACAGGCCCTGGAGGTAATATGATGACAGCACAAATACATAGCTACACAATTTGAAATCTTTTTCAGACATACTATTGGGGTCAATTACTCTGTTCATTTGAAGAAGCAATCAAAGGCTTTGTAACAGTTGCAGAGTTTTAAGTATCAATACATATTTTATTTTGTAAACAGGGATTAGGGATAGATGCATGTAGTGTCTCTGGCTTCATTTTCTCCATGAGCCATTTATGATGTAGACTAGCATCTTCAAAGGCTGCAATCCTCCACTTAAAATTGAGCTATGACATATCAGTAAAACTTCCAGAAATCATAAGGAAGTACCAGACAATCTGAACGGACCAAATGCAAAGCTATAACTCTGATATTGCCAAACATCACTATAATAACACGCCTCATTGTGTAACATGTAGCGCATGGTACAGTTTGACACAATTTTTTTCCATCTGCCGCCTGTTTAATTTAAAAGTCCAGTAGCTAGCAGCTAACAAGCTAACTAGCAGCCACTGCACCAGGCTTAGTCCTCGGACAGAAATGATGCTAGCCGTAAAATCAATACTGACATTTGGAAAGTATCTAACTTTTGCATTTTTGTAATACAACTCTCCGTGTATTACATTCGAGATGCTGGTTGTTTCATCTTAAGAGACATAGTCAGTGTTAGTTTCTCTTTTGCCTGGTGCCTACGTGACCTAGACTTGTTTACTTCACAGCCCTGGCTCAGCTGCTCAGAACATCACTGCTTCCCTGCACTATATCCGCTTAAAACAGTACCGAAGACGTGTACATACCCAGCCTTTCCCTCGGGTTTGCTGGGCTGCAGGAGCCCCTCATCGTCCCGGTCACAGCTCTTCTTCAACGCTAAAACACGGTGAGGACACAACAGCGTTTACAGCAGCGCCTCGATGAATGAAATAAGGACGAGCTCGAGAGGCGTGCGCAGTTGACTCGCACGTGCACTTGTTTTTGTACTACTGTGTGGAGGTTTCTGTACGTGCCCTGTACCGCTTTGCTCTATTTCTGTTTGTATTAATTATGTTAGCGGACAAATAGCTTAGTCTAATACCCTGCTCATATTTAGATGACAATTAAAGCAACTCTACGTCACTAGATTTATTTTATATCGAGAGGTCCCATGTGTTCGCAGCTTTCTGTTGGTGATTTTAAAACTTCTTATTTTCTAACGAAGCAAACAGATCTGACTCTAAAAGTAAATGTATAGAAGACACATCAAACATCTGCAAAGGATTATTTTAATCCAGAAGTAATCCATTGGCCCTCTGCTCAAGAAGGCCTTAAATCAGCATTTAAAAAAATAAAGGGGCCATTGCACAATCTAACACTATAAATCAAGATAGCCTGCTTTAGATGAGCCGTCTGTAAACTTACCCAGTCACCTTCTTATAGCTTAGCATATTTGTCATTGCCAATGATCTTGAAGAAAGCTGAAAAGCCAAAACATATGGCTTCAAAGTTTGCAATGATTGTTTTACTTTTTTTAAAAACACCTTCAAATTGTAGGCTATTTTAATGAGCATTATTCTTGTTTAATAAAAATCACTGTTTGGTAACTGTATGGTTGCTTTCAGAATCTCTTTCTGAATGTCCGTCTTTGGCCATTAACTGTAGGCTTTTCTCAGTGTCTACTATGGTGTTCTTTCACAATTTTTGCTCAAACTTTGCACAGAAACCGGTGGTGAAGTTTAATAAAAATTAATAAGTAAATATATTATTGCAGAAAATTGGTAATAGTTATACTGTATCGCTAAAGAAAAATTCAGCTTTTATCAGAAATCTTCATAAAAACACAAAAACATTAATATTGAACACATTTAAAAGACAAACATTTAGTCTATGTCTGCAGGATGGTTCTCTTCTTCAATTTGCAGATCCTGCTTCTTTTTAAACACAGCTTTGAGTGCTTCCAAAATGGCATCATTTCGTTCAGAAGTTGTTGGGATGCTCACCTTTGCAGAGAAATCAATCAATTTATTTCATAACTCGTCATATGTAAAACCTTTTTAAAGGTTCCATGGGGTGCTCTTACATCCTTGAAGTTTGCACTTTTCGTAATCCACACAGGGTCTTTTGCATTAGTTGACAGCTGAGAGGTTTGCACTGGTGTGGGACACCCTGGGAATAATGGGGTCTGTGGCAGAGGCCCATCATTCATGGCCAGAGAGATGGCTGACCCTGAAGCCCGGGGCAATGTCATTGAACCCGAGTCTACAAAATTTAGGCCAAAAAGTAAATGTTATGGGGTTAATAACCATAGTCCTAATAAAACTGTCATTTTTAATGGTACCTCTGGTGCTTAGCTCACGCTGCACAGCCCCCGGTCCGCCAAACTGTTTAATAATGTAGTCCACAATTTCACTCACACTTTTATTTTTTAGGTCTTCTTCGCTCAGATGGACCTGCATGAACAGCTTCTTCAAAGCCATGTCCAGGACTGTTTCCTTTAACTTTACATACAACAGGAAGCAGTGTTTTGAAATAACATTTAGGAAAAGCTCTATCTGTTTAAATATACTTACTAAATGGAGAGCTGCTGTTTCTTTAGTTTCTGGTGCAACCATTGGACAGTCCAGTGACTTATCTCTACGGATAAAAATAACCATTATTTTTATTTTGTTTTTTCTCAGGATATAAAAATATATACATTGTATTACCCCTTAACAGAGCTCTCAAGTGATGTGCTGTTCCTCTCTTTAATATTTTCAGTTGAAAGTGAAGCTATAAATAAATCCCATGCAAACTATTAACATTTGCTCACGCATTTAGTTCAGTTATTTGTATATTTAGGACAGTAACCTTGTTGTGTTTGGACAGTTTCAACAGCAAAATTAAACTCTTCTGCTTCTGTCTCATTTGCAAAGTTAAAACCGGCCTGGTGACCCTGTGTAAACACAACATGAACACGCTTTAATATTTAACAGCTAACAGAAAGTGCACTACTAATGCAGCCTCTGTGCAGGCTCTGTGTATGTCTCTTACGTCTGCAGGGAAAGTGTGGAAGTACGTGCGGGACACTGTGTACTTGAAGGGAATGTACAACTCCTGCTCCCACAGCAGTTCAGCCCTCTGCGTTTGAGGAAGCAAAGAGCAAAAAGGGAGGAAGATTGTTGTGTACAGCCTCGTAGTATTTACATGAGACACACCCACCAAGATAAGCCTCCTACTGTTATTAAAGTAAATTACTGCTAGTGACAGGAAACCTCAAACACAGTCACTACAGACCATTTTAAGGCACAGATAACGTGGGAATGGGAGTACTATCTGCTGCTTTACTGAGAAGAGGTGAAAGGATGTGGTTGTTCTGTTAAAACATCAGATCCTTTTTACCTTGACACAGTAGAGACGCAGGAAGTAGGAGTCAGCAGAGTTGTCTTTAATGATGCACAAGACGCCACAGGCTGCACATGTCCAGCCGAGTTGTCCGTCCCCCATCTCTTTAGCCACCAGCACTTGTGCTACTGTTGTTTTGATCAACTGTAAGAAAACAATTTAGTGTTAATGTAAACCACATTAGGCTTATATCAGGCCCATGAAGTCATATGAGGTCATAAGCTGACTAAGATAGTCTCTTTATACACTTACTATAGTGTTTAGGTTTGTTCAAATTGCCCTGAGAGAGTTTTGGTGGTCATTTATGTCCATTTCTAGTACAGAGAAATGTGAGCACTTAAAACTGTTGTGAATACTCCACTCTACATGGCATTCTGTCTGTGTTCTTTGATTTTATCCAATTAAAATGTCAGATGTACAAAAAGCTCATTGTTCCCTAGGCTTCTCTTATGTAAGAGAGTATAGCTACTGAGTAAAATTTAAAACATTTACTTTTTTTGTATTCAATGTTACATTGACATAAATCTTAATCAACAACATTTTGAGCAAACACAAGAAGCTGGACTGACCGTGCAGTGGGGTTGGATCAGACTGTTGAGGACATTTTTCTCACGTATGGTCAAGAGGTCACTCATCACCTGATATCCTGGCATCAGATGGGACGCCATGGCAGCCGTCTTTAGCCTCCTCTCTCCAACTCTTGTTCAAATGCACCATTTATACCCTAAGTGCCTCAGTGATGCTCTGCTGCTTTGAATACATGGACTTGCAGCAGGATGATCATGCAAATTTATTTGACTGAATACTGTTGCCTTCCAGTTAACATCAAGCAGCAAAGCCAAGCCAGGACTTTTGTAGCCCTTTTTTTTGTGGCCTTCTTTGAAGTTGAATTAAAAAATCAATAAAGCATACTAATAAAACAAATAATAAAACCCAAATCTATTTCTTTATAAACTGAGTTTTTAAAAATAGATGTTCGATTGTATTCGACGTCTTGTCATATACAACATCACAAAGCAAAGGCCCTTTCCATTTTATAATTTTGACTTAAGACAACTGTAGCTGTTATTATTTCAATTGGTGTCCTCTAAAGACGCATCATTACCCACTTTGAGTTACACTAAATGTCAAATAAACCTCACACACTAAGAAAATACTAATTTATTTAAAACAGCATTATTCAAAATAAGAACATTTTATTGTCTATTGAGTGGAGTGAGTAAATGTAGTGTAGGTTTCCTTATTCAGTTTGGATTAGCCGCTTCTGTTGTAGCTATATTGGGCACAGACCTCTTGCGCCTCTTATTGAGCAAAGGGTTATTCGATGAGTCCAGGTCTTTGATTTTCACTTGCTCATTGTCCAGTCTCATAGTGGCCAGGGCACTGGTCATCTCCTCCTATTGAAAAGCACACAGCACTTGCTTGGTGTTTTTTGAAGTCTGGAATTTTACTGCCACCTGTTGGTCTTACACAGATAGAACAAAAATCACACCTTTACGTCCTCCCACAGCTCCTTTTTCACAGTTAAAACTCGACCGGTGTGCAGAGGTGTTAAAGGGACCGCCATTGATTGCTGTAAAAAATAAAATACACACTATAGAGATACATTACTGTAAAAGGAAAAAGCGTTTTGGTTTTACAAATGGGTTGCTTACACTGATCCATGGATGATTCATGAACTGTTTAATGGTCATCCTTTCATTCGGGTCAGTCTGCAATAATTGAACGATGAGCTGTTTGGCTAAAGACAACAGAAATTCAGACAAAAAGTAGAAACTACACAGAATTAAATGTATACATTTGAATAAAATGCATATAAACTAGGGCTGTGAAGAGTTCAGAGAAATGTGCAATATAAAATAACTATTTGAAATATTGCAATAACAATATTACTCAATATCTGAATGCTATTTTACATAGGAAAAGAAATATAAGGCTTCCGCTGAATCAATATCAAAGATTATACTAGGACTAAAGCAGGATTAACCAAGACTAAACTAGCACTGTAGCAATGAACCAGATATAAACCTAAATTTAGATGCGTGACAGTTTTATCTATAAAAATGTAAGAGTAGCGTTTTTCCAATACATATTTTGCAATATATTTTGAATTCCTGTAATAAACATTAGTTTACAGTGTAAGACACTATATACATTGCATCTGTCATAAAGTAAAATACCCAGGGACAGATTACAGACCGGGCCAGCAGGACCAGCACCCAGAGGCCCTTGGGGAACTATAATAAAAACGAGTGAGGGGTGGCGGTCCTCTGACTTCTGGTTCCGTACTTTCAGAGGTTCACTTCTCCTGACAGCTCACGTATAAACCTGCTGTTTAGCAGGTAGTTATTTCTTTATTAAATATGACAGGGGGTGGGGAGTCATTCTGATTGCGCTTAATTTACAATTTAATTCTGTAGGCGTCATTGAATTTACTTTCTTGGTGGCCATGTGCATATGACTACTTTCCTTTCTTTACATTTAAACTAGCATACGCTGGATGGTTAAAATAATGTTTATGGTACAATCTTGTTGTGCTATGGTTATGCTACGTTTCTAACCTGCCAATAGTAGAAGCAGCACCGTTTTTTTTTACTTCCCCAACTTCCCAACAACTTCCCCAGAGCTACAACATGACCTCTACAGCCACTGATTCAGTAAAGAAAGGTAAAAAAATCAAACATTTTTGCGCAGAGCCCCACACAACCCTTAATCTGTCCCTGAGAATACAAGTGGGCAAATGTCAGTAAGTGACTAACCTACCCTCATCAGAAACATTGGCCCATTCAGGGTCAGGGAAGTCATATTTTCCGAGCCTGATCCTTTCCTTCATGCCTGGAGAGATGGCATTGCCTGTGTTAGAATAGAAAGGGGGGAACCCACAGAGCCTGCCAAACCAGGGCAAAAATATTAAATAAAGTTTTAGTGCATACATTTATAACAGCAGCTGTCACGAGATACTCACAGAATGTACATGATCACCCCCAAAGGCCACATGTCACACGATTTGTCATATTTCTCTGGTCCAAGCACTTCTGGGGCTGACCATGGATGAAGACAAATGATGAAATGATATAAAGCACATAAAGGGTTGCACAAAACATTGCAAGCAGAGAGACATGGCCAACTTGTATTAATATACGCTAATGTGCCTGTCCTGCTCTTACCGACGTAATATGGAGTGTAACACGGAGTTTGGAGAGAGTTGTGCTGTACTGTCTCTTTGGCAAAACCAAAGTCAGTCAGTTTCAGAGTTGCATCACTTTTCTTGGTGGTGTAGAGCAGGTTTTCAGGCTTCACAACAAAACAGATATGCAACAGAAGTAAATTACTCACTAATGCACTTGGTGAAAAATCAGTTTTGAATGGCAGTATACCTTTACATCTCTGTGAGCAATGTTCAAGTGATGGAGAAACTCAATGGCTGTGCCGATGTCACGCATGATTTCTGAAGCCTCTTTGAAGGACGAGACAGATGAATTGTAAGACATACAACAGGATGCTTTAAGCTGCTATACGTGTCTAATATCCTACCTCTTTCAGTGAAGGCCCGGTCTCCTCTGGCTTCAATCCGATTAAACAGCTCTCCTCCATCCATACTGACACAAAAGCAACATGAACTTATACGTAAAGATACAGCAAACTGAATATTAATATCTATTTACTATAACAACGCAATCATGATTCTTACCACTCCATCACAATGAAGAGAGATTTCTTCCCCATGTGCATGTTTTCATACAAACTAATTATCCGCACAATGTGTGGTCCTGCTGATGCTCGCCAGTGCAGCTCCACCTCTCGTCTGGCTTTTGGAGAGTCTAGAAGGATCTGTCACGGAAAAAACACATTATTGTTGTGTTTCATTTCAAAATATAGACATAGATTAGTAATTTATTGTCATTTATTATTTATTAGTCATTTATCGTAATACTCAGTTTCTTGTTTATACAATTTGTTCATGAAAGACATTAACGTGATACATGTGCTCAGTTAAACATAAAGGATAAATAACTATGACAAGTATATGTGTTATGTATTATTGTGATTAATTCTAGTTTTACTAATAGTGTGTAATTATGATAACTATGTACAATATTATACAGGGTTACTATGAAGTCCACTATTTGCCAAATCACTTCTTGATTAAACACTGATAAAGTACCCAAGCAGGCATTTAACACTTATGAGGAAATATAACAGCAACCAGTAAGTCCTGTTTAGCCTCAATCTTGCACACAAGGAAAAAAACACAATTACATAAAAATGCATTCAGAGATGTGGTCATTTTGGGATACATAAGAATTAACTTTAGTCTGGATAATTGTTTTTACCATGTCTCACCTCTTTGTTGGGGCTTATTTAATCACAGAGAGGCCCCAACAAAACCAAAACCAAACAAGCTTGCCTTCCTGGTTTTGATTCTGAGCTTTGCTGAAAATCTACATTCAGCCACTCTGGATTGAGTTAGCAGCTCTCCCTTTGTCCTAATAATGCTTTACCACATTTCTGTAGAGACAGTTTGCCCAGGTCTTAGTTTAGAGAGGACCAATACATGCATCCATTTTGAAATGAAATATTAACACTGTTGAACTGTAAATGCACAGAGGAAACTGTGTCACAGTCTGTCAGACAAGTCTCACTTCATAAGAAATACATTTGTTAGTCTATTCCTCTAAGGCATAAGGTAATGTAAAGATTGTAGCCAAAATAAAACTCCAGAAATGACTGCATTGGTAAGTCAAATGTGAAATTGCAACAATTCATTTGGGCTTGTTCAATTTAAGCTACCTTCACCTGTAACAGAAAAGTCACATCAGCTGCAGTCAGAACACACCTTGAGGGCGCATTTCTCTCCTGTCTCTTTTGAGTAGCACTCGAACACTTTGCCATTGATCCCGTGTCCCAGGACCTGAGCTGTGATTCTATAGTCATCTGTCACCGAGTTTTTCCTGAACTCCATGTTGGAGTGAAGACAAGAGCAAGCCGCAGAGGTAGTCCCGGAGTCACTGCACCGCTGTGTCCAGTATCAAAAATAAAAAAGGTCTGTCTGTGAAAAATCAGTCTGTGACTCATGCCGTTTCCTTCCTCAATACTACTCCGCGGGGCATCTTTGACTCAGAACATTAAACACACACCTCGGATACCTCGGATACCAGAAAAAGGGTGGAGTTTTGTCGTCCAGTCTTTGCTTATGCACAGAACTAACCAAGCTGAAAATAAGATTATTGTGTAGCTATTCGGAACAAAATAAATCGCACAAAAAGTGATTTAGTTTGATCATCCTCCTACGTCCACCGACGTCAGCGCAGAGGCTCAAATTTATTTAGCTGCCACTTATTATTAAAGCAACAAACACGAACCACTGGGAGAAAACATTGTATAACATTTTACAAATTAATAATAGTATGTAAATTTAATTAAGCAGCCATATATAAATCTGTGTTTAGTTACTACAATCCTTTTGTTACCATTCTATTAAAATGACTCTCTGCTGTAGGCTACAGCAGTGGTTTTTTGAGCAAAAAAAATCCCAGAGTTTTCAGTTCAGTTTTTGTACCCTGGGAAATATTATTTTATTGAACCAGAAGTAAACATGGTGTAAACCTAAACAGCATTGTATTCAGATTGTAAATAACTTTAAATGTATGGTTGTTGTAAATACAGACCAGTGTATGATTTAGACAGGGTTGCAATTTATTTTTTGCACAATACAATAAAGGTTACATTATTGTACATTCAATATTTCCTATTCTTTAGTGAAACAGCAGTGTAATTATTCATGTTACTGTGCATATTATTTGTTTTGTGTGAGCTTATCCCTGCAGGGCCCTGTCCAGCACCCGCTCGTCCTGAACAGGGAACGGCATGGTGACACGAAGCTGTCTGTTCTCCTCCATGGTGCGCTGAATTGTCTCATATGCATTGGAGTTTCCAGACCAGCAGCGACGTGCCACCTAGGCGAAAGCACACATTAGAGCCAGTCACCAATTATCATGGATCTAAACATATTACAGACTATAATTGAGTATAATCTTACCCCATTTGAAACATCCCAGCCGAGCATCAGCCTGGCACGCTTTGCTGCCTCCTCTGTCCCATCCAGCACCAGACCAAAGCCTCCATTCATCACTTCACCCCTGCAGAAAAGATGAATAAAAATTAAGATGTTGACTGATCTGATTATTCATCTAAATAAGCCTTACCAGCCGACACCACCCCCATTGTGAAGTGCTACCCATGTTGCGCCTCTGAATGCATCGCCAACAAAGTTTTGGACGGCCATGTCTATAAAGGAGATTACCGTTTAACATTTAACATTGAACTGCACTGGACCCAACAAAGAGCTTTGTGTAAATGACATATTGTATTTACCTGCGCAGAAGGCAGATCCATCATACACGTTTGAAGTCTCTCTAAAAGGACTGTCTGTGCCACTGACATCATGATGGTCTCTGCTAATAACTACAGGGGCCTGGGCAACATCAACGTGGAAAAAGAGAAATACCATAATATAATGCACACCACAGTTAAACCCAGGAACCTAGTATAATGAATTAATTTAAAAGGTTTATCTCCTTACTGTGACTCTTCCATCAGCAATAGCTTGGTTGATAGCCAAAGCAATGTGGACCCTTCCATTCTGGTCAGAGTAGAGGATTCTGGCTTGGGATCCCACAACCTTAATCAAAAACAAATCTGAGAGACATGTAATATGTAATGTCATTTAATTAAAATACAGACGTTGTACTAAAATAAACACTAACCATTTTGTGTTTCCCAGCCTCTCGGATCCAACGAATGTTATCATTGTATTGTTGTCTAATACAATCCGTCACGTTGGCACTGATTTCCTCTGAGACTGTAGCAGCAATGTCATCAGTCACTGCCAGGTCTTGTGGGTCTCCTGATGTGCACACCCAGCGAAATGGACCAAAACCTAAAGAGAAAATGTCACTATTGCAAAAAGAAAAAGAAAAAGTTAGGCACATAAATCATTCTGGTTAAAAAAGTATTCAAAGTAATTTCTATTTCACCCCATTATGTGCTGGACATAGGATGGGTAACGAAACTCTGTTGCTCCTCCGCCAACTTTCTCTACCTCTGCCCCTGCAAAAGAAAAACAAAACCTCTTTGTTATTAAGAGATGTGTGATATACATGATATATATATGATTTTACAAGTGTAACAAGTACCTGCTCGTTGTGCCTCCAGTAAAAATGCATTCCCATAGTCCCAGAAGAACATGCCTGCATCAGACAACTTGTTGATGGCTTTTACTTGTCTCTGTAGGCTGGGATAAAATAAAACCAGATTTTTTGGTTTGTTTGCAACAGATCAAAGATAAATAATTAACCACTATATTCAATAATTAACTTTACCTTTCCTGGACCATAGCCTGAAAACGACTGGGATCAGTGGACATGAGCTGATTAGCTTGGCGAAAGCTGAGTTGGACCGGGTAGTACCCTCCATTGAATGGGTTGTGAAGGGACGTCTGGTCCGAGCCCAGATCCACGAGGAGCTGTCCAGTCCTCTCATACTCCAACAGCAGCCGCTCCCTGGCAGGCATTTAGGGATTTCAGAAGTACAAATTAAGTTAATAAAGTTAATTTTCAGACAATATCATCTCTGGTAACATTTTACTCACCACAAGTCTACAATGTTGCCATGGTAACCCAAACTGAGAGCGGATTTGGAGTTTCTGGCTTCTCTGTAGGATAAAATAAAAATAAAAAAAGTAAGTTTGATACATATGTTTTAGGCGGCTTTTCTTTCTTCATTGGACAAAGACAGTTGTAAGACAGGAAGCAGGGATCAGAGAGAGACCTTTTTAAACTGGCTTTAATAAATATGTGTGTTACTTGATGCGCTGAATGCAGTGCTCCAAACTGCTGGTGACCTCCATCAGCCATCCCTGCTCATGTCGCTTCCTCAGTGGAGCTTCATCCACCTACACAGACATTTCACACTCACTGATAGAGTATAGCATATAAGTTTTTGTTGAGAATCAAGGGGGAAAGATTGTCAAGTCAGCTGACCTCTGCAATCACACCAACACAACCAGCAATGACAGCAGCCTTAGCCTGAGCTCCACTCATCCCGCCCAAGCCAGAGGTCACAAAGACACGCCCACTCAGGTCACCAGAGCCCAGGTACCTCCGGCCAGCATTCAGGACAGTCAGCTGTGTAGGAAAGACATCAAGTACACAGGTTATTGCAGAAGTCAGTAGTGAAATTTAATCAAATTATCCTAGAGTATTAGAACATACCAAGGTGCCATGAACAATCCCTTGAGGCCCAATGTAGCAGTAACTGCCTGCTGTCATTTGCCCATACCTGAAAATTGAGAATTAAATCATTAAATTATTATGGTATAGTAATCTGTATTTAGGCCTGCAACTAACTGGCCATTGTCCAGTGTTTACACCGCCCCAGGCCCAAAGTTGCTGGGATAGGCTCCAGTCACCTGTGACCCCTAATGGAACAAAGCGGTAGAAAACTAATGAATGAATTTATATAGCATATTAATTCATTCAATTTATATAGCATATTTTTAAGAGAAAGTGCTTAACAACACATACAATAGAACAAACGTCCTAAAAAGCTTGTCTGTCTGTGCTTTGAGAAGCAACTCTTATCTCCTCAGGCAGGTTGTTACTTGCCTTTTGATTTTGAGCCTTACCTTTGGAACAACTAGCTATGGACCTAAAGAAGCTTGAGGCAAGGACTAAGATTTAAATGTAAATTTTAAAATGCAAAGAGGACCAGTGGTGAGAGGACAAGAATTATGTCAATTTATCAATTACTCTTTCTGAATACTTGTCTGTGAAGGTTCTCAGTCATTCAGGTCATCTTGAAAAAAAAAGTTTAATCTAAAAGCATCTGGACTCGGTTTTCAAGGTGAAGACGTTTCATCTCTAAATCCAAGAGATTTTATTCATTCTGAGATTAACTGGTAGGAGAGCTGAGCTTATATCTATAGAGGGAGGAGTTTCACCTGAAACCAAACCTGAATTTCTAAATACTGATTTTGTTTGATGTCATATCCATGATTTTTTTTTAAGTTAAACACAAAGGAGAAAAAACATACATTGATACACCAAGAGCAAACATCCTCTCATACTGCTCTCTGGAGGAGTAGTTTGGTATAACCTGAAATAAACACAGAAAGGAAAAGCTACTTAGGGATACTGGGGGGTTACGTCTGTGTTGTATTGATTTCATTAGTTGAATTGTTACCATGCCATTAGTGATAATGGCTCGAGGTGAGGAGGGCAGGCTGGGGAACAGACCCATGGGATGACCGCTGTACATGACCAAAGTTTGCTCCTCTGTCATCTCACTCAAGTACTGCATCATGAGGCGAAACTGCATACAAATGTTTAGATGCTTCAAACTGAAACAAAAGTAAAATGAGTAACATATGTATGGGGTCACTTTACCTGTGCCCAGTTGCTAAAAACCTGTCCATTACCACCATATGTCACAAGCTCCTGTGGAAACTAAAGAACAAAAATGGCTCCATAATGGAGTTTCAAAAAAACACACAAATAGAAAGTCATTTTATATGTAAGCAAACCTCACCTGGGCAACCGCTGGGTCAAGGTTGTTCATGATCATTAGCATTAAAGCTGCTGCTTGACGTGTGTGACATGGATACTCATCAATGGGATACGCCCTGTGGAGACAGAGTTTATTCATTGTACTGTTAAATAGTTCATCTGGTTAAGCGGTGTCCTGCAAAGGAATATTCTTTGAGTGCTTTTTTTTCTGTCCTAATATAACCTAGTGTTTAATTACTTGTGAGTATAGTTCTGCATTTTAGACCTGTTCATCAAACAACAAACCTACAAAATTTACTTGTGTAGATCTAGTTAAGAGATGAATAAGTAGATGTCAGAAACCTCTCACCTCATGCGCAATGTGGGGCAGAAGCGGTACATGTAAATGTGCCCATACTGTCGCAGCTCTTGAGCAAATTCAGGGGCGAGTGTTGCATGGTGGAAAGGGGGGAAATACCGCAAAGCATTTCTTAAAGCCAGCTGAAAAAAGCATTTGGTTGAGAGCATACAGTTAAAGTCAATGTTAATGAACAGAAAGAACTTACAAACTTATTTAACTATTGATGATGACATCTAGTAATCAGTTCTGGGACTAGGAGAATAATCAATCTTTTAGGCCTTTTAGTAATGATGTAATAAAAGAAAGTGGAAACCAGAATTTTGGCATGTTAGACACTATAGAAAATAAAAATACACACACAATAGCAGCATTGTTTCTTTCTGTCAAAACCTGCTGACCATTTGATCCTTTTTCAGCATTTAAGCCATTAGAGAGGGACATAAAGACAATTACAAAGAAGGAAGGGATGCTTAAGTTGTGTTTCCAGGCCAGGCTACTTACCCGCTTGTCCTCAGCTGTAAGTTTAGGGGTCCGAACCGGTGCATGTGGTACACTGGGATCTCGACCTCTGTTGGTGGGCAAAGGATCCAGGGGCAAACCACTGCATATTTCTTTTAGAGTAGACATCGAATGAATGTTATGATACAAGCCCTGAAGGAACTACTTAATGGAGATTTACAGAAAACCTCCCAATACGCTACTGAAAGAGAAAATAAAGGCTGTCTGATTGGGCGACTGGTTGTCTTTCTGATCCACCAATGTACGACACAGACAGAAAACAGTGTTTGGTAATTATTGATTAGAGGGAGGTTGAAAAGGAACATGTTTGAGAAGACAAACACTGCCACTGACCTCTGACTGTTGGACATGTAACACCATTAAGCAAAAGTCCACCTTTGAACAGGCCAACTAAAAGTATGAAACCCATGCCTATTTTTACTTTCAGTAGTCCATACAAAAGATAATAATTTATATTCCTAAAAAGTAATTCAGTAGGAATTCGAGGTGGTTGAGGGTTCTAATGGTGGTTAATTAAAATTAAAAAGAAACAAAATCAGAGTTAACAGCAGTGCTTTTATTATAAAAGTATCACAACATTCACTCTCTTTTGTTATATACTTTTTGATTCAGTCCAGCTCAGCTCAAGTAAATGTTTCACAAGTTTGGAGCAAATAACAGACCACTAGAGTTCACACTGGAAAGTGATTACAGCATTTATGTATCAAGTATTTCATTTTACAAACCTTAAAATTATTCTCTATAGCACATTATTTTGTTTACTATGTGTGAAGAAAAATAAACAGGAAAAAAACATTTATATTGTAGCTTGAGGTGATATGTGATAAATGTATAAGTGAAATCAACTAACAATTATAACTTTGTCTAGTGACAACCTACGGTCAAGCCAAGTAGCTCATGTTGCAACATGACCTCAGCGTTAGCTGTCCACTGATGGTTTTACGTCGGACTGTGCAGAATTATAGACCTCATCACTGGCAGATGTTGAGTTTGTTTCAGTATCAGATGTTTCTTCTTGTGGTGCCTTTTCGTCCTCTTGAGGGTATAGCTCTGGGAAACGCTGCATACACTCCTGCATGACCTTAAACTGCTCCAAGCACTCAGAGCCTTTGACCTCCTCTTTACTATAGTGAAAACATGAAAAAGCATCCTTAAACTCAGTGCCACAGGGACCACTGGCCATGCCGCCCAGACATGGACAGTTCCAGTTGATTTCTCCATTTGGAAGAATCAGGCCTGTGGTGCGAGAGGGAGCTCAAATCAATATAAAAATATAAAATACAGAAAAAAAAAACATACTGTGTCGTATTACAAGACCTCACCTCTCTCCTCATAGGGGTCATTGGGGTCTTCTTCCACAAGTTCAGCGTTGCTTGGTGCTGCATGTTCTTCTTTGGTGACAAATATAATTTTGTCTTTTCCTGTTGCACAGAATGTAAAAGCAGAAGAACTAGTAAAGGACTGCTCCTGGCCAATAAAAAGTATTGTATTTTAAGTACGGGTAAGTAAATATGCTAACACACACTGCCTATATACCAACTAGATGTCGGTTAATATAAGTTTTATAGCTGAGTTACTGTGCCATCGTTTTCATTCAAAAACCCAAAACATAGCTCTCGGGTTAGCCACCTAGCACAGCATGGGTACCTTCTTCTCTGACCGACGTCATTTTTTTCCCTTAAAACAGGATCACCTCCGTTTTTTTATTTTCTCTTTGTTGAGCCCATCTGTTTGCAGGTTTGTGAGGGGCACGTAGTCCAGCATCAGCTTATTGGTCTCATAATTCTCCTCGCAGGTGATAGAGCAGTAACTATGAGTGAAAGGCATGCTTTTCTTCTTCTGTTTGTAGGCCGCGCTGACAGCCTCGGGACTCCCTGCTGCCACCTACAGTTTAGCATCAACATCACAACGTTCCGTCATCCCGGCAAAAAATAGGAAAAAACTTTTTAGAAGAGGGCCTTCTTGGCATACTTTAAGACATTAAAGGTTTGTCCTTTATAATTATATGCTCACAATATACTTGTTACACTTATGTAATATTAGAGATCTGTAATAAACAGAAAATACTTTTTTTTCTACTGACATGGTATGTTGTTGCACATTTTGCATACACTTTAGATATGCTGTAAAATCACACGTTTCCCATATAGGATAAAACACAAAAGCCTGAACAGTTGGAGCAGAAGATTTACTGTATAACAATGTAAATCAGTCAAAAGATTCAGCACAGATAAAGCTTTCTTTAACAAAAGGCTTTATTGAGAATGTTTGTTCTGAAATGCATTCATTTTTACATATTCAAAAAGACAATTTTACATTTAAGACAGAGTTATTAAATGCATGGCCTATGTACAGAAATGTATAATTATTTGGAGGTGGCCAATGCAATGCAAAATATGCAATAAAAAAATAAAAATAAACAAAAATAATAGTAATAATAAAACATAATAATAAAACAATAAAAAAAAAAAACATGTTAATACTTTGTTGTTTGGACTTCCATTCTAAACAGTAATAACATAATTTGAATGTTTTAGTGGATAGCAAAAGGACATTCACAATGAACAATTTTTGATTTGTATACAGTACACTGCTACTTTTCTTAAGGCCCTTTTCTTAAGGATCAACAAATATGTTTATAACAGAAAAATAAAAGTGGATTTATTAAATTCAATTAGCATCTGAAAGTTCATTATCTGGTCCATATCTTTATCCTCATTCTTAAAACAAAATACAATGAATGAGAATAAAGCAAACATTTTACATGGAGAGTAAATGATCACCCTCCAGCAGCACCAAGTCCCCAAACAATTTTTTATGCAGAAAAGGAAATGTTTCAAACAATGTTTGGAGCTTCAAAGCTCAAGAAAACATAACTGAAACTCTGCCCTTTGTGTTACCCCAAAAAAGGTATTTCAAAGAAGCAAAAGCTGCAAATGTCAATTTGTAGTTCCCACAATCTGATGACATTCCCTTTCAGTAGGGAATCCTTTTTCTCATACAAACTTGAAGAGCCACCAGTTCACGTGGTTCACGCAGGTGTAAAACAAAATGTCAAGTTGGTAGATCCAATTAAAAGGTTGGAATAAAGTGGGAGGATGACATCGTTTTTAGAACAGCAGAGCACCCATGCTGCCTACTTCACTTTGTTCTTTGACAAAGATTTCAAAGTACTGATAGATGATGGTGACAGCCAGCAATATACCAGTGCCAGAACCAATGGCTCCAAGGAAGTCAGCCATTACTGACAAACCCCCAATACAAAGGCCACCAAATGCAGCAGCAGTAGGAATGTACCTAAGAAGAAACATTTCAATGTTACAGTGTGTTCATTTAAGAGTGCTCATAGAATAAGGACATTTATGAGAGTTACTAAATTTACCTGTTTAGTTCATGCACCATTGAAGTTTCTCTGTGCCCCCTCATCACCATCTGCTGCTCCTTCAACTGCTTTGCGACCTAAATGAAGGTGGAAAAAAAAAACGGAGCTTAGAAACAAATCTGCCACATAATAAAATACAATCAACTGCAATCACACAGTTAGGGCTTACATCTTTTGCAGATGAGCCTGAGACTTCAATCCAGGTTTTTGAGAAAAAGGCACATGATCCAAGCATGAAAACAATATAAATGACAGCATGGACAGGGTCATCTAAAACCGATCCAAATGACTCAGGTGGTGAGAGGTAGTAACACAGTCCACCAACAGGATACGCACGGTTTGGGCCACCAGATGATGTGTCCTGCAAGGGATGAGCAAATAAGGCATACAAATGGTATTAATATAAAAAAATAAAAAAATAAAAAACCCTTCTGTAAAAACATTTATGACTTATGCATACTTACCGACCAAGTCCCAAGCAGATTGACTAAGAAATTGCCACTGAAGCGTGTGGAAAGCATCTGGGAGATGACGTACAAGTTGGAAACCAAAGCTGACTGCAGGATGATGGGAATGTTGGAGGTGTAGAAGAGCTTGATGGGGTAGGTGTTGTACTGGCCTCTGTAGCGAGCAGACTTAATTGGGAGGTCAACTCTGAAGCCCTAAATAGGAAATTATTTTTTTATTAAAACTGACCCAACAGTGGTAACAATGTCAGAACAACATCAGTTACATCAATGACACCCTTTTATATATATAAAAAAATGGCTTAACACTCACCTGAAAGTATATTACCACTGCAAATACAAATACTGTAGCAATGAGGTTCATTAGGTTGGGCAGGTTCTGTCTGTAGAAAGCCTCTCTCAGAGCACGCACTTTGTCTGTCCTTGTAGCTAGCAGATGGAAAAGGGCAATGACTGCTCCCTCAAATTCTGTGCCTGAAAACAAAATAATTCATAAAACAAGATTTAGGTTTTTAATGGGGAAAAATATACCACCATTTTTTTTAAAGATTTAAACACTTTCAAATGACCTCTTCCTGTGTTGACGGTGGTGGGACTGAAGGCCTTCCAGACGATTGTTTCGCAAATGTTGGTGGCAATGAAGAGTGAGATTCCTGAACCAAGACCATAGCCCTTTTGAAGCAGCTCATCCAGCAACAGTACAATCAGTCCAGCTACAAACAGCTACACAAGCACACATTATTAGTAATAGGATAAGCATTGGATTTTAGATGCAGACTATATAACATAACCGTTGTTTTTAAAAAAAATAAATAAAATAAAATTTGAAATGATTTATAGCAGCTTTTATTTCTTACAAATGTAGAGAAACAAATGTATAAAGTAAATCAGGTCCAACTTTGTGGATAACTTGTGGTTCTCACCTGGATGATGATGAGCAAACATATCCCCGCTCCCATCTCAGAGGGATCTCCATACATTCCAGTCATCACATATACAATGGCCTGGCCAATGGTAATAATCATGCCAAACACTGAAAACAGCAAGAATATTAGGATTAGAAAAGACATAGAACACAATTTTAAGGCATCAATTTAGTCAACATTTTATAATAGCTTACATTTCTGAGCTCCATTAAAAAGTGCTCTGTCCTTCGGGGTGTCTCCAACTTCAATGATTTTTGCTCCAGCAAGTAGCTGCATAATGAGGCCTGAGGTGACGATAGGTGAGATACCTAGCTCCATCAGAGTACCTACAAATGTGGACAGGTTAGGGCATACAGAAACAGAAAATAAAACTCTACATATCCACTAAATTAAAAAATAAGAAAAAACAAAAAGTCCAACTAATACCTCTGTTTGAAGCCAGAATTACTCTCATCCAATAGAATGGGTCAGCAGAGTCTGAGGACATGATGCCGAAAAGAGGAATCTAGAAGAAAATGTTTAAAATTAAAACAACATTTGGTGATTGGTAATGTTTTTTCACATTTTCTCTAACTAAATTAGTTTATTTGTAAACTATTGTTTACATGTTCTTAACATGACAAACGTAAAGAACAAAAAAATATAGGTTTTGAACTTACCTGACAACAAACCAGAAAGATGAACAGAGTGATGGCGGTCCATAATACCTTTTCCCTGAACTGAATCTGGATATAGGACACATTATGGTAAGTTATTTTATCAGGAACTAATGCCAGGTCATACTGTAGATATTTTAATCAAACATAGTCAAAACCTACAAACCTTTCTTTCAGGTTTCTGAATTTCTGGCAAAACTGCACAGAATGGCTTTATCACTTCCAAGAATTTGACTGTAAACACAAAAACACCATGAGTAAAATCAGTTCACAGTAACTGGTCTTAAACGGGACGTGGCAGTAATGAACTGGGGCGGAGAAATAACTTTTCGCAATTCAACACATCAAAACTGAATGTAAAGCAACAGTTTTAGCAACACGTAGTTTCTATATTTGCCAATATGGTATAATTAATGAGTCAGGCTATGTTTTCTTCTAGAGAAAAGATGATTGAAGAACAGCAAGGTCAACATTCCGCACGGTGCTGTTATGCGTCGTCATCATTTGGCTGTCAGTGTTTTTGAATGGGATGCTAAGATGCAAGATGCTTAAAGCCAAAAGGACGCACAGGGAAGACACTAAAAGCTTATTGGCCAGTACTTACAATTAAACATCAAGGCTAAACGTTGAACAAGCTAAATGAGAGCAGTGACATTTAGAAAGGAGCTTTATAGCAGAAGAAAACAGACTTATTAGCCAGCTAGCAAAAAAAGCTAACAAGCTAAGCTTGGCTAAGTAAGTTATTTTAAGATAAATTTTGTATTAAGAATTAAGCGTTCAGATGTAGCACCCACGCATTTAAACGTATAAGTCATACTTACTGCCCATTGTGTCCTAAATATCCTCCTGTGTCCTCCTAATCGCTGACTGAAACCAGTGGCCACTCAGTCTTTACTGAAGCGACACCGGGAGAAAAGAGGAGGAGAAACCCGAGAGACACGTCACCATTACAACCTCGCTAGCGTTTAAAGGGCCAGCTGCTCATGCGCAGCACTGCACTCAAAATCTGCTGGAGATTTAGCTACTTCTTAAAAATAGGTTTTGGTAGAGCACAAAATAGAGTTTTGTATTTTGTAGATATGCAGTACTATATTCAATCTGTTTTTTTAATTATTTTTGCAGAAATTATACAGCCTTGTATACATTTAAATGTATTATTGAGGTTGTTTTGATGGTTTTCTGAAATAAAAAGGGATGAATAACCCATCTTCCTGAGATCCAAACAATATACCAAGGGGCACATTGACATCTTGTGAGAGACATGAGCTCTGTCTGTCTTATACTTATAAGAAATCTTGAGACATATACCTGCCCCATGAGTTTGCAGCAGTGCAGAGTACACAAATTAGTCTATAATAGGTAATAGGTAGTTAATATTAAGATGTGTGTGGTATTAGCCAGTTTTCACACCCTGACAGAGACACTTTTATTCTTAAGTGTATTTGTGGGCTTTTGAATCAGGCTATAGTTTCAAATGTTTTAAGGAAAGGGGATAGAACCATTTATTTTGTGTTGTTAAATTCACCCAGCAGGGGTCAGCACCTGACCTGCCAAGGAACTAGTTCAGAAAGAAAACCAGCTGAAACTCCACATGGCTGAGTTATATACGCATGTGAGCCACATGAGCCTTTTAAACAGTTTATCTAAGCAAGTGCATTTCAATCAATATTGCTAACAAACAACCCATATTTACATTTTAAATAAAAACGTTGGTGTACACTTATATATACACTTATAATATTCAAAATAAAGTATAACTTTAGTCAATGGATGTGGATCCACAAAAATGTGTCCTGCAACGTCATTTGTTGTTACATAAGTCCAAAACTTTCAATGCCAAGGAATGTTGAATGTCTTCTACTTGTGTTTTTTTCTGTGTGATATCCTTTTGGTTGTGGAGTCAAATTGACAAACAGTTGTAACCAAGATGTAAAGGGTTGTTATTGTAACAACAATGGTATATTGTTATTATTGTTTAGTTTGCGTTTAATTAGTCAGACATGTATAAATAAAATGTTTCATATATTTTTCTGAATTAGTTGGCTTCTTCCATTAGAGTGACATTTTAGTGTATGAAGGAGAGGGGGCTCACTGGACTTGCCAGAAAAACTGGGTGGGAGTAAAAAGTCACAAGATCACCATGAGACCAAGTTATTTAATGCCTCCTTGTTTATCTTTTTCAATTTCCTTGCTCACACTTGTTCAATGACACTTGTAGTAAACAAACTGAAAAAAATAATATCAAATAGTTAAGGATGTTGCTGAATGAAGTCATTTTGCCTGTTGCTCTTGTTTTAAAATAAAATTGACAAAGCTCATCCCAGTTGTTCTGATCATACATTACGGATACACTGCTGTCCCTGTATAGATAAGCTTTACTGCAGGTCAGGAGTTGTTGTCTAAGGAGATTACCGGTGAGGTTTAAAAGTCCCCGTAATCCACTGTGGTGATCTATCAGACAGAAACATTATGTTCTCAACCTTCTGCCCCAGGTTACATAAACATCTAGAGATCAACAATCCCCTCTACCTTCCTGATAGACCTTATTCTACACAGTGACCAGATTTTTGAAGAAAAACCTGTCTTTAATACAACTCATATTTCTCACATTGTCTGCAAACACTAAGATTATTGATTTCTTTTCACATTGTTTTAAGTGGTAACTTTAGAAACAAACGAGGTAAAAGTTCTTAAAAAGGCTTGATAAAAAGAATGCACTATAGACTAACTGTGAAATCCTTAGAGCTTACACTATAGCTTAAAGCGTGTGTCATTGTCCATAAATCTTGCAGTGGTCCATTTATAGAAAGAGAGGCCATCTTATGTAACTCTGTCATATGGGATCCCAATATACACTAAATACAGCTGTCACTCAAGTGTGTCTAAAAACACAGGAAAGGAAACACAATAAAATGGGCATTTCTTTCAATAGCTCTCACAGAAAACTTGCTGCACAAGAAAAGGCTATAAGAGACCTAAACTAATGTAGAATTTAAAATTGGGCCTATGCACATGTTAATCCAGCCTGCAGTTATACTTTGTTTACGTATTTTGCCCCATTTGATAACTGAAAAAAAAAAGACTAATACTTGTAACCTAAAAAAATTAAGTGAGCAACATTTGCTTAATAACTTATTATTTGTGAACAATTTTGGGATAAAGACAAATTCTTGTTGTGATTCTTATTTTAATTTATTGAGTCACCTCAAACGCAATGGAAAAAGTCTTGCTGGTAACACCTGCACTTTCCCACACATTTCCTCATTAAAGTCTATTTAAGGGCACTGGCTCTACATAAAAGGGCTCTTTGTTTTGACATGTATGAAGGGAGGGGCTTTATCGTAATCCTACGGGTGTGAATTCCCGGCCATAGTGTAGCAATGATTCAAGGCTGCAGGAGTTAACTGTCCAAATATGGACCAGTCAACGGGACTAATCCAGATTACTCCAGGCCATGCCCTGGACTATCATGTCTCTGTGCGTGTCTTGTCGTCTGAGTTATTTTCAGCACACATGCTGATACACTTCACTGGGGTTTCTACAGTGAAGACGATCAAGCAGAACGCTCTGATGTTGAAACAAAAATCTCCCAACTCTTTAGGAAGAGTCATTGGTTTCTCCACAGGATCTACCCACACACTATCTGGACTCTTTTATGAGAAGCTCTCAGTTTATTGCGCCACAAGGGACAAAGTTTACCAATGAGATCTAAATGATCCCGATGTGATAAAACTTATTATGACTGATATTAAAATGAAAGGCCAGCTTTGACGACATTGGCAGAAGTTATCATGTTGTAAGTTCCCCTTGTGATTCACTGACCTGCAGGTTGTGGGCTCTTATCTGATTGATCAAGGTTCATGTTCATGAGATAGGTTACATAATGCCCTGACATCTCACCTCAACACATGACATTGTTGTCTGATAACCTGTTGACCCGCCTGCTACTACATACAGCAGCTCAAGAAAACTGAACTATATTGTCAGGGAGCTATAATTGTTTTTATCAGACTATATACTGCCACAATTTTTTATTCAAGGTCTCCAAACAACCATGCTGAAAAACCTGGGGCTTGCCAGTATATAGTCTGCTATAATAAATAGTAGTAATAATAATAGTATAATAAACTGCTAAACTTTAACATTTGCCAGTGGTATTACTATGCACTCATACACTTAATGTATTATCCCACATAAAAAATATCAGAGCTCCATTTACAGCAACCACAAACTGGTCTGATACAGATTGCGTCAGGCTTTAAAGGCTCTGTAAAGGCACTGTATGTGTAAAACATATTTGTAATATACACTTGTAATACACAATGTGCACATGGAAGTCCCTCGCATCTCAGTTATTTTAATTTCACAATGGGATTTTTTGGGTGTGTTGGCCATGGTTGTTCGATGCCTTGGCGTGTGTTTGAGCAGCCCTACAGGAGGGGAATTTGGAGTGATGTAGAGCTTACCTTTTAGCTGTACATAAACAGACATACAAGAGACAAGACATGCTTTTGTTGAGATCTCACCTTTATGGGTGAAACTGTGGATAGAAGACCAGAGGATGTATTGTACAGTATGTATCAAAGCACAGACTGAGACAAGACAAACATATTTTTATAAGTCATGTTTCTTTAATTTTAGAGCTTCCCTTTTACTGTAATATCTTCAGACAGTTCCATTAAACTACTCTAAAACCTTGATGTCAGGTGTCTTACTCAGGTCTAATAATATTTTGAGAAATGAGGCCAAGTTAAACAACGTATTTCTGGAAAGACAACTGTTGCCATTTTGATTCTTATTATTACCATCGCTGCTTTGACCCACACCCGTTCATCTGCAAGTGAACTATGAATAAATCCATGCCAACATATTTGTCTAAATGTGGGGCAGGAAGCAGGTGAATGGGAAATGAACAGTTATTAGATTTAATAATGAGGAACAGTAACCTCTTTCTGCTCGTGCGACGTCATCTCTGCTCAGTGCCAACACTCACGTCACGACATTATGAACAAATGAGATGTTTTATGATTCAGTAGATAAGCATTTTTCACAAAATAATCTTAACCATCTACTTTTGAATGAAGAGCAAACTGCCTGCAGAAAGATTAACTTCTTTTCCATATCAACACATCTGAAAATCCACACATACAATCTGGACTTCAAAAACACTCCTTTAGTTTCCACTCTCATGACGTGATACAGGTGTGTCTAGTTGCTTAAAGTAACACACACCATTTCAACACTTTCCACTAAGCAGGTTTTTCAGTATGATTTCCCTCCCCAGCTCTGAAAACTTTCCGGTCTACAAAAGCTTAATCAGCTCACTGCAAAAGGAGTCTCAAGCAACAACTTCTACTGTGGATTTCAAAGGTTAAACAAGTACCGGTCACCTAAGGTTTGTGCCATGCTGTGTGTTGTGCGCACAAGGGAATAATACATCCTGCTTAGCACTGTACTGTTTTCAGGAACGTTCTCATGTGTATCAAGAACATAATCTGTAGTCCAGATTAAAGATGCCAGTTACTGCCATCACTGCTCTGACGTAATGAACGGCTCAGTAATGAACTGTGAATATGACACATTTATTTAAATAGCAAGATTGGAAAATGTGGCCAGTGATAAAATAAAAAATGTAAAGAGACTTTGGATAAATTGATATCCTTATGCAAAGTTTAGCATCACATCAGCCTGTGCTGCAACTACATCACAGGCTGATGACACAGTAGTGCAAGCAGATGATCTATTCCCATTAATTTCTTTTGCATGTATGTATGAATGCATAGATTTCAAATAAAATAAAAATCAATTTTTTTACCACAACTGAATGCCTTTATTTTCAAGACATTGTTAACACCAGTACATAAGAGCTAGTGGCTCTTGCAATAACAAAATTAATCAAAATCAGTATCAGAACAGAACATTTAAGTGGCATTTTGATAATATGGAATGTAGCGGTTTCCATTTTTTAAGTTTTAAAGAAAGTTTCAAATAAATAGTCTTTATATAGTCTTATAGTTGCTAGTGTTTAAAGAATAGAGCCTCTTTTTAGGAATGAAAAGGAGAATGTTAAAACAAAGACATTGACCAAACAAAGATATAGAACCTACTGCAATCCCCTTTTAAAAATGTCAATGCAAAAGTAATAGGAGAGAGCAAGTGCAGAAAAAAGGCAAATCCCTTCTTCTATACCTTAATAAACTTGTTCTTCAACCTAACATGTCCACTGGACACACAAAATGTTTGTAGCAAGGGTCTTGATTGACATTAATAAACACAAAAGTCCTTATAAGAAGATTAACCTTTCAAATGCTACGTGGCTGCTGTGAGCCAGGAATAGCTTTTACAGTCATGTTCCCCAATAATAATGTGCTGTGCTGTTGGGGACTGGCAGTCCAAATGCCATCACAAAATAATGAAAAACAACCCTTGTATCACAGGTAAAGCACCACATCCAGATCCTAGATCTACATTTGAGCTTAAATTTTCTCTGGTACAGTCTTTCTCTCTCAGAGAGAAGTTAAAGAAACTAGTACCAGAGACAGAGGGGCAGGGGTCCCAGGACGCTACAGGAATCCCTGTGTTTGCTAAGACACTCCAGTCTCATACAACAACTCCTACAATAAAAAAAGAACAGTTTTTTTAAAGAGAAAAGTGCAACATCGGGCCCAGACAGCCCGGTCCTCTGGCAGGTTAGAGAGAGCACACAGGCTCTGCCCCGACACAGAGGCGTCCAAAGATCTCTCTCACAGAGGGCCACACTCCTGTGTAGGTGTATGAACCACCTTGGAGAGGTAAGGTTCAGCCGGTTGGCTTTTCCAAAGCTGGAAATTGAGACTATGCTGGCTCCGGTACAGCTTTAGTCTGTACTATGATCCTCCAGCTGAGAGATCATTGAGATCAGGTTCTGCAGGCCGAAGATGAAACCACTGTCCTGTCCCTCATGCACCACACTGTCTTCGTCATAGTGACGACACGTTGTGTGGGCAAAGTCAATCATGCGCACGTCTACTTCTGGGCTGCTGGCCTCCCCTGTGCTTGGTTTGCCATGTGAGGAGCGCACACTGCTTCCACTGCCAGCAGCCACACTGCTGCTACCTGATGAAGTAGACCGAGGAAAACTAAAAGCTCCCTCCTCTTCCTCATCTGATGGAGCCTCATCGTCCGAAGGTTCCTCATCATCCGAAGGTTCGTCTTCATCGCCCTCCTCCCCACCACGTGGCCTGGGTCTGCTGGGTGTCCTGACGGGGTCTCCATCATAGATGATGAGCAGAGAGCTGGAGTAAAAGCGATATGACTCACATGACTCTAGAGCAGCTTTCATCTCGCGTAGCCTGCGCAGAACTGGGGACAGAAGCTCTCTGCGCAGACGGCGACCATTATGAAAGAACTGGTAGAGAGCTTCTTTGAAACCAGCCAGGGTCAGCTTACGCCCGTGGTATTTATTCATGAACATCAGCTGGCCTGAGTCTGATTGGTAGACCTGTGGGAACAAAAAATTAGCACAAAAGAGCAACACCAATAAAACACACAAAAGGATCAAAAGCAGAAAGACAATACCTGCATGCCACAAAGTCTCACTCCAATAGAAGCAGATGTGCTTTGTTGACACTTGCGAATTTGATTGGCTTTCTTTTCCTCAGATGCATCATCCCCGTGTTGGCGAGTTCCCATTTTCAAGTCTAAGACACATGGTACTCTATAGCGCCATGTGAGATTTTCGAGGAGGATAAATTCTGTTGAATAGGTTTAGGATCACACCAGTGCTGCAGTTACATGTATTCACACATTTATTCATTTATTCAACTTGATGTTTACATTGGTCATTATAGAAAGGATACTGTATTGGTTGCGGTGCTTTGCATTTTCCTTCATCCGCTGTAAGTGTTGCTGGTGACATTTGAGACTCCAGGGATTGTGTTTGATCTGAGGCACCATGTTGCTCTTCTCCAGACTGAAGTAGAGAACCTCTGGCTGTTGCTGCTGCTGTGGTGCGTCATCTCGATTATAACTGCAAAGACGATGAACAGATAATTATGAACTTCACTGATTACTACTGTGATTCCCACTAGATAAATATGTAGCTAGGGGTGAGAATGACTAGGCATCTCACAATTCAATTTAATTTCAAAGGCCCATAATTTGATTTGCATTAACAGCATTGTACTGGCAATGTATTGGGCCAATTTCTTAGTGAAATAGTCAGTAAGACAGCAGCAATGCCGGTCCACCCCCATATGTAGCACAATTATTTCTCTCACCTCATGATCTTGTCTTCTTTGCGAGTATGACGAGCTCTGTCTTTGTAGTTGTCATTGTCCACATGCAGTGGGGTTTGCTTTTTGTGGCTCCACTTGAGCATCTTGGTCTTTGGCTCGCAGTCTGCAGAGGGATCTTTGTTTTCAAGATCCCCTGATTCACTGTGGAGGGGGTAAGCAATAAGACACAGGTTCCCTTCCTCATCTTCCTCAAAGCTGACTGACACCACACCTGTCAATGAGAAATAAATTTTTATTACAACAAGTCTCTCTTTTGTAAAAAAATAAAATAAAATTTATATATATATATATATATATATATATATATATATATATATATATATATAAATTTTATTTTAACACACATATAATATAATTTATTTACAATTCTATGGGCCAGTAATTATCAAATTGTGGCAGCTATTTAATTGTAGTTGTATAAAAGGACTCGCTAAGATTTTTGATCAAAGATGAAATTATTAGATTTATTGTTTGTTTTTTTTCTTTTATTAATTTAGTGCTGACGTTAAGTTCTAAACTAACTCCAATGTAAACAATTTAATAGGCACATTTATACGTTATAAAAGCCATACTGGGACAAAAACAAAAAAGGTTCCAGAGGGATTCATTTAACGAGGACACTGATGATAATTAACCATTACTCTGCGTCAAGTCTCTCCACAGAGACACAAACGAGGTCTCATAGAAAGTGCGTATTGGCTTGTGTAGCTAGCAACCATTTCACACTGAGGTGTTTTTAAAAGTAAACAAGCACTGAACAGTGTGTCCAGAATCATCTGTAAAAATACACAGTCTACATTAATATCAGCGTTGATTTATGACCTGACCCACAAACACAGCTCATTGGACCCCCCCAAACTCCCTATATGGGTTTGTGCAGAGTGGGGGAAGGGTTGCTCTGAGAATGAACATCACAGCTGCAAGCGCTGATGCCAAACAGCCACAGACAACGAAGGAAGTACGAGAGAATGAGGTGACGCTATACAACCCAGTGCTTTAATTATTAAATGGCCAGTTTGATGACATATCCTATATGTTTCAATGGCTGACATTATCGTAGTACAAGCTCCGCCCCATAAGTCCGGCTCATTGAGTTTGCCCTTGTCTCAAAACTGCAGTGTCATCACAGGGCGACAGCCAGTGTGGTCACTTATGAGTCACTGGCTCAACAGAAAAAATGGATTTATAAATTAGGGTTAAAGGGCAGCCATCAACAGTTTTACAACCAACATTTAATTATTGGATTGGTATGAATGAGGAAAGGTTGTTAATGATTATATTTTTTAAACCAGGATTGTCTAAAGTTTGTTAAACTATAGTCTTTGATTTGAATAAATTTTGTCTGTCATTGTTTAAACCAAGTTCTTTGTTTTGTTCATGTAAATTTTAACCCTGTTAAAGTTTAATTTCCACCAATACAAAACTGATGTAGCCTGAACTGGCTGACGCTAGTCAACTCATGAACTTTCTCAGGACTTCTCATTTTCCCATGAGCATAAGAAAGAGTCATGTCACTTTGTCACAGCATACATATCCGTTTTTGCTGTGAGGCTAGTAGAGAGTATCATTAATATGAAACAGACTCCAGACATCCCCTTACAACCCACAGTGTCTTTTAATAGAGCCATGCTGCATTACTCAAGAGTGAGATGCCATGGGTGTCTTTTATCACTGTCAGAGGTTCACCTAAAGATTTCTTGTGCTTCTTTACATTGTCTCAGTTTGCTTGCCAGGGGACCTAGGGCAACCAGAAACTTGATATTCCATGTGAAATCCTGTGTATGTTTCTGTGATGACACTGAACACCAGAAGTGACAAATCTTCTTCAGTCATTTGTAAATTACTCCAGTGATGTGGCCTTTTTTTTAATAGACATGAAACTATTTTATGCTGAAACTTTAGCTGTCTTTGAGGTCATGCCAAAAAAGCTTGAGAGGCCTTAGGCTACTCATCCTCCTTGCAGGTGGTCAGGCCTCCACTGTGCCCCCCTCGAATATTAGGGTCCAATCCAGAAAAGAGCTGTTCCAGAAAAGAGCTGCTACTCAGTGATGTAGCAGCACATAACACTTAACCTGACCATCAGAAACCGTTATATATCCGCCCATAAATATCTATAACGCATCGTGATGCTCCTTTTAACATCATGTGCCATCAACATCATCACCATTCAATGTACAACACATGCAACAATGTTCAATAGACATGTTCATACAATAATAAATAGAATAGAAGATAGGCTTCCCAATAGAAATAGAAATGACACCACATCAGCCTGTTTCGACAGCTCCACAGCTGCTCAGTTCCTACCTTTATACTGGGGGGTGAACTTCCTCATCTCTGCAGGAAGGCTGCTGTAAAACTGGTGCTCCCGTGGAATAAGGGGCTTGCAGATTGTTTCGTCCCCAAATCGCAGCACACAAGAGTGGCCTCCCACCTGATGTACAAAAGGTTCGAGCATCACCCCTTCCCCGGGATAAGACGTTCTTTCCGCGTGCATGAGCGCTTCCAGAGCGGGACTCATCGTCTCTCCGCATCGGATAGATAAGCTGAGGGGTCCCACGTCGAACGGGAGGCTAGCAGTTCGGCCGTTTTGGCTCCCTATCCTCGGACAATTCCCTGATGTTCGCAGGGGGCGCTAATGTTCCCTTACTGAATTGTAAAAAACAAAGGCCTAAACAGGAAGGGCAGAGAGCCGCGGAGTCTTCGGTTATAGGCTTATATCCTGAGCCGAGGACACTTTTGAACCCCTCACCCGACAGTGAGATGTGAGGTATTCTCCGTGTTTAAACGTTTTGAAAAGGCTATATTTACAGCTGTAAAAGCTGCCAAAGGCGCTCTAAAACAGCGTCTACCTCTACGCTAGCCTTCTCCGCTGTTACCGATACTGACGTCTGAGCTGAGCCAGCAGTGAGAAAAACAGCAGACAAAGCTCCGCCCATGGTCAAAATCAGCCAATCAGAGAGCCGCCGCTGTCGCTGGGTGGAGACAAGCATCGGAGAGGCTCACAGATCGAGCAAACAAAGAGGAAGCAAGCAAGGCAGGGGGAGGGGAGACAGGAAAAATACTGCTCATCAAAACAATAAACTGTAGGCATCTTCTAATGTTCTGGGGTGTATCTTATTACTTCAGAAACAGACTGCAAACCATCATCAGACACAATAAGAACAGGGTAATTTTGTACAATAATTCATTGTGCCATTTATTTTATTTTATTGGTTTATTTTATATATATATATATATATATATATATATATATATATATATATATATATATATATATATATATATATATATATATATATATATATATATATATATATATATATATATTTATTTTAACTTACGCCATTGTGTTATTGTGAAGGAAAGAACGTCATGTAAATAAATGCGAAGGAATTGCACACTAAGGACATTTAACTGATGTTGCAGTTGCAAAGATGTTAAAAAGGGCCCTTTTAATGAAAAACTCCACAAATTTTTATCAAACCTGTGCTGCTGTGAAGAGGAATAATGTGTTAACTGTTTACATCAAGTACAGCTAAGCCAACACAATCCACTTACTGTTCTGTATTACTTTACACTCCACATGCATTGATCTTCCTTTCATGTGGCACAGACAGACTTCCTTACAAAATGCTTCCTTGATAGTCTATTGTTTTGTTGTTGATGGATAAATGGCACAGAGTGTAGGAATTTCTGTTTACAATAAAATATTATAATATTAATTGTGCTTTTATTAGTGTACAATAAAAATAAATAATATAAATTATTATCAACTACAGGTATTAAACACAAGAAGTAATGGTGGAGTTCCTCTCTAAATATATCAACTTTAAAAACCTTTATTGGAACAACGCTGCTAAATTCTAAAGCCACATAGGAGTTTATATCTATCTAATATTAACAATATATAAACAGAACACGTTTTCAAAGCAGAAAACACCATATTGGGCTAATGTTACCCTGAGAAGAAACCAAAAAGAGACATCAGATAGCAAGGACTGAGGAAATTAAATTTATGTTTTGTTAAATCAATGGCAAGATAAATAATTAAACCTATTGTTCTGTTGTTGTGCATTTTTTATCAACACAGACAGAGCTACATTTTCTTGTGAATAACAGGGGGATGTTAGTCATGTGTCAATTAGAGCACCATTGGTATGGGTCAGTAGACGGTTACTCTGATCACGCAGTGGCCTAATCTTTGATGTTCCAATTCTGCACTGAAATTACAAATGTGAGAAAGATCTAGATGTTGGGCTTCTTACCCCATACTCTCACAGGTAAAGTCTTCAACTTTTGCCCAAACTCAAAATGGCAATTGAACACCCCAACGCCACTCAGCAGATGTTTTTGTCTTCATGGAAATCATATTTGGTGCATACCTATTTTTAACAGCAACCACATTATTGGACTTCCTGTAGTGGTGCTATTCATTGTCCTGTAAGCCTTGGCCTGAAAAGAAAGTTAAACTCACTCAAGACAATATTTAGAAACTGAGTTAGAATTCACATAATAAGTTCCTAGCCTAGTCATTCTAGCCTCTATGACTAACATAGACTATAAATGCCAGCTTAGAGTATTTCTCAACTCATGCCACGGGTCCCTGCTCTGGGACAATAGGTCCAGGCTGTGCCGAAGCGCAGCGATGCAATTTCCAACAACCCTTTCCCATGCACATTGTCAACTGCCTGACCTTTACAAACACTGCAGTCACCCCACAGTGATGCATCAGAAGTTACGAGAATTACAGCCTGGAGAAATAAATCACCTTATTGCTCTCAATGGAAATAAAATTGCATGTAATTCAAATGTAATTCTTCAGATATATTTATTAAAGCATCACAATGTGAGATACACATATGATGATTTCAGTTAAAATGTATTAAAGACACATACAGTAACTATATGATTTGATCTTGGTTGATCTGCAACATTTGACGTTTTAAGCTGACTTGACGTTGAGCTTGAGCTGATGATGACGTGATACATATTTTCAGATGCAACAAAAATAAAATGACGCTGCAGTAGTCATAGGTGCGTCTTTCTTATTTACGGTGTGTTTTATGTAATGTATGTATAATTTCTGTCATAATGTGAACAAAGTCATGTCATTGTCTTCTGATGGACAACACATGAATATAAAAACTGTGAAGCCCAAGGGGATTTCATAAAGCTATTATTTTGTCAACTTTACATCCAATTTCCTTCTAAATCCCTGCTCTCTTCCCTAATTTCCTGACAAGTAAAACAGGAGTATGTGTGCTGGACATGTAGAGCAATGAGTCCACATGCTTCCTTTGTCACTCGATGGGTATAGTAAATATTGTGAGTTGATAGTAGATGTTCCCAGAGCAGCACCAAAAGATGACCTTGTTTACTTCTACATTCCCCTCTAACACCCATAGCATAGCATTTCATTCCTTCACTCTGTCCCTTTGTTTGTAATGGAAAAATACTCATGTGATTTAGAAGATATGGACAACTTGAAGACTTTCCAAGCCATCACTGTATTAGATTTTATCTTTGTAACAGAAAAGGGCATTTGAAAAAAAAATAATTTGCTTAGAAATATAATCTGTGCAGTGATGGTGGTAATAGTAAAATATTTAGTTTAGGATGTGCTGTAAACACAGATATAATATATGTCACATGGAAAGTAAACACTTACAAAGTGAACTTCCTGGTGCTTTTCATTTTCCTGTAAGCATATAAAATATGAGCCAATAATTTCTCTTAATGTCAATGGGCGATCAAAAACAGTTTGGGATGGACACAGGGAAAACAAAGAAGTAAAAAGACCTCAAGGAATGAAGAAATAAGGTACTCAGTGTCATTTTGTATGTCATTATATATAGCTGTATAAAAAAAAGCCGAATTACCTCAAACAAACAAACATTCACCCATACAACTACAGCCTTCCTGATGATATTTTTTTGCCTGGTCCAACATTATTTAAAGCTATATCAATGAGCACATATACAGTTAAGAGTTCCTGCTTGCAATTGGATAAAAGGGAGACTGACTTTTTCTTCATTTGTAGCAAAACATGACTTTACTTGTAACCTTGAAGTTTTAAAGATGTCAGTAAAGAGCACTGATAAATCCTGAAAACTACATACATTTGAACTAGGATTCTGCATGTATAAGACTGATGCTAACTAGCAGTACACAACCAACCACCCAATGCCTTGAACCAGTGGATTACACTGTTTAAAGAGCCTTCTTAAGTAGTGGGAGATAAGACTATAATATCAGCCAGACAGTTCCGTTTGTCAGAGCAACAAAACCTCAGATAACTATTTTTAGACATCTGACTGATAGTCAATGACCTTTGAGGTGGGTCTGGGTCAAGGTAGAAGCCCTTTGGTTTGTAAACATAAGTGTCCCACTGCAAAGTGAGTGTGAGCAAACAAAACTATGGGCGTGCTACAGGTCAGCTTATGTTTCTGTCTTTGCGGAGGACCAGTGGCCATGTGTATGGGTGGTTCAGTATTATGATACTTCTTTGTCTGTCATGGCCCACTTTCTGCACCCAGAAGATCAATTCTGGATCTGTGCAAGCATCTCCATGGAAACAGTCTCAATAGGCCGTCATGTATGAGGAAAGTGGGATCCTATGTTTATTGAGCTGTGTTAAGTTACAATGATGCACAATGCTGTTTTCTTTTGTTGACAAAGTAGGATTTTAGGAAGAAATGAATGATAGCCATCTGTCTATTGATTCATAGAACATATAATCTGCAGAGGACTAATCTTTTATTTGATAACATTTATGGTGCAGTGTATGTTGTGACTAACCTCTTACTAATCTGCTGACATATCACATTTTGTTTTGTAGAACTACAAAACCACCAGATTTTTTGGTGGTTTATTGCACTTTGGCTCAATTATTACAACGAGCAGTTTATCAATGTTACAACTTTTGATTTGTGTCATCGACAATTTGGCTGTGAAAAAACGGTACCCATTCAGGTTATGGATTTCCTCCAGATCTGGGAGTAGAATTGAGTCAAACTAAATGTCACTAGTCTAGGGTGGGCATCTAAGTACCCCTTAGGTAAAGTCCAACTCAACACATGAACTAAAAATGCTTGGCTTCATTGGTCAGAGTCCTGTCCCCCCTTCTGTTTGGCCATCTCATCAATGTCAGGGGACAGTAGGCGCTGAGACATATGGATGACTGTGAGTATATACACTGTGTAACACAGAGCTTATTAATACTGACTTTTACAAGTTTTCAAGAATCTTAAGAAGGTTGTTTCAATCTATAGGAATTAGATGTTTTTAAAAGGGCTGTGCCATTTAAGATAAATAAATAGCTATGCTAGCTTGGTAGAACACATAAGAAAGATTGGTGAGAGCTATAAGCAATAATATTTGCATTTGACTAAATTAATTTCCTTTCTACCAAACAATTCTTACTGTAGGCTACCCTCAGAGCAGCTTCTTGTCAAACTGTAGCATAAGGCTTCAAACAGACAAGATATGGACATGCACAAACACACTGACACATGCTCAGATAAATCAAAACAAGATGTAAAGCACATGTTTTGTGCAAAACATGTATGCAACACTGAACAATACACCTGAGGCTTTAACAGTACAGAGGGACACACTAGCTTTAAGTCGCTCTCCAATCGGCATAAACATGTCAATTAATTTAAGTTAGAGTGAGTTTGATATTAAATGCAAAATTGTTCTGGATTCAGTCTAAAGCTAACTGTCCCCTCATCGCCCACATGAACATTTGTTTTAACTTGCAGAAAAGCATAAAAGCCTTTATCTCTGGAATGTCCCCTATGACTTTCCGAGGTCCTAACTTTAATATATGGTTGTGTGGAGGTGTAAATTTCTACTGCTGTCAAAGTCAGCCTTGTGCCTGCGGCTCACTGTACATTGATGAGTTTCTACTTTCCACGTGTTGCTCTGGGTGTCACGTGGACTGTACATCTGCCAAAGACTAGAACCATAATATTTAGATTTTTTAGGGTGCATACACATACTATACATTCTGCTCATGCACATGCACAGGGAGGAGTTACACCAAAACAAGAAGTCAGATAAAGTGTTAGCAGTCAAGTACTTCTAGGGTATTGGAGTTTGCACTTTAAAAATAAGCTATATAGATTGGATTTGTTGGACAGTGAATCATAGGTTATGTTTGCATTTTGACCAAAACATGCATACTTTATAATGTTTCCCCTAAACTGGTATCACTTGGATTCTGGTGAAATGCAAAGTCTGTGATTTTTTTCTCTCACATTTGTGTGTTTCAGTCAAGTCGCAGTGATGTGCTCGCCAGTTCTACTTTTTCCTGGAAAAACGGTGTAAACATCGTGTCTGCTGAAAGTCAAAACCAAGGCTCCTCCCCATTTGGCTGAGTGTGTGAGTTTTTTTTCTCAGCAGGCAGATGTAGGGACTTCCCTCACTTTTAGTGTGTGGTTTGTATGTACTAAGAGAGTAAAAAAGAGAAAAAAGTGGAGTTATATAAGCGCCAGTTAATCTAATCTTACTGTATCTAAAACCCATGACACTGTATTTACACGGAGTACAGGCTGTGCAAAGGGAACAGTCCTACAAATACACATACATTGGACCCTGTTTTTGACCCTCACTTAGGTTAAGTTCCAGCTGTATTTGCTCAGACTGTTATGTTTTCCTACTGTACCAAAAACCTTACTAGAAAGCATTTTATTGTGATTTTGTAAGTTTTGACATTATTTCACATGTGTGTGGCCATCCCAGGTGGAAAGCGGGTGTAAAGGCTTAACTTATTATTTGCCATTTTTTGTTCTGCAGTGTGCAATTGTGTCCCTTACAATTGGATGAGAAAATTGATAATTCAGTCCAGAAGAAACTCAACTACAGTGATAAACTACAGAAACCTCAGTGGGTCAAAACATAAACATCTAATTTGATATGGGATTGGGTGTAAACACATGAAATTGTAGTTGCAGTAATATATGTATCAATGTTGACAGATGCAAGTAGTGGCCTCTTTTCAGGACATTTCAAGACATTTTTATTGGATTCTATGAATGAAAGACTTTTTCCATTTCTAAGATACTGAGAAACACTATGTAACTTTGTTTATCCAACATATTTATTATCGTTGTATTTCATTTTATGGAACAACAGGTTTGTTGACAGTGACAGCTGCCGCAACTACATGTGCCCCCGGACCTGTCCTACTTGTTTTTAATTATCGTCCAGATCAGTGAGTCAACTTTAGCAGATCTTATTAGCGCTATCCCACAGTCAACCCAGCCACTGGAGAAAACATTGCTGTTGCAGCCTCATCAGTATCACATACTACTTTTAACAATAAGAGAATGCAAAATATGTTGAGTGTTGCTTTGTCTCGACTGGTCAAGGTTAAAGCAAATGACTCCAAAGCAACCAGCTTCTTATGAAAAAGTCATAGTCTAAAGGTGTTGTAAGTTGAGCTTGGTAGGTCAAGTTTCATACATTTTAAAACTCAAGATCTGAATTATTCAAGTACACCATTAACTTTACAGCAGGGATTAAACCAGGGGTAAAACATAACTAGTGTCTATAAATGAGGGGTAAACATAAAGAGGATTATACTGACTTTGAACACGACTTTGTCAACTTACGCTTCACGTGCTGCTACATTGTGAAAGCGTTTAGCTGATCAATAAGTTGATGGGCCAAAGCTTTGCGATTAGTTCATGGAAAAAACCTCTGAGGCATGTTGATTGATCTGTTGCATTGTGATGTGAGTTTGTGTTAGCCTTTCAAAACAATAAGGGTGGTCATTGTTATTATATAGAAACATTTGCAGGTCTCTTTGGTAAGAATGTGCTTAGTAGCCTTCTTTTTTCTTTTTTCTTGTTGCAATGTACTTCTGCGTATATATATATATATATATATATATATATATATATATATATATATATATATATGCATGGGTTTCCTACCCCAGACCCAAACTCCAAAGACTGTCCTACTGTAGATAGGATGTGCTGGAAGCTTTGGTAATGATTGCGAGCAGCTTTGCTTCTTCTAGAAACTTGCACCGTATGTAGACCTTTAGTTAAGTGTTCGTGAAAAAGTTTACTTAATAGTAATTTACTATTAGTAATAAAAAATGTTCAGAAGCCTCTTTGTAACAAGGATTAATCAAATTTTTTAGACCGTATATGTAATGAGTTGTACCTCATATACGCATCATATAACTTCTCTTCTGTAGCTATTGAACAATCAAAGAATACCATGGTGTGAAAAATGTTATTGATTGTTCCTCTCCAGTACATTCTCAGCCCTCCCTCCATTGTTCCACCTGCATCTCTCTCTCCTTGGTGCAGTGTGGAAATTTCCAAGTCCAACGCTGCAGTGCCACAGCTTGTACGGATGGCATGGAGAGCAGATTAAAGGAAAGGAGAATGGAGGCAGGATGGAAGGTGTGGGGCAAGCTATTTAAGATGACAGCAATAGACCAAGCACCTTAAAGTCAATGGAAAAATACTAGATAACATAACATAATAAAAAATGAAAAGCTCTTCAAATCTGATGGCACACGTTGTTCATAAGAATAACCTGAACTGGTATCTCACACAATTAGGCCCATATTTGTTGTAGTTAATCTGAACAAGTCCTTTAACATTTTGATAATTCATTCATGATGATAACATGACGATTTCAAGCTAGCCCCTGACTAATGATGTATGCTTTGACAAATCATCTTATTTGTTTATTAATATTTTTACTCATTATTCCCTGAACTGTCCTACATTTGCATGAATGTCTCCACCAGAGATCAAGGACAACAAACACAAGGCCGACTGCTTGAGAACAGTGTGTAACCGTTACATTCCTCTCAACAGCATCAAGCCTGTGTATTAGAGAAGAAGCTAGTCAAATACTAACACGGACAGTCATGCTGCAGTCAGATCTTGCTGCAGTTGTGGTGTGAAAGTGGAGGAGGTGACTGGAAAATGTGCAAATGTCTTTCTCTGATAGTGACGACGGTGCGGCTGTGGGCTCCAATGATAATGTGCTAATAGCTGGGCTGAGGGCATTTAGTGGGTAAAAGAACAGCACAGGTTTGGTGCAAACTGTCGGGATGGGGTGAGAATGACGTGAACCACGTTGGTGTGTGTAGATCACTACTGTCTGTCGGACGTGACTTGCTGTCATAAACAGGATATAAAAGCATTGGAGGGACATTTGAAGATATAATTGTGTACAAGGGCAAAATGTTAATTACTCAATAATGTCATTTTGTCATGGAGATATCAATTTAAGCTTTATAAAATCCTAGTTGCTTCTTAATGCTCTGAAAAAGTGATGCTGAAATACTATATAAAAGCCACATTGCTCAGTCCGTACAGTGGTCAGTTCTAGCTCTATTGACTAGCATAGATTTTCTTGATCTATTTCTATATAATTTTTTTTAGAAGGACAGATCAGTAAATGCAGTATTTCTTGTCAGTTGCTACATTTTCAAACAAAGGCAGTTCAATCAACTATCTTTTATATAAAGAGCACATCTAAGGTTCACAATCGCCAATAGTGTTGTTAAAATCTTGGTATCAGGACTTTCTTGTGTTTTTTTTAATGTGGTCCCTGTCTATCTTTTTCATAAATGTTGTTGGGATAAAAAAAGCCATATTTTTATATGGTGGTGCAGGACATCAGCGGTGGTTTCATTTTACATAACGGCACTGAACCAGACCGGCCAAATCTGAAACCTGCCCAAGTTGACAGGTGAGCTTGGACATACGTCTAAGAAACCAGAGCCACATGTCCTTAAATCCCCCCATCAGTCATTGCACTCTTTCTGTCACTTTAAGGGCTCAATGCTCACCTTCTGCCCAAGAAACTGGACCCTGTGCGTTGGTGAGATTTATGGGGATCCCGAGTGAGCCACGACATGAGCCAGAGAGGAGCCATGTCCCAGTGAGCAGTCATACACTCCTGTAGGAAAGATCACAAGGAATTCAATTAATTTTATCTCTATCAGCAGCAATGTACAACTAAAGTCATATTGAGGCGTCATGGGTAAAATAAAAGTGTCAGTAGAGTTATAAGCAACAATATGTCCACTTTCTGAACCAAGTCTATATGAAGACAAGTAAATCTCCAGCTCAAACTGTGTAATTTCAGCCCGTCAAACCCAATTAATCAGACAGTTGCATAACCCTGACCTCTGAGCCAACCACCCCGACTATCATCACTAAAGCCTATAGAGATCAGAAAGAGCTGTCAAAATGAGGGCACAAAAGCCAATGAAGAGGCTGGGTGAAATAAAAGGGGCCACGGATGTAGGACTGCAGGATTGGCAAGCAGCTAAGAACATTTAGAGCCTGTCCACAAGCTGGCTACAGGCACAGAGCACTGGCTGAGAAGAGAGGGCTTAGGCTGTGAAAACAAATGTCACAACACACTTTGTATAAAAGCCGTGTCCAAGATAGAAGGGCTTAAGAAACTAAGTCAACTTAGGCACTACAAAGGTAAAAACAAATTCAATTTTCTCATTGAATCAGTATTTTTTACTTCCTTTAAGTGAATTCTGTCTTTCACAAGAACATGCCAAAAAGAGTCTCAAACTGGGGCAGACCTCCCACCTCAAAACGTAACCTATTTGAGAAAAGAAGCCGTGTGGAAATCTTTAGTGGAAGAAATCTTCAGGGACAAATGCTAAAAACAGCCAGGTCTTTTAGTTAAGAGACGTAAATTATAGGCTGTGCCAAAGGATAAGAAAATGCACTTGCTCTTAACAAGAACATCTTAAATATAGATGAGAGCAAGGGGGAGTTAAGACAGAAGAACTAAGAAGGTGCAATTACTGTCCATATCCCTCTTGTTGTGCCTCTAAAAACCCCACACAAGCCAATGCTACAAAAAATACAGTTCAAAATGTAAGGTCTGCACCTTGTTCAGTCAAATCTGATGTCACACACATCTAGATTTAGACAGCACAAATGACAGGTAGGTGTTGTAACCTGATTTTATTCTTTAAGCTTTGGTCTCTTCATGCCACACCGTCCTCTCACAGACACCACAGAGGCTCAATTCCCTTGACGTGCTCTTGCTTCAGATGCTGGTGAAAATTGAGATGTTGGATTTCCTGTCATCAGCTGAAGTCAACACCAGATTCTCGGCAGGACACAAAATACAAAATTTTTTGCATGTGCAAAAACCTAAAAGGAGGAACCTGAATTCACTGTAGATCAAATGTATAGAGATCGTCTTGTGGTGAGAGCCGGTGTGTCAGCACAGCTCAGCTGAAGTGGGATCTTTGCAGGCATCTTTACAAGAGCAAAACTCAGACACAAACAAAGGTTAGCAACACTGTTAACATGTCCTGCTTACATAAGACTTCAAAAAACTGCTCTAACAGAACTTATTTTCTACAAACCTGGCTCTGAGAAAAAAACAATAGAGACGGTAGCTCTATGGCAGCAGTGTGAGACATCATATGCAGTGGGAATTATGTGAGCTCTAAATCACAGTGTGGCTGTGAAAGACGGTGATAATGAAATTATGAAAGTGTTATAATCACACTTTTGGTAAACTGAAACAAGGACTTCTCATTTGCCCAACAGATTTTGTACTTCTCTGTCCCTTTCCATTTTCACATGTTAACAAACCGTTTAGCCATTGCACCCTTTCTACTGATTGCATGTTTATATATTGATCTAAAACCTGTGCATTTAGTCAGAAAATCAATTAAAAAACTGTTTATTAAGCAAATGATTTATATTTTAAATAATGTTCTTACAATATAGACTTAGTACGTAACATGTTCATATCATATTCTATTGAATACACATGAATACAAAATTTTAATACGGCAGTGGAAGACCGTTTTGTTTCGCTAAAAAACATTCCAGGTGACTGACCTAACACTGTAAACCTGTTGTTTGTGGCTCAATATGAAAAGGTGTTTACATCAATAGGTTAAGTTCTGTGTTTATTCTTTATGGCCTAATGTTACAGTGTGTCACACAATAGTCTGTGTGTGTATATATGCTTGTATTTCAGCTCTTTGGGGCACCACAGCTTCACTATTTCATTCTTACCCTTTCACCTTGTGTACTGACACGCAGGGACTTGGCAACACAACACCACGCTACCGTTTACACGTCATGGCTCAATGGCCACAGTCAAACAGTTAAAACTGCAAAGCTTCACACACAATCAATAGGGCCCAATATAAATATATATAAATATATATATAATAAAAATGGGGGAAACCTAGACAAGTATCACAGCCTAGATTGTTTAAAAAGACTTCCAGGTGAAATGGTAAATGATGTCATGTGCAGCAGTGATCGACTATGTCCCGGCACGTGCGAAATATGAGAACGCCATGGGAGGGATAATTACCCTGATAATTAGAGCTGCAAATTAGAGATCCAAACTGGGCATACTCATTTTAAGGGATGGTTCAACATCTAGGGCACCGTCAAGGTCTACTCCATATACATCAAACAGGACATTTTGACTAATGTTTCCCATGCTGTCTACGGAGGTGGCATAAATATTGCTTTTGCTCAGTTTTGACAATAAAACAGTTCTGAACATGACATTAAATAAACAGTGATGACATAAGCAACTTTCTCCTTGGCTCAACAGAGTGTGTGGTTTGTGTAAACAGCGGGCAGGGCTGGTGTACACATAACATTAGGTCTCTCTAAACACACACAAGCGGAGTATAATTGGTAGTCTTTCAAAGATTTACCTTGTGTTTATAAAACCTCATATCTGCTGCTGCTGACCTGACAGTCCTGGCCATCCTAATGTCACTCGTCTGAATGCTGCCAGTGGCTCGGTGATGGCTTTAAAACACAACACCCTTGTAAATCCCAGTAACATCAGAGTTGGCCATGATTTGGATTTGACTGGACCATTGCCTATCATCAAAGCACTTACAGGAATCAGATACAAGCGGATAGCTGTTACAGCCACAGTGAGGGATTTTTGAAATATGTCATTTTTGTTAACGTCAGTGCTGAGGAAGACCTCTTTTTTTTTGGCCTCACTGTCTGGCCACCTCCATGAGCACCATGCCAAGAAAGATGGACTTGTTGTGAATCGTCGTCCTGTGAGCCGCGGGACAAAGTAATGAGAGTGGTATGCTAAGAGAGAGAAAGCGCAGTCATAGCAACAGTAACCTAGACACATGTCAGTAACCTCATGCCAGCACTCATTTAGCATTTTAATGCCATAAATAAAGTCTTTCCAGTGACTGGTCAATGGGAATTCTTCGTCTGATATAGAAACCCCAGCACTCCAAGTCCCCAGGAAGGGGCTCTTTAGTGCAGTGGCATGTGTCATGGCATATAGATCCTGTTACACAGCAGCCCAACTGGAGACGACAGACACAACCAGACATTACAAACAGAAGTGAGGAGACACCCTGTGAAATGCTTTTCACCAGAGACAGGGACACTGTTACTTTCGGACAGTCGCTGATGGTGGATCAGTTGCTCAATGTCCCTGTTCCTTCTCGGTAATGTTTGGCCTTATTTAAATGTTCCTACAGTGATATTATAGTGAGGTCTCAAATTGAGATTTATTTAGGTGGTCTTGCGTTGTGCATGTTCAATGCAGTAAAGATGGTGCTATAACAAGCTTAATGTAGAGCTCAACTGGAGTTTGACATCCCTCTGACATACACAAATTTATCTTATTTGAGCAGGCACACAGCATTTTTTTTCTACAAAAGGCTACAATTGGACAAGCTGAGGTCTAAGAAGAGGAAGTGCAGTTGGGAGTTGGTTGAATAAATACAGGAAGCAGGCCTGAGTATCTGCAAACTAAAACCAAACGCTTATCCTGTGCTTGCTCTACAGTGTTGCGGTATATATAACAAGTCAATATTGCCTTTGAGTCCAAGACATCAGAGAGGCTGTTGCTTTTGGGCCATTCATTCACAAAATGTCGGCATTCACAGTCTTTGAAAATGCAAGCAGTTTAATGTTACTGTTGCTGTGTATTTTTAGATGCCTAACTAATTAAGGGGCTCTCACATGAAAGACAGCAATACATGCATTTTTGAGGTTTTGAGGTTTGAGGTGCATTTTATATATCACGTTTTAAAGACCAAAGGTATCATATCAGTAAAGTAAGATCAGAAAGATACAAACAGACAAAACAATAAATACCTTACATATTGAGTTTGAGAGTGCAGCAGGTTCATACTCCCTGGGGCCAGATGTGTATAAATAAACCAAGGAGTGGTTCCTGGTGACGAAGGCAAAAAGATTTCATCTTAAGAACCAAACAGAAAATAAGTTAGGGAACTTTCAAGTACCTAAGGAAAATACAAACAATCATGTAGAACTTTAATAAAAGCCAAATGGTTAGGTTTTATTTATGCCCAAAAGGCTGTTCTTCATTGCAGTTGACTATTGACTATGTACTATGTAGTTGTGTGTCTGCGTGTCAAGATTGGTTGCTTTCGTATCACATCAGGGTTCAGGGGGAGAATTTGTGAATCACTGTGTACTGTAAAATGATTTGTACTTTATGGGATATAAAGTTATGGGATTTCAAATTATATTCTATTTAACTCTTCCACATAAAACGACCTGGGTAGAGTGTCGGTGAGCTGCATATTCAAAGCAGTCATTTATTTTTGACACTTATAGGTAAATGTTTGCCACCATTGGTCTCATTTGGGTGCCTTTTAACTTCTCTTTTCTGTCATCAGATGAACTGCATGTTAAGTTTGTGATTCAGAATGCTTTCTTACACATTTTTTGCGAAACATTGCCACCTGCCGGCTATTGACAATATTTCTATTTTCTTTCTTTTCTTTTTTTTTTTTTTTTTTTCATTCGAAGTTCATAGTTCTACTTCCTGAAGGCAATGCAAGTCAGACATCGAGGAACGAGTAGTGGCATAATATCCGTATAGTGGCCTGTATGTGCCGCAATGGTAGGCTAACACAATTTCAAAATATTAGGAAGGCAAGAACGCCTCTCTGGTTTTTGCAAAGACAAAGTTCAGTAGTCCCTAACACATTTTTTTTTTACAAACAACTAAAAATATTTGCACCTCGCTGCCGAAACCCGGGATCGAACCAGGGACCTTTAGATCTTCAGTCTAACGCTCTCCCAACTGAGCTATTTCGGCGCGGATATATAGATGGACCAGGTATGTCATATTAACTCTATTCTTCCTTTATTCAGACTGGGACTACGGTCTGTGACACATTGCCATATAGCTATCTCAGTTTTAGCGTTACATATTATTCTTATAAAAAAAAAAAAAGAAAGCACAACCCCAAGGATATGTAGTCTATAAAACTCGAACATTACTTACATAAGCTGAGCAGAAGAGATCCGTGAGAGATGGGCACGTTTTTACTGCATGTCTGCTCCCAACACAAGATGGCGCCGTTGGCGACAATAACAGGTTGTGTGCACTGTGCTGCTGCTGCTTGACCATATATATCATTCTAATAAAACGCCAAAGAACATGATACGGTGTTTATAGTTAAATATTTATTAAAGAAATGCACAGGCTTTATGACCCCAGACTAACCAATCTCACATATTTTGTCAATTTTGTTTAAATGTCCACTTAAAAAGTTTGTGCGATTGAGTCCTAATATGATGCACGGTGAAAGAAATATGTGCCCTGTTCTCTCTGTGAATACTCTGTCAAGTTTATTTTGACACACGCTAAGGTTTTGACCGCACCACAGCTCATTCATGAGAAGCAACTGATTTCCACACCGACAAAACTAAATAGTATTTCAGTGCATTTATTAATAAACTAGGACATGTACAGGACAAGACTAGACTACTTTATTTCTATCAATCAATTTATTTATACATGTTTTAATATTGTTCCAGGAGGCCAGTTGCGTGAAGACAATAGCCTATCATAGAAGCGGTTAACATGGGGCAAAATAATGCATCTTGATATCTCATCATTATTTTTCTCTAAAGTGATACTGTCATTAGTGATGATTATTTAACGCTGGGCTCCATGATTCCACTAATCTCCCATGAACATTACGCTTTGCTACTCTGTCTTTCTGTCTTTCTCCCTCTCTAATGTTTTGTTCCACAGTCATCCCTCAAGGTGACTTTCCTTCCTTCACAGACACTGCAGCTGTTTCCCTCTTTGTTCTTGGAGGCCTGAGTGTGGACGAGAAGCGAGGGAGCCGCAGATGGGCAGAGAAAAGAGAAAACACATGAGAGGAACTGGCAGAGTGAAGGAAGAGGGAGATGATGTTATTATTAAGCAGCATTAAAGTATCAACTGTAAGTTGACAATGCACTCTCATAGATAGGCTCACACACTATTTTGTGCAGAAAATCAAGGTGCATCCTTGCCTGACCAACAGGTTTTATCAAGTGATTAGTTGAGATTACAGTCATGGCAAAGCAAGGGGTTCATCACATTCAGCACTAAATATCTGGGACAAGGTTTCTATATTTAGGGATTAGAGAAATGGGGAGAAGAGACAGAAGATGAAGACAGAGAAAGACAGCTAAAGAAATATGTGGACAGAACCAAAAAGAGATTCAAACAATATAGTCAAAAGGAGAAGGATAAACAAATTTCATTATCAGAATAAGATATATATAGATTAAATAAAGCTTTTTAATTGACAAAAAGTGCATATTTGGTCACTTGTTTCAAAAAAATGCCAGACAGATTACTCTAGTGCTTGAAATAGGTAATGTTTGGTCATGCTAAATTAACAAATTCACACAGAAAGTGTATTTAAATCAATAGATTGCCAATAGATCCGGCCAAACTCAATATATGAAAAACCAAGACAACAATTGCTTAATTTAACATGAACTATATGCACACAACGGAGATAGAACAATTCTTAGATAGATTACCTTTTTAATAATAGGGTTCTGTTCTATACAATAACACATGATATAAATCTTATACAATACTAATATTTCTCTATACACATGGTCAGAAATGTACATTACAGTGTACACACATATATTATTAAATACAATTTTTGTATTTCCTTACAGTAACATTTCAACTCATTTTGAGTTCATTATCCCAATAGCTAATTTTCTGTCCTGCAGATGACTGTGACCAAAAAAGTTTTTTGACCCAAACATTCTCACTGCAGACACTTTATATTTACATCCCTGAAAATATACATCAACACTCAAGATGACCTTCCTTTTACCTGTTTCACAAATTGTGTAAAAGGTTTGAGAATGATGAGGAGATAGCCCCAAGGTTCATACAAAGTTTATCTATGACTTGTCTAAGCCTATGTAATATACATTATATAAGAGCTGAGTTATTGTTTTGTGTTGAGCAAATTTTAAAATGAGACCTGAAGCCCTGAGGAGAAAGACACACAACATACAACATGTCCCGGACTCAGTCCATAAGCTGACAGTCTGCTCTCCAGCACAGCTAACATTAAAAGACTGTCCCATGTCAGTAGTGTTCATTTCCAGGATTTGTCTGGATAAAGACCCTGCAAAGATGGTTTCAGAGGAAGTTTCACAAAAAATGCCCCTTGATTTCCTTTTTAAAACTCAAGTGATACATTTTGAGTAATATTATAATGACTTGTCATATACACATAGTTACAGTTCTTAATGTGGTTTATTTACGTATTATGCCTGGGGTCATTTAATGAGACGTTTAAGCCTCTTTCCCTCAGGACTCCTCTTGTTGATCTAAACCACAACAATAAAAACACTTCTGCCTTTACATTCTTTTTGTTCCCACTCAGGGGTTCATTGCGTCACGATTGTGTTGTTGTTTATTGCACATCTTCTTAGGTATACACAGTTGTCCAGTATGCACCCACACACACAACTCCTCACTCATACTTACATGCACATGTTACTGTTAAGGTTAATAAAAATATTTCATGCCTTATAGCTTAAGATTGAACATATTCTTTGACATTATGGTGCATGTTTAAAATGAAATCAAAATATTTTTTGCAATTTCTTGTTTTTACATCAGCCTGTAAACTTTGAATCTGAGAACTTGCATTTACCTGCATTTTAATAATTTTTCTATTTAATATCTAATGTGCAGACATTGTCAAAAAACATTTTTGTAAACATACAATGAAACATTCAGCACCACAAGAATTTACTAATAACCCAATTAAGGCATGAAAAAAAGAGGGGAAAAACAAAGTTAAATGTATATCTCGCTGAGAATATCTGTGCAGATAGACACAAGTGTGCTTTCACACAAAATGTGTAAATGTGATAAATGTATGTTCATATGTGTGTTTGAGAAAGCAAGTGAGGTCTGTTTGTGACCGACTGTTTAGCAGTGCATTGGTACATGCACATGCAAGGTAAAAGTGCACACTGGAGCAGTAATGTATAAACATATAACATTAGTGCCATCCAAGTCCAATAGTCATGGTTATAGTGCTTTTATAATGATGCTTTTGCAAGTGCTGCCACACGGTTGCAGTGTTGAGCGTTGCTGGTAAAAGGTAAAGTACAAAGGGTAAGACTAGTACCTCCAGTTAGGGCTTCAGGCTCCCTGCACAAACCCCCCAGGCCACAAGATCTCTTGTGTCCTTTGTAAACTCAATGGCTCTCAGTAGATTAATACCCTTTTTCAATATTTGTATAATCCATTTGTAAATTGTAGGATAATTACATGTCTCATCCATTCACATACTTTAACACACATACACACTTCGGACCAGCCTCATTCCCTTACGGCCTCAGTAAGGCATCGGTCAGTTCCATCACTGGCCTCTACCCGTGGCTTACGACTCTTCCTCTGTCCTCCACCCTCCACCCAAGAGTTATGAATTACTGTCCCCCCGCTTGGAGCTGGGTCCACCTGCAAAAGAGACACAACCCTTTTCTTAACACGTGTTTTAAGGGCACGTCTCAATTTCTGTCTGGTGAAAGCATAGAGGAGAGGGTGAAAAATAGTAGTTCCATATGCCATTGCCAAAAAGCAGAGCCGAAGTCGCACAAAGCCATCACTGGGACCCATACACAGGATGAGGACGTTCACTGCAGACAACGGGGCCCAGCAGCCAAGGAAGGTAGATATAATGATGAGGGACATTTTAAGTACACGCCGTTGACGTTCTCTGCGATCCCGATGCCTGCGTACAGCCCTTCTTAAAGCAATGATTGCTGAAACTGATGCCTGCACACCCACTGAGGAGGCAGGCAGAGGTGTAGTGGCATGGGCCTGGGCTGAGCCTGAAGCTTGGGTTGGAGAAGCAGGAGTCGCTGGTGTAGTGGCAATAGGTGTGGTAGCAGCAGTACTCACAGTAGTCACTGTTGCTCCACTGTCAGACATTCCTTGAGGCATGGAGGACAGAGTTGGGGGTGATGTTGGTGTTGGAGTGGGAGATGGGATGAGGGGAGGATGAGTCGCATTCTGATTCTGACTGGAGGATACGCCTTCTGTAGGCAAGCTGAGATTCCTTCTCCTCTGCCTCCTGCAGCGTATCCTGCAGGTGGAGTCCTTGGCACGTGTACCCCTCATCATATGTGTGCCAATGCGGATATTGAGCGCCTGCAGGATCCTGGAGTAGGTGAACAACATGACAACAACAGCAACAAAGAAGCAGGGCACTTGGAGTAACAAGTGGTAGTACATGCCTGTGTAATACCCTTGTCCCCCTACACACAGCAGTGTCCGGTTCTTCCATGCTGGAGGCAGGTGGTGTGGTGGGGAGTAAGACGTTTGAGGGGACGGTAAAGAGGATGTTGAAAAAGAAGGGGTTGGACCAGTAGTGATCTCAGAGTCATCTGGTTCCTCGTCCTCGCCTTCCTTAATGCTTGAAGAGAAGAAGTCCCCTTCAATAAATGGCAGAAAGAAGACAGCCAGAGACAGTACCCACACTGCTGCCAGTAGCAGTCCTGCTCGACGGGGAGTCAGCAGTCGACTGGCTGGACGAACTGAAATGTCATAACGGTCCAAACTGATTACCAGAACATTGACTGCAGTGGCCACACTGGTAAATGTCACACAAGCTTCATGAAAACAGCAAAGAGTAGCTAGACCTCCAACATCACTTCCATTCGCTGGTAGCAAGAGGACAGCCACCGTCAGCGGCAGACACAGGACACAGACCAGTATGTCCAGCACATGGAGGTTCACTGTAACCAGGTTGCTCACTGAATCCACCAGGTTGGACTGAGCACAGTACAATACAAGTACAGTCAGATTGCTACTAAAGCCCAGTACTAGCTCCAGCATCAACACTGTGGTCAGAGACACCTGGAAGCCGAGAGGGTAAGGTGTGCTCCATCCCTCCTCCACCCCGCCACCACCTCCATCCAGCGGGCTCACCCCCTGACCATCACTGGTCTCCAGGAGGTTACGATAGCCTTCGGTCTCCATTGACACCACGTCACTGTGTCACACATTGCAACAGCAGCCACAACAGCAGGTCATGCTTTTCTCCTGTCGTCTTGCTTACTCCAAAGTGAGGATAATGGCCCGATCGTAGTTGAATCTGTAAAAAAGAAATACATATTTTCAAAGAGCAAAGGGGTGGCGTGTAAACTTTTATATCATAATTCAATCAGATGCTATGTTCCTAATTATTTTGTACTTTTTTGCAATCATAAGAACTTAAGATAATGAAAGTATACCCTCATTATGATTACATTTTATATTCTGCTGCCATCCTTTTAATTTGTGTAGGTGGATGTTTGATTAATTCATATGCAACAATTAACTAGGTCAAGAGTGAAGCTAGCTGGCTAGCAGGATACTGAGTGAATACATAGAGACCATGGTGTCATGAAAATTAAGACAGGCTGGCTGAGTAGCACCTGTATAATCAAGAAGCTGTTCAACACAATGATTTCACAAAAAGCCTTCTTGACCTACCCACTGAATACCAATATCCGAATGTAGATTGTATACTTGTGTCTTCCTTTTTTCACAAATCAAAATAGTCTGTCACTCTTGCCTCTAAGAGGCAAAGTGGCAGGGACATTGGTAGAGACTCTACAGAGCATGTCAACACTGGAGTCCCTCAAACAAGGGTGGCAGCAGTTAATAGTCCTCACAGAGAGACATAATGAAGACGAATGGACCAATGATCAGTGACAGTGCAATATATACAATACAATCAGAGAAACACCAGCTCCTTTCACTTTTTTCTTCATACCACATACTTTACATTCTCCCCTGCTCTGGTCCTTTTACATTTAAGGACATGCTGATTGTGGGTTAGGTGCTTCCCTACACACAGGGTTTATACAAATATTAGTTGATTTTTGTCAATAGAGAAAGGCATTTGCCAGTTCTTATAGTGCTACAAGGGGTATTTTCCATCAACTTTTCCTCTTCAGCAGCTTTTATTCTTACCCTCTTGTTGCCCCTTTTCTCTCAGTTTCTTTTCACAGTTTTTGTGTCATTTGTCATGTGACAAGGAACCTCAGTTCAGGGCAGTGGTCTCTCTTAATCCACTAATGGGTTCCATGGGGTTTGTGGTGTTGCTGGAACATTGATCTAAAGCATCATCGATCTGCCAGTTTAACAAGCCCGAGACTAAGGTGGTACACAAACTCACTCCGATCTTGTCCTCTCACGGGCACCTGTGTTCTTACTTTGACACCTTCAGAATGCAATAGTGAATTTATATGTGCATAATATCTTATAAAACAACTTGTTTTTGTTTGCTTGATGAAATATGTAAAATATGACCAAACAAATAATACTAATAATGCTTTTACCTGTTCTATTGGTCTACATTTTCTTCAGTACAAACCTGAAAATGCAGTTAAAGCTGTCATATGTTTTTATGCTCATTATTACAAGGGAATGGCTGGTGTAATCAAGTAATTTATTGGAGCTATATAAGACTGAGCACTTTGTAGTGAGCTGTAACAAGATAAAGTGCTTCAGATTCAAAAGGAACACCAGATTTTTGTTGAAAAGGCCTTCATATGAACAAAAGGCTCTGAGCCATGGGGCAGGAGGAGTCACAACACTGAGCTCTTTTAACAAGAAGCGTTAGAAAATGTGCAGACAGATGGATATACTGACTGAAAGAAATCACTGTGTTGCTTTTGCTGCAAAATGTAAACAGTCTGGTTCATTTGACATTTGTAATCTTGGCAAGTGTGAAACACTAGCCTCTAGGTGCCTGTGACTGCAGTAAAGACTTTAAAGCAGTAATTGGTGGAGTTTGCAGTATTATTTTTGCTGCCAAATGCAATGTGTTTAAGTAGTATCAAGCATAAATAGCAAATGATACATCTGGTGACTGACATGTTGGACAGCAGCCTAAGGAAAGTCATGTCCTACTAAAATAACTTAAAATGAACCACCACTGTAGACTTTTGGATTTTTTTCTTATTTGTATGTGATTATTATTTTTATTATTATTTGTCTTTCCAACATAATACATTTTCTTGATTGATATAAAGTCTGTTATTAAAAATGTCTGTATTTAAAACGCTATGTGTGACTGTGTTCTCACTAAAGAACTGTAATTATAGGCTATTATTTTAAACATTGTCAGGTAAACATTGTCAGGTTACTTTAATGGAGATGTGTACTTTGTAATACAAACTTTTTCTTTAGGCAGAATTTACACAGGGTTGTCCAAACAAACAAATGTATTAATAAACAAACTGTGTTTAATTGGGGAAAATGGTTTATACACCAAATAGTATATTGTAAAAACAATAGTTTGTGGAAAAAAATTAAAACAAAACAGGCTTTATGATGCCATATACTGTTTATTATAAGGGATTTTAATAGAAAGAAACGTTACTCAGGAACGTAAACCTTGGCCGATCACATGCTCAAAAAGGGAGCACTCCCGTTGATCAACACCAGATTGTCATATGACGTTCTAGAAGGTTTAATATCTGTTGTTGCCTCTCGGCCAGGACTCCCTTGAAAAAGAGGTTTTTAATCTCAATATGACTTTCCTGGTTAAATAAAGGTTAAATAAAATCTGCAGATAAAGTGTATTTTCAACACCGAATATGTCTTTTAACACAACAGAAACAGCAAAAAAAAAAAAAAGTATCAACAGAGGGTATCTACCTCATTAAGTACAATGTAACACACTGTGTAACAAACTGTAATAACATGTAACTACATTGTACATACAAACCCTAATCCTAATCCAAACCCTACCTACACATAATTCCATTAAGTATGTACTATGTAGTTACATGTTATTACAGCTTGTTACACAGTGTATTACATTGTTTTTATAGAGGTAGATAAATGTATCAAGTATAGTGTAAAATAAAATAAAGTATTACCAAAAGTCACTTGTAAACATCTGCGTAAGAATAACAAACAAACAAGCAAGTGCTTCATTTAATATGCACGTGGCTAGTTTTCATAAATGATTAGGCGTTTTTAGCCTCAACCAAACGGGCGTGTGCAGATTGTCCAAGATCCATTAACTGTGTCAGTGTGGAAACTGTTATATGTTGTTAGCTGTTTTTTTTTTTTTATCTCATGGCTTCCATTTTAACATCCCCTGTAAAATAAGAACAAAGCCCAAAGTAGAGGAGCGGGAGATGCGTTTTCTACCTGCATTTCACCTGTGCTGTCTGCTCTGACCGCTGCTCCCTCCCTGCTCTCAGTGCTCTGCACAGGTTTTGTCCCGCATAGATGCTGCGTGGACCTGAGTTTTAAGTTAGGATAGAAATCTATGAGGAGAATATATTTTTGACTAATTGTCAGTCTAAACTACTTTTTCCTTTGTTAATTAAAACAAAGGGGTAAACAAAAAATGTGTGCGGATGCTGCTTTTGGTCTTTGGCCTCGAACCTCATCTGTTAAGTCTATGTAGAGGTGTGCCTTAATACAAGCATTTCACTTGACTAACCTTGCAGGCAGCTTAATTTTTGCCAAATTTGTGAGTTTACAAACACCTAACTCTGTCTTTACTAGGCCATTGTGTGCAGTGAGGTGGCTGACAGGTCTGGTAGTAGTGACCGTTTTACCGTTATGAATGAAAACAACATGGCGCTGCTCTGATTGGAAAAAACTCTGGTGGTAAATCCAATTACCAACCAGGTATTCATTTGAAGTGTCTGCCCTTTTGCAAGCGCTTTCAACGGGAGCCCTCCCAGATGGTAGCGTACTGTGAAATAGATTGTGCTCTGTCAAGCAGTTCTATCTGGCAGGAGTGATTTCTGAAAATATCCAGGCACAAGTTAAATACACAGTGTAATCAACCAGACTTTTAGTAGCTTCCACTTATTTTTGAACATGATTGTGACACGGTAATTGCTGTTGCATGCCGAACCTTATTGCTTTCCAATTTAGATAGGAGAATACCAAAATAAAATATTGTTGGTTTGTCGCACTGGCACCAGTTTTTATTATTAAATTGAAATGCTGCTGCCCTGGTTCACATTGAGCTGCTGGAATCTGTCCAGTGCCTTCCCCTGTCTGGGACCAGCTCAAAATCTGTGGGATGTGGATTGTCGGTAAAGGGATGGGTGAACAGCATGAGCACAATTGTCATACTAAAGGTAAGCTGCTGCATTGTACTTTTCTTTTTGTCGTTTCTGCCTGTAGAGAATTCTGTTCCTGTTTAATCCACAATAGAGTTTTACTTGTAAAGGTGTGAAATGTCAAAAAGTACAAAGGGCTTTGTAAAAACCTGTGCTTTTCAATTCTAAGGAACTGTCACCTGAAGTTGGCATTTATGGAAACAAAAAGAAGGGGAAAAAAAGGTAATATCAAGTGGGTGACTGCAGCATGCTGACTCATGGCTGTCTTAGGTGTTCCTAATGTCTGCAGTGAGACAATCGATCAAAGGCTTAATTTTCCCACTCAATTCTCCCAGCAGCATTAAGAGTGCACAGCCACCAGCTGGGGAGCAGCATATCTGGCATGCTCCCAACAAAAGCAGTTGGAAAAAGCCGGCCAAAGGCACAGGCAGCTCAGTGGGAGAGACAACATCCCAGCCAAAGCCAACCTGATGCGGACCAAAACGGTTTACACATTTTTACAAAATGGCAGTATTATGCAAGAATGTATATTCCCATTATCAGCCCTCCTCCTAGACCTCCTGCCCTAATAAACCAAGTCAGAAGAAAGGGGTTGAGGATTTTTCTTTAGTCCATCTAGTGGTAGATAGTGAAATAACAAGCCTTTGTGAATTTTGGAATTCAACCCAGTACACAGTCAGAGTCAAACCAGTTATTTTATAAACAGTCTCAAGATATTGCCAGGTTGTTTCTAAATTAAAACTATTCACATGTAAAACCAAGCTGCTGATATGCTGATATTAATCTCGTTATTATTTTGTCTTTCCAGTCCTAAATTTATTTTGAATGCATCACTAACTTCCACCCACATGGCCACCCACCACGCATCCCACATCTCTGCACATGCTCCCTGTCTCTTTTTGTGATGCAGATACAGCCCAAGATGGATTGCAATCCCAGGTAAATTCCATTTTGTGTGCTTAGGATAGTGCTGAATCCCGTACGCATTTTTGCATGAGATGAGTTCAGAAGAGAGTGTAACCGTAGGTGAGATGAAAACTGGGAGGCAGGTGGAGAAGGAGTGATGGATGGGAAGAAGGCTCAGGGCTGTGCAGATGGCTGCTGACTTGTGTACTAGCTGGAGGGGAATGTTTGTTCCCTGCTCACTACCGCGATCCATCTTTCTTTTGAATAGTCCCAGTTGCGCTTCACTACTTCCCCCCTTTCACCATTCATCTTCTACAAGCACATAGCACTTTGCTTTTATAATGTCTGTATGTATTCCCCTCTGATCGCCTTTTAGGACCATGCAGTGGTTTCAGATCTCACCATTGTAATGCAACAGTTTGAGCAGCCTTCACACACTGATATCAGCTATCACTTGTTGGAGAGACAGGCAATCCCAGTCATTTTAATCACACATTTCTGACAGTATGAAAGTGTAAGATTACTAAAGGAACCGTTTTAAAGTGTGCATATCAATTATCACAGCCTGTAATCTATAGGCAAGACGCAGTACAGAGGCAAGGTCTACTGGGTATCATAATCAAGTGACAGCCACAATGATGGATGTCTTTTGTCTTTGGCGCTTGTTAAAGTCTCAGCTGCCAAAGCCACCTATTTAGCAATGGTTTGTGCACCCAAAAAGCTCTAATCAAGGATGCAATCTTTAAAACAAGAAGAAATCAAAATATCAAGTGAGCGAAAGCCCTCAAAAGCGTACACATATCCTTTTTAAAGTTGTTCTCCAACTCTTTATGAGGAATAGGAATGATTAGCAATCATGTTAACTCAAGAAATATTGTGAGCATTGTTTTTCTGTTATGTAATTACTCCTACAATAAATGCTCTTAAATGATGGGGCATGATTAGAGGCATACAGTATTTGTCTTCTCAAATGTGCTCGACATCAGTGATTGCCTGAATGTTCCCTCTGTGTAAAAAAAACACATGCTGGCGAGGAACTGATGGAAATAAATAATCAAGCAGCGCAGTGCAATGTCTTTGGTCACTTCAGCACTGCCCTTTATGCTATCAAACCAGCAGCTGTTTGAGTGATAACAGACTTGGCTCTGTTCTGTGGCCAGAAAAACAGTTTGACCCATGAACACAGGCCAGGCCACATGAAAAAAAAAAAAAAACTGGATTATAGGTTTGTAGAAAAGAGTGGAAATGCAAATCTACTTTTTAGGAGGACGTTTAGGAGAAAAAAAATAGCTTAACTTTTAGTTGAGTAGAATCATTTATGGAATTATATATATATAGATTTGTATCTCTCATTATACAATTAAGTGGAAGTATTTTAAAGAAAATTGTCCTGTAGCAAAGAAATTCCTCATTTAATTTGACCACCTTACAAGTGATATAACAAGCCGTCTTATCTCTACAGTGTAAAGAATATAATGTGATTAGTCCCTTTAATACTTAAATCCACTTACATAACCAAATGTTAACATGTTTAATAATCAAAAGAAGTAAAGATCAGGTTAAGTTTTGGGAAAAGTTGAAGAGTAAAAAAACATTTGCTCTTGGAAAAAGACTGTGCCAGGTTAAAATGATTATGCTATTTCACTGTGGAAGGCAATCAGGACTGAATGAATGCCATTTATTTCCTGCAGACAGGACATTATTGGCCAAGTAGGGAGAGCATGACAGCAGGGATCTGTAGCATCACACTCTAATGATGGATAGAGATCTAACCAAGGGGAGGAGAACCAACATGAGCAAAATATAGTTAAAGTTCAGATGTATCATGTAAAACATGACAATACCTGTGTCATGAGCAAGAAAGATCCTTTTAAATCAGTACTCCAGTGAGCATCCAGTTATGTCTGTATGTGTCTTCTTTTTCATGTCTCTCCTGATGGGCTATTTGGCCGTGCTCACTGCACTCTGCACTCACAGTAATTTATAGTTCAGTTGTGTTTTCTTGTGTCTTTCATTTTTACAGTCATCTCTATGTTTTGCTTCTCTATCTTACTTTAAGATCTGCTTCAGGTCCAGTGTCTGTGTGCACTTCTATAATAAGTAAGGAAACAAAGACTGTACAATGTGCTGTTTGTTGTATGTGTCCACACAGATGGAAGGAGGTAGTCTTTTTGGGATGTCCCATTAACTTGGGTCAATTAGTCTGCTTAGAAACATGTAACCAGCCCTGTGAAATGTTGTTTAGGCGCCATATTATACTGTCAGGCTTAAATTTATAAAATACATCTGAGTGCGGCTGCTAAACCTCTTCCTTAGGCCTAGTACAGCTGTAATTATGATTAAAAATTAAATTTCTACCTCCATCAAACATCTGTGACCACTGTTAACGGTGTCTCCGAATAAAATTAATGAGATAGTGACAAATGTACAACAGCTTGAAATTTCAGTCTAAAAGATTACAGCAATAATCTGTATTTCTCTAGTTCCATGTGAACAAAGTGACATGGGATAACAAGCACACTCCTCACAGAAAGACCCTGCCCTACCCTGGACTAGGATCGTATCATCAAAAGGTTCTCTATATATACTTTCACAGATGAAAACACATAACGACCCATATGCAAAGCAAACATACCGGGGCGGACAACAGGAGAATGAAAATGAGAATATATTAATAGGACTGTGGGACTGGCTTTCACAGAGCCGTCTAACTACAACGGAGGAAGCAGTGAGGATGTGCACAACACAGTGTGCATCAAGACTCTCTGTTTAGACACTGGAGTGAAATCAAAATGAACATACCCTGAGGTAATGTAACTAGCGGTGCCACATAGCTTAGAGTTATTTGATAAGGCAGACTGGCAAAATAGAGAATAGTGATAGTTGATCAAAATAAGTGTAACCCAAAATGTACCCATTTAAAACATATGCATAGTGTAATTAATTTCAATGGCTAATTGTAATGTGGCATTCTTGGTACAATAAATATAGATAATTATATTTGATCTAAAATTTATTCTGCCACTTCTGTGTGACAACCTTTACCACAGCTCCACATCATAGTTTTAGTTTTTTTTATTCAATTCTTTTCTACTTTCTCTGTTATCGCTCTGGGGCAGTCTTGCACAGGGGCAACAGAAATTATTGTTGTCCATTGACTGTGTGTTATTGTGAATACCAGGGACCATTAATGCTACTTTAGCAAGACAGGATGGATCTGAGGTTCAACAGGAACTAAGGACGAGGAGGAGGCAGAACCTTTTCCCCGAAAGAGTCAAAAATGAAGTGACTAAAATCACTGGTGTCATATTTTAAGTATACACTGAACTATTTATTAACTATACTATTTTAAGTCTGTGTGTTTACTCTACCTTTCTGCCCCAAACTGCCCCAAAAGGAAATAAATAAAGTTATTTGAATTGAATTTTAAAAAAAAAGAAAAAAGATCTGCTAATTTATAACATTAAAAACATTGAGTTGCTTGTTAGTTTGTTGAAGGACTTTACTCTAGTATTTTTTGAGATCCACTGTGCAACAACCAGCCACACCATCAACAAAATGACAGAGTGCAATATAAGTCAGTTATAGCATGTATGCATTCACAGTGCAACTTCACAGACTTTATTTATGCTCTGGGGTAAACACACAGCAATTATTGACTTCACTGATAAACAAAATCATCTCCAGAAGCAGAATAATGGAAGGGACATTTTAAATAGGATGCTGAGGAGCGATAAGAAACGGTCCCATAAGGGCCTACATACAGTATAGGAGTCTTTCAAATCAACGTGATCTAATTGAAAGCTGAAATGCCTTAACACGAGCTGGATTGTTGCTCCTGAACTGAGCAAAAACGAGCGTGGCGCATCCATGTGACTGGAGCATCAACTACCAAAGAGGGTCCCTTAAATAAGAGACGTACCAGAACAAGTGCTTTAGTCTAAACACAGTGGTTAACCCTCGTTTTCTCTGATATGCTGCCAGTTCCTGCTCTGTACGGATAAACCAAAACACAAATAAAATAATTTTACCTTTCATCTGAGACTTCTGTATCGGTTCAGGACTGAAGGCTGGTTCAGGACTCTGATGGTGTGCCAATGAGCTGATATGCATTTTTTCTTTTTCGGGGGGTAAGCCCCCCCCCTCACACACACACACACACACACACAAAAACACCAATAACACAAGCCCCAGACCTTCACAGGAGCGCAACTCCCAGTTAAAACCCGCATGTACCTAACACGAGACAAGATCACCTGTGCGTGTCTAAATTGTTGCTATGAGAGGAAGTGTCCCATATGTTCAACTTACCAGTTTGCTGAGTGGGAATTCCCTTTACATCCTACTGCAGGTGTCAATGCGCTGCGCTATCTACTGTGCACTGGAAGCAGATTCACTCCAGCGCTCTCCAGGACAGCCGGCTGTCAGCCAAAAACGTGACCAGAATAATTTGCCTCTGTTTGTCATAAATATTACAGCGGGAGGGGGGAAGCCCTCCACGGCTGCAGAGCAGCAGCAGCAGCAGCAGCAGTAGTGGCTTTTACTTCCAAAAAAACACCGCAGTATTTGTCATTCTTTGCCTCGCTTTAATTCCTCCCATTCAACACGGTGCGCTACACTTGTCCACTTTTCACGCGTGATTCTGCGCTAACAGCTTTCTGATCCCAGCGACCAGTGCGGGAGGAGGAGGGGAGGGGGGTGGGAGCGTAGGGGAGGATGGAGAGAGAGGTACTGTGTAGGCAGGGGGAGGAGACAGTCAGAGATGCGGGAGGAGGAGGGGGTGCTGGTGGTGGGGGCCTTTGCGCGTGTGTGTAATGGGTAGCCGGCTCACAAGGACGACCTGAGATTCCTCAAGGGTGAACGCTCCTGTGTAGTAAGTCAACGAGATTCCCAATTACCCTTCCTCCCCCTTCCGCCCACCCTGCTCACCAAACACATTACAACATACTTCACCTGCTCCACCTCAAAGGGACTGGCTGGACATGACAATTCTGACATTCTCATAGTGAAGAGTTGGGACACTTTCGGCCATATTGCCCCAAGCAATGGCATCATCGGGTAATAGGCTGTGTTGTCACTATGTGCTCTGTCCAAGGGTCATGTTTGGTGCCCAGTAAAACTGTGACCTTGGAGTGACATGCAATAAGTTCCTGTCAGCACCTCATGCTTCTCACAGGCAGCTGTTTAGTGCTGGGTATAAATTACTGCACAAGTGAATATGTGAGATAAACAGTGCAGGGGAGATTTAGATAAAGAGCTGTAAACACCTGGGGTTTGTGAGGAGAACAAGGGCAGCTGATGTCAGACATTCAGTGTGCAAAGAATACACTGTGAAATCCCTAAAAATCCCCTTGCTTCTCCCAGGTGGATGTAAAAATGGGACAGATAAAAATATGTGTACGCTTGCACAAGACCTGCTGCTAAAACGATTTGACCCTTTTATGCTAATAAACAAATGTGTTGTAATGTTAGCCTGATACAGGGAGCATTAATCAAACTAAATGAAACCACTGCATGCACATACAACTAATGTGCCTATTAGATAAGATATGAGATAACTACATCTTGTCATTTCAGTCATACAGAACAGAGAACAGGGAAAAAGCACAGCAGTCTGCACTCTCAGAAAACCAGTGAAACATAATGATTTTGTTTGATTCTCTTCATTGAACCTAACACCTCTTGGCTCAGCTGAAAGATTTAATAGTTTTCTTTCACATTCCCCCCAAAGCCTTTGTAACTACATTGTCTCTGTGGACGACTTTTCTCTTTTACACCACTGCACATTTACAGGTCAGCGAGACTCCCCTGTGAGCCAGTCCTTGTCTTCTTCTTATACAGAAATGTGCCCCTGCTTCCAATCTCTAATGAAGAAAAAACAAACAAAAAAAATCATAAATGTAAAGCTGGCTAATAATTAGGAGTATTTGCCAAACACCCACATACAATATGTCTGTATCACACAACCAATGGAAAACACAGAATAACTGCTCAAATGTCTGAAAGCAGAAAGACAAGCAGGAAGAATGTGTGAAGGGCAACACACATATTAATGTTTACCCTTAATACTATGTTTCCTTGTGCAGGTCTTGTTGTACTTCAATAACCTCTTCCATTTACTGATTTTCTATATTTCCCAGAATGCCTTTCAGCTGCAGCTCACAACGGGGAGAGTGAACTTGGTGCATGCAGCTTAGGGAGGTTGAAGACTGCCAAACAGCAGCCAAGCAGAGAGTTTACAGTTGAGGAAGTCAAAACACACAATCAATAGGAAATCTGGTCTCCAATCTCAGTGGAGTCTTTCAGACTTGTTAAATGTCACCACAAAATATAAAGGCTAAAGAGAAAGTTTTCCTCTTTCATTTAGAGGTGATGTCAGTAAGTGACATTTAGAGTGTTTTAAGAGCAATACATGGATATCCTTTGTACAACACTACTCAGTATATTATGCTGTCTTGAGAAAATCAGTGAAGGGTTAGACAATCTATGTACATTATTTAGGATCCCATTGCATTTGCTCACATATTTTCAGGCACTGTCTGTTCAAACCAGTCCACACACAGTTTATTGTCATTATGATGTGATGCCTGTTGGTTGGGTCAGCAGGTAAATAAACACACATAAATGATTCTTAGCTTAAAACCAAAATGGGCAGTAAGGCCAGCATTCTGAACATAGCCATTCATTTGTGTTTTAGGTTAGCTTTTACTTTAGTTGGAAATGCATTGAGTATATCCAATTGTCTTGTCACGTAGCCAGCTTGGCACTCAGCATGTGTCTGTCTTGTATCTGTTTGTCACTCTGGTGTAACTGGACACAAAACAAGCACTGTGAGAGTTGCTGTACCAAACTTTGTTTTTTTTCCCTTGTACCAACCAGCCTACAAACCTTATCTGGAGGTATTTGTGATCTTACAAGTCCATTATGAACAATAATTGAATCAACATGTTACACATTCTTTTTAAAATCCAATACACAAAAAAAGGTAAGCTTCAGAGTTCCTTTATTTTTAATGTCACAAAACGGAATTGTACCACAGCAGAATGTAAGACAAATACATTAGTATATATTATACATGGCTGATTAGAGGTGCATTAAATTAATGCATGTCTGCCATGTCCTTGAATGTGACAGAGTCACGCTGGGAACACATACAGTTGACCTTATTACCCCCATCGACAGAAGAATGTCCAGCTGGAGTGACCCATAAAAATGAGGTAGTGCAAATTAAAATGTCACAATGCCTCACCGTGTCACAGCAGTGACTCAGCAACACTTCCGACTTAAATGAAGAGCACTCAAACACAAGTGGCAAGATTGAACAAATTGACATAAGGTAAGATAGAGCCACTGCAGGGGGAGAACTCACACATGCTCAATTTCCAACTTTGCAAAAGTGCTTGGAGGCAGACCAGTCAAATCTAAGAGCAGCTGATATGATGCAGACAAAAGAGAAAGCTGTGCAACCTGCTAAATTTAGGCATCAGATTGAATGCGGATGAGGGAATGAAAAGAAAAGACGCAGCCATTGTGGTTTTTAGAAAATGACCTTGAGCTGAGGTTTTGGAGAGACACAAATGCTGAGCCAGGGGCACAAGCCATACAGAGAGGATTATGGTTGAGGTGGAGTGAGAATGACAGCCAATAAAGAGAGCAGAGCAGTGAGCAAGGGATGGATGAGAAGAAAGGGGGAGGACAAAAGGAAGGGGGATAAACAAAAGAGAAGATCTGCAGTGCTTGTTTGAAGAGCCAATTAGGACTCTGCATCAGGAACAAGTAAGGAAGAACACCTTTACCTTTTCCGTGGCATTAAAACGGGAAGCAGGGCTGTTCACTAAATGTCACCTCTGAATTGTATTTGTATGAGCTCATGGAGGGGGTAGATGCACTGCTTCATTTGCCCCCTCATTAGTGGATTCAGGAAGTAGCCCTGCACCTGCACAGTAGGGCCTGTATTGACTTGTTGTCATGATAGTATGACCTGTCATGGCTGTGCACTCACCTTTATAGGGCCCTCAGAGTGACTCTAAACTATTATTTTATACCCGCTGTGAGACCGCTTTTCAAATATATCTAATGGGCTGTGAAATTTGTTTTTTTCTCTAGTCCCACTATGTCCACGGAACAATGATGGTACCTTCTGGCTTTTTCACAAAGATATTGTTCACTGAAACTGTCATAATAAACTGGAAAAGTAGCATATATGACCAAACTTTCTGCCTGATGTCATTTTCATCTGCTTAGAGTCTGCATGACTTCACATTAACCAGTCTCTCTGCAGTCAAATCCAGTCAAGACAGTCCTGCTTTGATTGAACCACAAAGGGACTGTCTGATGGATGGGAGATGAGACGTTCACTGACCTGTCACTTCAACTTTCCCCATCCCTCCTCCACCTTAAGTTCATACCTGTCTCCGCGCTCCTGGACCTTTGCTTCCTGACCTCCTGCCTGTGCTGCCAGCTCTCCATGGACAGCGTCTGACATCCTCAGTCTTGTCGCTAGGCCAGCCATAGTGTTCCTGCTCAAACACACACGCGCGCACTCACACAGCCTGCCGCTTCCTACTCGCTGCTACTCTTCACTTCCCTCCAGCAGCAGCATGTAAAGGCAAGTGCATCACACAAACTTCAGGGGTATGTACTTCTGGCCAGTCAAATTCATACCAGGCTGTCTCACATATTTATCAAATGATGATAGAATTGTTGTTGTGTGCCAAGTTATAGATAGATAGATAGATAGACTTTATTGCAGACTCGAGGTCCAATATAAAAAATATAAAAAAGACAAACAAAAACAGTAACATATGTAGCACGATAACATAAGGTACAAAGTACAACAAACAATAGTCTTCTATCCCTTTAAAATGCAGGCGTACCAGTGTTTCCATAGCACTGATGTGTAACGCATGTCACTATTTGCAATATTAGTTAAAAATAAAACAATGTTATTTTCAGAATTATTCAACTGACAAATAAATGTATTACTTGACTTTAAACCCAAATTGGTATAAGATTTTGGAATTTACTCAAGAGTATTTCTTTAACAACTTTAGAAAGTACATTTGCAAGTGCAATTGGTTTATAATTATTAGAGCTGGATATTTTTCCCTACTTCATCCTTTACCACAGGAGCTAGAAACACTGTCATCAAGGAGTCAGACATAAACCCATGCAGAACAAAAGATGTAAAGCATATGGCAAGAAGGGGTGCCAACCTCATACTGGCAAATTTAAGATGTTCTGCGGAGATGTGGTCCATCCCTGTAGACTTGTTTTCTGAGAGATTTTTTTAATAATACTCAGAAACTCAAAGATCTGGAAAGATCCGACAATTGGTCTTAGGTCTTGGAAACGTGTGTACTATTTGTACCTAAAATAGTAACTTTAGATATAAATATAAAGTATAAACAGTAAATCTGTGAAACATGACCTGATATACTAAAAACTAGTAAAGTTTACTCTAAACTGTTTTAAAATTTGGGGAAAATGCCGCCTCTAAAAACTATAAAACCAACTGTTTAACAGTAACATAACAACATTTGTAATACAATGACATGCTGCAGGTTTGTGTAGCGGCAGAACCTGCTGTGTCCCTTCTGAACAGGAAAATTTCATAATAGCTAATGGTCACCATTTTTAACACACCACAACAAACTGGTATGAGTGTTTGCCTTCCTCTTACCCAGAGCCTTAGGGTGCCATTAGATTTGGAGAGCACATATTATTTGAAGCCTGCCACAGATAAAGTGCTGAATAAGAGAGACAGAACCCCAGAGGCCTGTGATCTGAAATGATGCATCTTTGCATGGTTACCACACAGACAGACAGGAAGGAACTCATCTTAAAATGCTTCTTTTTGTTGACCTCAGTGCATCAGGCTTCTCTTTGTGAGTTAAAGTTTAGTTAGTGCAACATGCTTTGCTGACTGCAACAACACTAATTTTAAGGAATCAATAGCCAATTACTTAGGGAAGATGTGGGCTTCAATGAGGTTGGTTAGTGAGCAGAGACATAAAAAGTAATTCAGGTAATGATCCCATGGGTCTGGAGCTACAGCACGATTTGAGTCATTAAGAAAATGAAGTTAAAGATTCCCAAGGTTTTAAAACACGACATTAAACAGAGGTAAAAGTGAAGTTAGAGTAAAGAGAGTTTTAATTTTATATTTATTTAGAATTAAACAAACAAAAGTATATTTCTAGATGCCATCTCCCCATTTTCCAATAACTCATAATTTCCACCACTCTGTTTCCTAGACAGCTGCAAAATTACAGATTTGCTTACAATCCAGAGAGGGAAGTGGATTGCTGGAGAGGAGGAAGATGGAAGGAGAAAGGCAGAGAAAGTAATAGATAGGGAGTGCTGAAAAACTAAAAAAAAAAAAAAAAATCTCAGGCTGAGCACAAATTGATATGGAGCATGAACTCTTGAATGACATGAGGCCAAGATGAGAAATGGCATATGCAAATGCAGACTCAGGCTCCTGCGATATCCCAGGAGAGGCTTTTAATAATGCTAGGGCATCTTGGCGCTCAGGTGGCATCACTGCCATAATGAAGAGAAAATGCTAATCGCTGACTCATCTGCTGGAGATAAAATTAAACAATGTAAACACCACCTAAGCTGTTCTAAGTACGTAAGGAGACAAACTGAAGACAGTGGAGGAAGAGTGGACACCTGCTGACATTAGACCTATTCAAGAAGGATCTTGTCTCTCATTGAATCTCAAATAAAAAACACACACAATACTAAGTCATTAATTTTTTTAAAACACCCTTTACAAGAAGCCCATATTATTGCTTTGTTAAACAATATTTTTATAATAATAATGTAATATTGTACCGTGTAATTGTCAGGTCACCAGTCTGCAGCTTGTCAGATGGTCTTGAAAAAAAAAAAAACTACTTTCAATTTCAAACGGATTGAGGACACCTAAAACGTGACTAATGTGTTATGAAGTTCAACAATACCTTATTTGGGTTTAGCATCACAACCCAACAAGGGTTAAGTTGGGGACTGTCACATTTTGCACTTTCCTGTGGGACTGACAGAAAAGAGAAGTAGCCCGCAGCTTCATTATTTATTAAGTTTCTTCATTTTAAGCACGAAAGAGCCACTAAATGAGATGCAGCTAATTTGCAGTTAATAACTTCTGTAGACACTTATATCCTAAACATTCTTCAGCAAGTACAACTGTGCCATGCATGATAAACTCAGACTACTGAGAAGTAAAAGAGAAGAAAGCAATGGGATGGTGTGTGATACCCTCCACAAAACTACTTTGTGTGAATGTGCTCATTGCAGCCAGGGCCTCAGGGAGCTTAACCCAAACGATTGGATCGATACGTTGAATAAATGCTTACACTGGCACATCTCAGAGAACGGAAGTATAAAGGACACACTCTCAAACTCCGACAGAGAAAACAAGAGGTCAGAGCATCCAGGAATGTGCTGTCAACAGCAACACCTGGGAAACAGGAGGCATTGACGAGAAGATAGAAGGAATATGGATCTTATAGTAATACGACTGAGGGTAGTTTGAGTACATCTCTAGCTTGCTTCATTGCTATAGCAACAGCCTTTGTACTCGCAGAGGAAAGTGGGTGGCAGAAAAAGAGCAAGAGTTAGAGGAGTGACAATGAGAGAGGCACACTTTGGCTTGCTCATCTTTCTTGGCGAGGTTCTATTGATACAGCTCCCTGCCAACCCAAGACCCTGGGGCTTTAAACACTCAAGGTCACTGAAGAGGAAAAATGAACAACTCCTAAGCTGTCTCTGCATATTCCTTGTCCCAGGGAGGCGATACGCAGCAGGTTATAGCTCAGACAGACAGAGGGCGCCACCACTGAGCTCAGCCTGTGCATGATTGTCCTGCACCAGACCCACTACATGTCAACACTTGGATCATGGAGGCTCTTGAATACCCTTGAAAGGTCACACATTTCAATATAAGCCTACCATTCTCTGAAAATTTGAATGCAGTACATAATAACTCCTCTCTATATTTTAAATACAAATACTCTTGATGTCAAATATATAACAATTGGTCAGACATCTATTTTATTCCCGGACACGAGGGTAAGGATAAAATAATGTCAATACATGCACATGCCGTCAGAAATGTATATTGAATTTTTAATTCTCTTGTATTCAGCAATTGCATTCACATTACTAAAGGTCTGTGAAGGACAGCCTTGAGTCATAAAATGATTGTCTGTATGAGAGTATTTAGAAGGGGTGCTCACAGCAGCCCCAGTGGTAACACAGTCTGAATATCATATTAGTTATGGTTATTAGAGCTACCCTTCTTTCAGAAAAATGTAAAGCGGCTCTCTTATGGACACACTCTTGCATAGTTGTATCCTCACAAACCCTTAAAAACTGTTAAAAGCTTTGGTGCCTTGTGTAAAGCTGAGTCGTTTGTGGAAATCAGAGAGACGGCTGCTATTTTTAGGCCATGTGAAATGTATCATGATGAAATACCCGTGAGTGCCAGTGAGCAGTCCCACTCACACACAGTCTTAGAGGGGCGCACACGTGTGACAGACAGGAAGAAATGAACAGTCTGAGAAAAAGGTGATACATAGAAGTTTTTAAAGTGAGAGAATTATATATGCGTTTATAAATATACATTTATTTTTGGCACAAGACTAAAAAAAGCCCTATTCCTTTTGATTCTCTGTAGGGATAGTGTTTATTAAATAAGTCATCACTCATGACAAAGGCATTTTTTAAGTGATGCTTTTAAAACAAAAATACTTTACATAATACTCCACAATATGATCATTTTCAGTAAAAGTGGTAAACTTTCTGTTCTGATTTTGGACATTTCTGTAAATGTCTAAACTATATTTCTAACATCTATTTCCAATGGCCCAGAGAGTAACAATCAGAGTCACAACATGCGCTCCTCCAACCCTTGAACCTTCCTGATGCTTCTCTGACCCTTTGCAAATCCCTGCACCTAGGTCTCTACATATTAAGCCTCCCAAAAGGGCTGGGGTCCACTGTAAGATTTTCAGAAAAATGTGATTATGATGTTTACAATGTTTTTAATAGTAGGGTGTATACAAATGTGTTGAAATGTCCACTTCTACGTGACCTTAGATAAAAAAAAAAATTTTTTCATTTTCTTTCTCTTACTTTTGTTCCTGGTTACTCTGATTAGACAGCTCTCACAAGATATTAAGTTGTCTGTAAAGAAGACGAGATGCAAAGATGAGACTTCTTGCAGTTGCACCTCTTTGTCACACATTACCAGGTAAAAATGTTACAAAATTAAACTGATTACTGCTTTACACATAACATAATTAAAAACATTACCATCGAGTTATTACTGTAATATTTCTCTGTTGAAATTCACGTAGGTTACATGTAACATCTCCATTTATCCATTAAATGTTGTACTCTGCCTATAACGTGTCTTCATCTGTCGGTGCAGTGGCTTGACTGTGGCCACAACATAAAAATGTTGCATGCCTTTGCCACCTTGACTACTTATCTTAACATGCACAATCTCAGTAGGATCTTGAATCTGTCCCTCTTTGCATAGATTCATTCAAACGGCATTAGCCTTGCAGTGCAATGAGTGAGATATCATTTTCATTTCAAGTCAGGTGAGGGGGGCGGAGGAGCTGTGCAGAGCCTCTCGATACAGAGCAGTGTTCCTCCTGTCGAGGGAAATCAACCGAGGGCAAAGAGCGTGGAACGACCAGAAGAGGAGGAGCCGTAGCCAACGAGCAGAAAATCCTCCCATTAATAAATTATGCTGATGAAATTATAACGTTAGACAGCAGTACATGATTATTTATCCCCAAATCTTCTCCATTAACCCCCTTTAATTGAAACATTATCCAGCATCTTTGCAATGATATGACAATCTATTCTTTATTTTCACCAAAAGCCTCGTTAGTCACAGATTTAGAAGCTCTTCAACGCACAATTTATTACAAGTGAAACACACTGAGATAAAGTTAATTCAATCAAACATTTATTAAAAATGCTTATAAATGCTCCAAAACTTTACAATGACACAATGAACCACAAAATGTGAGCCTGCATAAAGTATAAATATAACTTTCAAATTAGCACCATTTATTGGCAGGTTAACATGCAGCTGTGGTCAGATACACAACTCCCCATTAAAATATAACAATATGTACAAAAATATTAGGAGAATATCAGTGTGGATTCTTCATATACATAACCAAAGACACCACCGTATCTATAATGATATTGCAGAAAAGTGTGTTTGTAATTATAAAATGTAAACAGCCATAAGATTACCACTGAGCGAATACATTCCTGTCCGTCCCTGGTTTGCCACTGCCGTCTTCATTGCAATCCTTTGGAAAATTCAGAGACAATCAAGAGGCACAAAACTTCAAATTGGCTTAAGCTTCTGTAATTCAGCTGCAATGATTATAACATTTAGGAAAAAGATAATATTATTGTGTTGAAACCTTTGTGAAAATATTGGGACATAAGATCACTCAGTAGTTCATTTATCTGTGCACAACAAAACTCTATTAACACCTGCATTTCATATGACACACAACCCGCTGCCAGTTATTGTCTTTAAAATCTGCATGTGTTTGTTTAGTGGACTTAGCGAAATCACCACAATGCTGTTTACACGACTATGCCTTTTGTCCAAAACACAAAGAGTCTGTTGCGTTTTTTTATTTGTTCACATGAGTACGGTGCTCTCAATCCACCAAATCACAAATTTATAAATCCAGCCAATAAGGTGTGTGGTTTGTTTCAACACCTGCTGAAACATTGTGAAAAACTGTTTATGTCCAGCCGGGTCCCTGATACACACACTTAATGTCTTTTGTGCTTCAAAAATGTGTTGTGATGATATATTTTTGCAAATACATGTATAAATCTATAATGAGGGCCTGGGTTTAAAAATGTTTGTGTTTGTGATCGGAGTCATTACTTCTATGTGTAAAGACTTTAACATTACTGGCCTGTCAGAGACACTACAGCCTTATCAGCAGCTGAGCAGATGTGTAGAAATCAAAATAATTTTGATTACGCAACAGACCAGCTTCTGTGTTTTGGTGTTGTGAAGACAGCCCCTACAGCAACAGAAAAACAAGAGCAATAAAAGCGCAAAAAAAGCATTTTATGTAAAGCCATAACACTTTGCTGTTTTGTTTGGATTAAAGTAAAAATAAATAAAACTAAAAAAATACCACTGACATTTGACAAACATTTCTATTAAAGCAAGGCAACTTTGTAGTGTGTGAAGAGAAGTTGTTCTCAATCATTGAGCTCTTCTAAAAGGTTGAGGACCTGCACAACAAATCCCATCATTAGTCTGCATAAATTTAGTGCCAGTGCATGTCTGGGTAAGTGTGTACCTTGGTTTTTCCTGAGGCAGGCCTCCTCACAGTCTTCCAGATGCAGGAAGCGGTTGTCGTTTCCTTCACAGCCACTGTAAATGAAGGGTCTGCAGGCCTGAACTTGAATGTTAAAGTACCAGCGCATGGTGTAGCGACCACAACTTCCCTCGTCCATGGACTGCAGGCAGCGGTCAGCAGAATCTACACAGCAAACATGTAAGAAGAGGTTGTACAAGGGGACAAGAAAATAATGAGGAAAGAGATGCCCAGGCAAAAGAAGCAGCAACCAAAAATAATAAGGAAGGACAGCGGACTCAAAAAGGTAAACGAGCACAGAATAAATAAAGTAACCAAGCAATCACTGTCAAGCTTATCTATTCATTGGATACAAAGTAAGAAAAAAACAGTTGCTTTGTTATGTATTCTGCAGACATACTTGCAGAGACACACCAAGAATATGATGATAAAACCTTAAATAGGACAAGATTGTATGAGATGGTTTACCTTTCGATTCGACCCTCCTCTTGGACCTGATCGTTTTTGTTTTGACTTTGTCTGCAGTCTGACCATCGTCTCTTTGAACAACACCTCTGTTTGATATGTCGATTTCTTTCTCTGATGCCGCCTTGTCAGCATCACCTGTCAACAAATACAAACCTAAGGCCCTCACACAGAGCACAGAGCATTTAATAATACCAGATTGAATAGACTCTAAACACTGCACTTCTTCCAAGCTGTGTGAAAATCTGCAATACACTACTGTTTTCTAATGTTGTGAAGACAACTCACTGTCCACTGCTGTCATGTGAGTTAAATAAGCTTAAAGACATGGCCACAAATATGTCAGACTAAATTACAACTTGGTTCCAGGCAGCATCATTATGAGTTAACTGCATTAACCACCAAAAACAAAATGATAACATATTTTCCTAATTTGAATCAATTTTAAAGCTGAACACCTTTTGCTTCAATACTATCACTATAAAATCACCCCTTTAACTTTGAAGAAGATGTTTGAAATATTCGCTTCACAACGTTCATGAGAACAGGCTGGTTAATTTGGCAGTGTGTGTGGGAAGGTGCTTCTTCACAGCGCAGAGGGGTTGGACTCTTTTTAAGAAGTGCGTTGGCCACAGCATGAAGCACAGTACCATCACTTTGGTTGGCAGATGGAGTGAAGTAGAGCAGCTCGTCCATGGGGTCGTCGTAGGCCTCAATGGAATAAATGTGCTCATAGTCTGGGTCGTTGGTGTTTACAACCACCCGCAGCTCCCGTCCTGAAAGCACAAAGGACCCTGTTTTTAAACGTATACAAAGTAAACTGAGTTATATAAAACTTATAAAGTCAGGACACCAGCAGGAGCCTTTCCCTTTTTGAATTCTCTTGAAACTTACAAGACCAGTGAGAGTGACTCACCTGCCCCAGCTCTGGCTCTACAGGGAATCTCATACCATTAATTTAATACCATTAAAGATATTTCAGTCGGTTTACATCATATATGGTCAAACTAAATTATATATAGTTTATAGATAGAAAAATTTAAATAATAATATAAGTTTATTTAAATATCAGTCCACTATTAAAACTACAAGATAGTGTTATTAAATTTGACCCAATAGACACTGCAAAACCAAAATGGAGTCCTTTGTTTTCCTCATTGGAAAACCACCCACTGTTCAAAAGACTCCAAACTTTGTGCCTCGTGTTTGAGAGAAGCCGACACACAGATACAACAAACCCCCAGGCTAACAGCGTTACAGAGAATGGACACACTCACCATCCTCACCCTCTCGGGCTACCTGTTGCTCTGGTACAGGCCGAGCTCTCACTACATTCTGGGCCTGAGTGTCTGGTGCTGAACCTGAAAGAACCAGTAACAAGACGGACCATACAGAAACACCGAGAGAGGACCAGGTGAGTGTTACGTGGGAGGAAACACAGGGTAAAATGGTAAAATGGTAAAATCAGAACAGTTAGTAAATCTTACATAAGCGGCCTTCCCAAAGCACTTTACAGAACAGTCCACCAGTAAGCCCCGATGCAGAAATAAAGGATTGACACATTTTTTTTGCAAGCCTGGTCAACCGATAAACACTTGAATACAAAGAAAAAAATGCAGTTTTCTTTGGTTGTTAATTATTGTTTTCACTGACCAGGGAAGTTATCTTGCAAAAACAAGTTATAATCCTTACAGGACCCGAGACAATTTTCAAAGACTTATTGTGTCTGAATGTTTGTCAAATCCGATGTGATTTAACAAGTGACGACTGACTCAGATCACTGCTGACTTGCACATGTCTAACCTTTTAAGTGATAATAAATTGATTAAACATGAGGGCTTATCCTCACTAATGCTGCATATTAACAAGCTGCCTCATTAATGTATTCAGGATCCTGCCACTGATGTGACAAATTATCTTCAAATCATTTTTTGGTTTTCTAATAAATGTATAAATAAAACTACAGTACAGTAGTAGTTTTGTGCATTTATAAAAAAAAAAGTTTAAACAAATCCAAAAAGAGCTTGGAAATCTAGTTCTCCAAGAAAAAAAATGGCTGAAAAAATGAAAAAGTTTTATGATTTTGCTAAATAGCAACAAAGCAGCTTTAGTTCCAGTAAAGTATGTTCATAGCAAAGACATGTACTTGTGTTATATAGGGTGGACCATTATTATGTCTAGAATAACGATTGAAGATTAGCGCTCCTCTGTACATTTAGCAAGTCTCAAGCATTCAAATGATCTCACGTTCAACTTGTTCACACTTTGCACATATGCTAATAGAAAGCAATCACACAGCCTTTTCAAATGCTTCAACTATTAGACTGATTGCTCTCGCTACAACTCCGCAGCAGCATATGTGAAGTAGAGTACTGCTGTGACTCATGCTACGTCACAGCGCGCCTGTCCCACTGTGTCTCTTGTGCTGCACTTGAATGGCTCACTCACCTCCACACGCTGGGCATCAGACAGATGGACAGGAAGGAAGCAGAACGGCACACACACACACACACACACACACACACACACACACACACACACACACACACACACAAACACACAAAGATAAAAGTTAGTTTAAAGGATATGTACTTTCCTGCCTTAAGCTTATTTTCGAGCAGGACTTCCATAAAGCTTCATTGAGGCTCACATTTATTTGTTATGATTTCATCTGAAGTTCAATTTATGGACATCTAAGTCAAAATTTAGCAAGCATCAAAGACTCACCACAGTGCTGACTCATCTCACTGCGAACATACTGTCTGACCTCGTCCTCCTGAAATTGAAATAAAGCAAACATGCACTTACTATTGCAACTTGATTCTCAACATTGTGGATTCCTGTGTGCTGGTGTCAGAGGCTTGACAACGAGCCCTGGAGTAAAGATCAAGCACTGACCGTCATGCCTGGCTCTCCTCTGTCTCCCTTGGCTCCATCTGGACCCATCTCTCCCTGCAACATGGACAGGTATTAGTTTACCTACAACCCACTGAGAGGCTTGCAGCGTATTCATTTATAAAACTTGGACGACGCAGCACTCGACCTCGAAGGAAAGTCAAAAAGAACTGTTAAATGAGCATGTGGACATAAGCACAGGTGTCAGGTAAGAGATGGAAATACATGTGTGATGCTTACCGACTCGCCGCGCTCTCCTGGGATTCCTGGGATGCCACGTGGGCCGACCATGGCAGGACCTATAGGCCCTCGCTCCCCCTGAAAAAGTGACACAGCATTAAAACACTAAAAGTAACACGAGGAAATAAGAGATGAGGCAAATCATTTAACAGTATTAACACATGCCCTGTTTATATAAAGGCAGTCTTAGGTTTAAAGAATGATCAAAGACTTTTTGGTCTGGTTGGTTCTTTGGTTCTTTTATTTAAAACCTTGCTTACATATGTGACCTTAATATTGATTTTAGATCATATTACCCAGTTGAGGTTTATGTTATGTTATGAGCTATTTATGAAAATAGGGATTAAAGCCTGAAAACATGGTCATTGTCATCCAGTCCTTTAGTTTCAATGCTATGGTAAATATGTACAATTTAAACAAATATATACATATTTATAAATGCTGCCGTAGGTTCATTATTTCTACATGCATGCATCTTTTAAAAAGGCTTGGATTGTGTATTCTCTTTTACCCTTGTGTAAGCCTATTTTGGGCTTGCAGCATTTCTGATCTAGCAGATGCCCTCCTTTCAGGCGACATGAAAATATTTTGTGTTTAGGAAAACAATGTAAGTAGGCTAAATCAAGAAAGCACATCTGCCTGACAAAGGAAAATGCATTTTAAAGCTTTAATGTGTCTGCGCTATCCTGTATAGCGGCTTTATTTTCTGCACTTATGATGGAGGAGGATAAGCCAGTCAACAGTCCATCAAGCTGTCAATCACAATCAAAATCAAACACAAGCCCCTGTCAGGTGTATATGAAAGGGACACATATATGTGCACGAAAAACTAAGGAAGAATACAAACGAATGTATTCTTTCATCACAGATTTTATTTCTGTTCTCACAAAAGGGACTGCTTCTCCTGTTCACAACCCCTTTGATTTTTATTCTGCTTTGTGCTTGTTTTGGTGCATTAAAAGGTAAAGGTAGGTTTAATACCATTTATAATTTTTCTTCTTCTTTAGAAATATATGACAAATTACAGACAGTATTGATTGACACCTTCTGTCCCTGAAGCCCCTCAGGACCCGTAGCCCCAGCCAGACCCTGAGGACCGGTCAAGCCAGGAACTCCGTCCCCTCCTCTGGGGCCAGGGGGGCCAGGTACCCCAGATGGTCCCTTTATAAAACATAAACAGGATCAACTGCAGTAGGTACTGTGTGGTCCTGCTGAGTGCAGATGAGCAGCATAAAGACTTGAAGCAATTATCTACATTGTGAATTACAGATTAAACTTACCCGTTCACCTTTCTCTCCTTGAGCTCCTTTGGGTCCTGTAACTCCATCAAAACCCCGGTCACCCTGCAGAGACAAAACAATGCTTTCACACATGACCTTTCCAGACGGTTATGTTACAAAGATGCCACTTTGGAACCTTTGGTCCAACAAGTCCTTCTTTCCCCGGAGTACCAGGGGCCCCAGAAGGTCCAAGATCCCCCTAGAAAAAAAAGTCAGGCACACATAAGTAATACCATAAATACAGACACAATAAGCCACATAAGAAGCCACAACATACCTGTTCTCCTTTCCTCCCGGGCAGACCGGATCGACCTGGGATCCCAGCATCCCCCTGTTGCAGGAGATAAATACAGGATAAAATGTGACGACAGATTTTAGTTTTTATGGTCTTTGTGTATATTCAATGTAATGCACTTTTAATAGGCAAAGGGTCAACATAGAAAATATAATAAACCAGACCAAAATGCCACTGGTTGTAAATAAAAACCTTACCAATACCTCATCACTATAAGAATACAATACAATATGAATGTCTAACGCACTTTTTCTCCTTTGGGTCCATCTCCTCCACAAACCCCTTTGGCCCCTCTGTCACCCTGGAAACAAAGTACAAATGTAATCAGTAAGAAAGACATATGGAGAGGCTGGTGAGTCACACAGGTGCAGTCTGACAGAGAGCCCTTCCTTAGTTCGAGACGCTTCTTTCACCTGCCACTCAGACTAAAATCACCCCACACTTGCACCTGTGTGCTTACCTATTCTGAATGTACTGCAGCAGTGAATGGATATGACGCAAAACAGGATGCTGTGATTGCTGATTACTAGTGCTCAAAATATAATGGCAAGTAAAAGCAGGATGGTAGGTGGTAAAGTAGATGGTGAGGACATGGCGGATGTCGCTGAGTATGTTTTATTATTTCTTTGTCATATTCAATTACACACAAGAAAGAAATAAGAAGGTTTCTAAAGTACTTTTTCTCTTTAGACTTTTGAAAGTCATAAAAGCATACATTAATAAGCACATTAATATAATATCACCAATAGCAACAAGTTGCTGTGTAAATGGAAGAAAAAGAAGAAGAAGAAGAAGAAGAAGAAGAAGAAGAAGAAGAAGAAGAAGAAGAAGAAGAAGAAGAAGAAGAAGAAGAAGAAGAAGAAGAAAAAGCAATAGTTTAAGTTTTTACCGACAGCTGTGAGGCACTTAAATGGCACCTAGCACTTTGTAATCATTTTGCACAACAATAATTGCTTGTTTGCACAATATATTTATTCATGTTTTAATTCCATTTTGCACATTTTTATCTTGGTTTTTAGTGATTTCCATTGTTGATCCTGCTCTTGAGTTGTTGAGGTGTAATTCTATGTTGTGTGTTTTTTAAGGAGCATGATGCTGCGAAATTAATTTCCCCAAGAGGGACAATAAAGAAAACTTTGAACTTTGAACTTTGAACTTTGAGCTATCAACACAGAGAGAGCACACTAACATACTGATTGTTGTATAAAGCTGGCTGGACCCCACAGGAGGTAATTCATTTTGAATTACCTCCTGACTGTCCTTCCACTGCATTCATCATCTGCCGCCACACCTCTGCCATCAAAACCCACATTCAATTTGTTCAGCTATTCAGATAAATGAATGAAGGGTAACCAAATAGCAATTGAGCGTGGTTAAACAGCAACATCAGTCCTAATAATACAGGCCTGAAGAATGCACTGTCCTCTGCTCTGTGTTAATCTCCTGCACTCGTGTGAATTTCATGCTATTATTGAGATGTGGCTGCCATCACGCGTGCCTGAAAGATGTGTCAAGGTTGAACTCGATTTATATGTTGCTCAAAATCTACATGTGGTGCACACTCACACAGAAATACACATTGTGGAAATACCTTGATCCCTCTCAATCCTATGATGCCAATTTCCCCCTTCTCCCCCTTACGTCCAGAAAGACCATCTTTTCCCGGTAGACCCTAAAATGAAAATCAGAATTAGTCATCACTAAAGACAGTAAACCATTGCTGCAAAATACACATGTAGTCAAAGAAAACTGACTGATTCTCCAGGTACTCCGGGCTGGCCTGCTTCTCCCTGAGGCGAGAACGCATAATGATAGTAATTACAAACTAAAAATGGTACTCTGCACCACCTAGTGACTTGACTTTGCTTCCGTAATAATTTTGATGTAATGACCGTCTAGAGGAAGTACACTGCCACTTGCCTTCTGTCCACCAGGTCCACGAGCTCCAGGAAATCCTGCTGATCCACCTTCTCCTGGCTCCCCCCTCAGGCCCTGCCCCCAACAAGTAATTAATACTCTGTGTGCCTGGACGTAATTATTCATCATTTGAACCAGAGAAACTGTAATGTTTTATTAGAAAAAAGACCTGCTCTCCTGGAGGACCCGCTTGACCCTTCAAGCCTTTTTCTCCCTGAACACCCTTCAGTCCTCGATCACCCTAAAAACACAAACCAAAGCAATAGTATATAATTTAATGAAGGGGATATTTAATGCTTTTGATTTATATTGCACTTTCCTTCCTCAAAAACTCAAAGCGCTCACATTATTCATTCACTCCACAGTCACTCACTGGGGGTGTCTGTCTGCCCTGGGATGTGGCAGCCAGTCTCCTTCACCCTATTTACAAGTTTGTCATTTAAAAGTAACTATTTAAATAGTTTGCATTACGCTTATATAGTACATCATAGAATAATAATTATCATTATCGGAACTCATAATGTTGAAAAAAAAAGAATGAAAACACTACAGCTTTATCAAATTTCAATAGCAATTTTCTAAAATAATAATTTATAAGCTCAAGACTATTTCTAAAAACTAATAAATAGATATTTTATACTATTCCTTCTAAACAGCTGTTCTAAACCTGCAGGTCCTGGGCTACTGGAAGCCTAACCAAGTTGATGTAACTACGACTAAAATAGACACGTGATGTTATGCTGCCCAGAGCGGACACCGCTGGAGAAGATTTAGAGCAATTATGAACTACATCATTTTGTTTTAATCATTTTTTTAAGTGAAATCACAATCAGACCGACTGGGTTTGTTTAAGACAGCAGCAAGTCTGTGCAGGGCATAATGGCTGTTTTGTTCCTCATTCAAGGGGTCCTGAAGAATCCTTAAAATCTGTATTCTTTTTTGCAATTACATTAGATTTACTCACCTGTTCTCCTTTGTTGCCCTTTTCTCCCTGAGGTCCTCCCACCAGCACAGTGTCTCCCTATAGGTGACAGGACAACAGTTATTATTATTGTGCACATTAAACAAACACATACTGTCAACTATAAAGCAAATATCTTTAAAGAGTCCTTTAAATATAACTCACAAAACAAATGTTATTTTCTACTATGAAAGAGTCAGAGGGTGGAAGTGTGCAGATTGGATATTAAGATGCACAAACCTTTTCTCCTTTGTCACCTTGTGGCCCAGTGTCCCCCTGAGAAAGAGAAAAAAGCAAGCAAGTGCACTTCAATACTTCATTCAAGCGTGTCAATTTAATTCAGTAATTTACATGGGCAAATGCTTAGGGCGTGCAGATAACATGATGGCATTAAAATATGAATTAAAGGCAAGGGCAGTCTTCACCTTCTCACCCCGGGCACCACGGATCCCTGGAGAACCCTGATGGACAAACAAACAGTGTTATGTATTATTCTACTGTGAAAAATGACCATGCGTGTTCAGTGCCTGAGGCATGTTGTGCGTGGGTCAGCCATAACACAGAAATGAGAAATAATAACACAATGACTCCTCAGGCTGTAGAGTTTGATTAAACAGTGAGCACAAGGTGACTAACAGACAGACTTGGTTATTGCTAAATTACTCAATGTGCCTTTGTGAATTTGTACTTGTAGTCTTGAAAATACTGAAACTTACTGTAGTGCCCCGCTCTCCATCAATACCAGCACGACCCTCTTCACCCTACAAGAAAAAACTCTGCTTGGTGAACTTTTAAAGATCTAAAGAAAAGTTAAGGTGCAGGATTAGTGAAGGCCCTACTCTTGGTCCTGGGTCTCCTCTTTCTCCTCTGGGACCTGCTACACCCACACCGACCTCCCCCTGGAAAGAGAGACAATGTAAAAGCTCTTTGGTTCGTCATCAGTTGATAGACGTGTGTTGGTGTTCATACCTTGTCTCCTTTGACCCCATTAGTGCCTGGGGAACCCTGGAAAAGTAGATAAATACATAAATTGAATGTCACTATATTTGAAAACTAACAGCTTAGCTTTGTCTTAATTTCTTGACATAGCAACTAAACTCTAAAGACGACTGAGTCTAAAAACCCTAAAATCTTACGGCTTCTCCTGGAGTACCAGGTGGACCAGGAGTCCCAGGGTTCCCTGCGCGACCAGGAAAACCTTGAAGACCCTGGAATTGTGATTTTGCTTGTTATAAATTCTCACAACAAAAAGATTTAGAATTAAAAATGTGTTTAGAAACTGTTCACCGACTCGTTCTCCCTGTGGACCCAGAGGTCCTGGTTGTCCATTTTCTCCTCTTACACCTGGCAGACCAGCATCACCTGACTTTCCCTGCAGCCCCGGAGGACCAGCGGGGCCAGGAAGACCGGGATCCCCCTGAGTACAAGTTGGCACAAAAATAAAAAAAATGTAAAAACTAATAGTTTTGTATCACATCTAATTTTTAATTATGTTGGAAAATAATAATATTACAAATCACAATACACATGTATATTAATGCTCACTTTTAAACCTGGTGGTCCAATGCGGCCAGCTGGACCGACCAGACCTATGCCTTTCTCCCCCTGCAAAACATATGTTGGTGTAAGTACAAACCTGATCCCCAAAGAGTTGGGACACTGTACAAATTGTGAATAAAAACAGAATGCAATGATGTGGAAGTTTCAAATTTCAATATTTTATTCAGAATACAACAAAGATGACATATCAAATGTTTAAACTGAGAAAATGTATAATTTTAAGGGAAAAATAGGTTGATTTTAAATTTCATGGCATCAACACATCTCAAAAAAGTTGGAACAAGGCCATTTTTACCACTGTGTGGCATCCACTCTTCTTTTTATAACAGTCTGCAAACATCTGGGACTGAGGAGACAAGCTGCTCAAGTTTAGGAACAAGAATGTTGGTCCATTCTTGTCTTATACATGCTTCTAGTTGCTCAACTGTATTAAGTATTCTTTGTCACAGTTTTCTCTTTATAATGCACCAAATGTTTTTTATGGGT